>CAUYWW010000109.1:0-360000 GCA_963576845.1 Megachile leachella | reverse complement strand
ATAATGCATGTTATATTGATGATAATAAAAGTAATACGTATATTTATTATAGTTCTAGCTATAATGACTGCATAATATGTGTAATAATGCATGTTATATTGATGATAATAAAAGTACTAAGTATATTTATTATAGTTCTATCAATAATAACTGCATAATATGGATAATAATGCACGTTATATTGATAATAATATAAGTAATAGGTATAAATATTACACTTCTAGCGATAATAACTGCATTATATGGGTAATAATGCATGTTATATTGATAATATCGGGAGCAATTAGTACAATTATTATAGTTCTAGCGATAATAAAAGTAAAATATGGCTAATAGTGCATGTTATACTGATAATAATAAAAGTAATAAGTATATTTATTAGAGTTCTATCGATAATAACTTCATAATATGGGTAATAATGCATGTTATATTGATGATAATAAAAGTACTAAGTATATTTATTACAGTTCTAGCGATTATAACTGCATAGCATTGCATAGCAATAATGCATGTTATATTGATAATAATATAAGTAATACGTATAATTATTACAGTTCTAGCGATAATAACCGCATAATATGGGTAATAATGCATGTTATATTGATGATAATAAAAGTAATACGTATATTTATTATAGTTCTAGCTATAATAACTGCATAATATGGGTAATAATGCATGTTATATTGATAATAATATAAGTAATAAGTATAATTATTACAGTTCTAGCGATAATACTACTAAAATATGGCTAAGAGTGCCAGTTATATTGATAATAATAAAAGTAAGAAGTATATTTATTATACTTCTGTCGATAATAACTGCAGTATATGGGTAATAATGCACGTTATATTGCTAATAATATAAGTAATAAGTATAATTATTACAGTTCTAGCGATAATAACTGCATTATATGGGTAATAATGGATGTTATATTGATAATATCGCTAGTAGTAAGTATAATTATTACAGTTCTAGCGATAATAACTGCATTATATGCGTAATAATGCATGTTAAATTAATAATATCGGGAGTAATGTGTATAATTATTACAGTTCTAGCGATAATAACTGCATTATATGGGTAATAGTGGATGTTATATTGATAATATCGGGAGTAATAAGTATAATTATTACAGTTCTAGCGATAATACTAGTAAAATATGGCTAAGAGTGCCTGTTATATTGATAATAATAAAAGTAGTAAGTATATTTATTATACTTCTGTCGATAATAACTGCATTATATGGGTAATAATGCATGTTATATTGATAATAATATAAGTAATAAGTATAATTATTGCAGTTCTAGCGATAATAACACCATTATATGGGTAATAATCCATGTTATATTGATAATAATATAAGTAATAAGTATAATTATTACAGTTCTAGCGATAATAACTGCATAATATGGGTAATAATGCATGTTATATTGCTAATAATGTGAGTAATAAGTATAATTATTACTGTTCTAGCGATAATACTAGTAAAATATGGCTAAGAGTGCCTGTTATATTGATAATAATAAAAGTAATAAGTATATTTATTATACTTCTGTCGATAATAATTGCATTATATGGGTAATAATGCATGTTATATTGATAATATCGGGAGTAATAAGTACAACTATTATACTTCTAGCGATAATAATAGTAAAATATGGCTAATAGTGCATGTTATATTGATAATAATAAAAGTAATAAGTATATTTATTACAGTTCTAGCGATAATAACTGCATTATATGGGTAATAATGCATGTTATATTGATAATATCGGGTGTAATAAGTATAATTATTACAGTTCTAGCGGTAATAACTGCATTATATGGGTAATAATGCATGTTATATTGATAATAATAAAAGTAATAAGTATATTTATTATACTTCTGTCGATAATAACTGCATTATATATTGGTAATAATGCATGTTATATTGATAATGATATAAGTAATAAGTATAATTATTACAGTTCTAGCGACAATAACTCCATTATATGGGTAATAATGCATGTTATAATGACAATAATATAAGTAATAAGTATAATTATTACAGTTCTAGCTATAATAACTGCATAATATGGGTAATAATGCACGTTATATTGCTAATAATATAAGTAATAAGTATAATTATTACAGTTCTAGAAATAATAACTGTATTATATGGGAAATAATGCATGTTATATTGATAATAATATAAATAATAAGTATAATTATTACAGTTCTAGCGATAATAACTGCATAATATGCGTAATAATGCATGTTATATTGATGATAATAAAAGTAATACGTATATTTATTATAGTTCTAGCTATAATGACTGCATAATATGTGTAATAATGCATGTTATATTGATGATAATAAAAGTACTAAGTATATTTATTAAAGTTCTAGCGATTATAACTGCATAATATGCGTAATAATGCATGTTATATTGATAATAATATAAGTAATAAGTATAATTATTACAGCTCTAGCGATAATAACTGCATTATATGGGTAATAATGCATGTTATATTGATAATATCGGGAGTAATAAGTATATTTATTATAGTTCTATCAATAATAACTGCATAATATGGATAATAATGCACGTTATATTGATAAAAATATAAGTAATAGGTATAAATATTACAGTTCTAGCGATAATAACTGCATTATATGGGTAATAATGCATGTTATATTGATAATATCGGGAGCAATTAGTACAATTATTATAGTTCTAGCGATAATAAAAGTAAAATATGGCTAATAGTGCATGTTATACTGATAATAATAAAAGTAATAAGTATATTTATTAGAGTTCTATCGATAATAACTTCATAATATGGGTAATAATGCATGTTATATTGATGATAATAAAAGTACTAAGTATATTTATTACAGTTCTAGCGATTATAACTGCATAGCATTGCATAGCAATAATGCATGTTATATTGATAATAATATAAGTAATAAGTATAATTATTACAGTTCTAGCGATAATAACCGCATAATATGGGTAATAATGCATGTTATATTGATGATAATAAAAGTAATACGTATATTTATTATAGTTCTAGCTATAATAACTGCATAATATGGGTAATAATGCATGTTATATTGATAATAATATAAGTAATAAGTATAATTATTCCAGTTCTAGCGATAATACTACTAAAATATGGCTAAGAGTGCCAGTTATATTGATAATAATAAAAGTAAGAAGTATATTTATTATACTTCTGTCGATAATAACTGCAGTATATGGGTAATAATGCACGTTATATTGCTAATAATATAAGTAATAAGTATAATTATTACAGTTCTAGCGATAATAACTGCATTATATGGGTAATAATGGATGTTATATTGATAATATCGCTAGTAGTAAGTATAATTATTACAGTTCTAGCGATAATAACTGCATTATATGCGTAATAATGCATGTTAAATTAATAATATCGGGAGTAATGTGTATAATTATTACAGTTCTAGCGATAATAACTGCATTATATGGGTAATAGTGGATGTTATATTGATAATATCGGGAGTAATAAGTATAATTATTACAGTTCTAGCGATAATACTAGTAAAATATGGCTAAGAGTGCCTGTTATATTGATAATAATAAAAGTAGTAAGTATATTTATTATACTTCTGTCGATAATAACTGCATTATATGGGTAATAATGCATGTTATATTGATAATATCGGGTGTAATAAGTATAATTATTACAGTTCTAGCGGTAATAACTGCATTATATGGGTAATAATGCATGTTATATTGATAATAATAAAAGTAATAAGTATATTTATTATACTTCTGTCGATAATAATTGCATTATATGGGTAATAATGCATGTTATATTGATAATATCGGGAGTAATAAGTACAACTATTATACTTCTAGCGATAATAATAGTAAAATATGGCTAATAGTGCATGTTATATTGATAATAATATAAGTAATAAGTATAATTATTACAGTTCTAGCGATAATAGCACCATTATATGGGTAATAATCCATGTTATATTGATAATAATATAAGTAATAAGTATAATTATTACAGTTCTAGCGATAATAACTGCATAATATGGGTAAAAATGCATGTTATAGTGATAATAATATAAGTAATAAGTATAATTATTACAGTTCTAGCGACAATAACTGCATAATATGGGTAATAATGCACGTTATATTGCTAATAATATAAGTAATAAGTATATTTATTACAGTTCTAGCTATAATAACTGCATTATATGCGTAATAATGCATATTATATTGATAATATCGGGAGTAATAAGTATAATTATTACTGTTCTAGCGATAATACTAGTAAAATATGGCTAAGAGTGCCTGTTATATTGATAATAATAAAAGTAATAAGTATATTTATAATACTTCTGTCGATAATAATTGCATTCTATCGGTAATAATGCATGTTATATTGATAATATCGGGAGTAATAAGTACAACTATTATACTTCTAGCGATAATAATAGTAAAATATGGCTAATAGTGCATGTTATATTGATAATAATAAAAGTAATAAGTATATTTATTACAGTTCTAGCGATAATAACTGCATTATATGGGTAATAATGCATGTTATATTGATAATATCGGGTGTAATAAGTATAATTATTACAGTTCTAGCGGTAATAACTGCACTATATGGGTAATAATGCATGTTATATTGATAATAATAAAAGTAATAAGTATATTTATTATACTTCTGTCGATAATAACTGCATTATATATTGGTAATATTGCATGTTATATTGATAATGATATAAGTAATAAGTATAATTATTACAGTTCTAGCGACAATAACTCCATTATATGGGTAATAATGCATGTTATAAAGACAATAATATAAGTAATAAGTATAATTATTACAGTTCTAGCTATAAAAACTGCATAATATGGGTAATAATGCACGTTATATTGCTAATAATATAAGTAATAAGTATAATTATTACAGTTCTAGAAATAATAACTGCATTATATGGGAAATAATGCATGTTATATTGATAATAATATAAATAATAAGTATAATTATTACAGTTCTAGCGATAATAACTGCATAATATGCGTAATAATGCATGTTATATTGATGATAATAAAAGTAATACGTATATTTATTATAGTTCTAGCTATAATGACTGCATAATATGTGTAATAATGCATGTTATATTGATGATAATAAAAGTACTAAGTATATTTATTAAAGTTCTAGCGATTATAACTGCATAATATGCGTAATAATGCATGTTATATTGATAATAATATAAGTAATAAGTATAATTATTACAGCTCTAGCGATAATGACTGCATTATATGGGTAATAATGCATGTTATATTGATAATATCGGGAGTAATAAGTATATTTATTATAGTTCTATCAATAATAACTGCATAATATGGATAATAATGCACGTTATATTGATAATAATATAAGTAATAGGTATAAATATTACAGTTCTAGCGATAATAACTGCATTATATGGGTAATAATGCATGTTATATTGATAATATCGGGAGCAATTAGTACAATTATTATAGTTCTAGCGATAATAAAAGTAAAATATGGCTAATAGTGCATGTTATACTGATAATAATAAAAGTAATAAGTATATTTATTAGAGTTCTATCGATAATAACTTCATAATATGGGTAATAATGCATGTTATATTGATGATAATAAAAGTAATAAGTATATTTATTACAGTTCTAGCGATAATAACTGCATTATATGGGTAATAATGGATGTTATATTGATAATAATATAAGTAATAGGTATAAATATTACAGTTCTAGCGATAATAACTGCATTATATGGGTAATAATGCATGTTATATTGATAATATCGGGAGCAATTAGTACAATTATTATAGTTCTAGCGATAATAAAAGTAAAATATGGCTAATAGTGCATGTTATACTGATAATAATAAAAGTAATAAGTATATTTATTATAGTTCTATCGATAATAACCGCATAATATGGGTATTAATGCATGTTATATTGATGATAATAAAAGTAATACGTATATTTATTATAGTTCTAGCTATAATAACTGCATAATATGGGTAATAATGCATGTTATATTGATAATAATATGAGTAATAAGTATAATTATTACAGTTCTAGCGATAATACTACTAAAATATGGCTAAGAGTGCCAGTTATATTGATAATAATAAAAGTAAGAAGTATATTTATTATACTTCTGTCGATAATAACTGCAGTATATGGGTAATAATGCACGTTATATTGCTAATAATATAAGTAATAAGTATAATTATTACAGTTCTAGCGATAATAACTGCATTATATGGGTAATAATGGATGTTATATTGATAATATCGCTAGTAGTAGGTATAATTATTACAGTTCTAGCGATAATAACTGCATTATATGCGTAATAATGCATGTTAAATTAATAATATCGGGAGTAATGTGTATAATTATTACAGTTCTAGCGATAATAACTGCATTATATGGGTAATAGTGGATGTTATATTGATAATATCGGGAGTAATAAGTATAATTATTACAGTTCTAGCGATAATACTAGTAAAATATGGCTAAGAGTGCCTGTTATATTGATAATAATAAAAGTAGTAAGTATATTTATTATACTTCTGTCGATAATAACTGCATTATATGGGTAATAATGCATGTTATATTGATAATATCGGGTGTAATAAGTATAATTATTACAGTTCTAGCGGTAATAACTGCATTATATGGGTAATAATGCATGTTATATTGATAATAATATAAGTAATAAGTATAATTATTACAGTTCTAGCGACAATAACTCCATTATATGGGTAATAATGCATGTTATATTGATAATATCGTGAGTAATAAGTATAATTATTATAGTTCTAGCGATAATAATAGTAAAATATGGCTAATAGTGCATGTTATATTGATAATAATAAAAGTAATAAGTATATTTATTACAGTTCTAGCGATAATAACTGCATTATATGGGTAATAATGCATGTTATATTGATAATATCGGGTGTAATAAGTATATTTATTACAGTTCTAGCGGTAATAACTGCATTATATGGGCAATAATGCATGTTATATTGATAATAATTAAAGTAATAAGTATATTTATTATACTTCTGTCGATAATAACTGCATTATATGGGTAATAATACATGTTATATTGATAATAATATAAGTAATAAGTATAATTATTACAGTTCTAGCGACAATAACTCCATTATATGGGTAATAATGCATGTTATAATGACAATAATATAAGTAATAAGTATAATTATTACAGTTCTAGCAATAATAACTGCATAATATGGGTAATAATGCACGTTATATTGCTAATAATATAAGTAATAAGTATAATTATTACAGTTCTAGCGATAATAATAGTAAAATATGGCTAATAGTGCATGTTATATTGATAATAATAAAAGTAATAAGTATATTTATTACAGTTCTAGCTATAATAACTGCATTATATGCGTAATAATGCATATTATATTGATAATACCGGGAGTAATAAGTATAATTATTACAGTTCTAGCGATAATAACTGCTTTATATGGGTAATAATGCACGTTATATTGCTAAGAGTATAAGTAATAAGTATAATTATTACAGTTCTAGCGATAATAACTGCATTATATGGGTAATAATGCATGTTATATTGATAATATCGGGAGTAATAAGTATAATTATTACAGTTCTAGCGGTAATAACTGCATTATATGGGTAATAATGGATGTTAAATTGATAATATCGGGAGTAATTAGTATAATTATTACAGTTCTAGCGATAATACTAGTAAAATATGGCTAAGAGTGCCTGTTATATTGATAATAATAAAAGTAATAAGTATATTTATTATACTTCTGTCGATAATAACTGCTTTATATGGGTAATAATGCATGTTATATTGATAATAATATAAGTAATAAGTATAATTATTACAGTTCTAGAAATAATAACTGCATTATATGGGCAATAATGCATGTTATATTAATAATAATATAAATAATAAGTATAATTATTACAGTTCTAGCGATAATAACTGCATTATATGGGTAATAATGCATGTTATATTGATAATATCGGGAGTAATAAGTACAACTATTATACTTCTAGCGATAAGAATAGTAAAATATGGCTAATAGTGCATGTTATATTGATAATAATAAAAGTAATAAGTATATTTATTATACTTCTGTCGATAATAACTGCATTATATGGGTAATAATGCATGTTATATTGATAATAATATAAGTAGTAAGTATAATTATTACAGTTCTAGCGACAATAACTCCATTATATGGGTAATAATGCATGTTATAATGACAATAATATAAGTAATAAGTATAACTATTACAGTTCTAGCAATAATAACTGCATAATATGGGTAATAATGCACGTTATATTGCTAATAATATAAGTAATAAGTATAATTATTACAGTTCTAGAAATAATAACTGCATTATATGGGCAATAATGCATGTTATATTAATAATAATATAAATAATAAGTATAATTATTACAGTTCTAGCGATAATAACTGCATTATATGGGTAATAATGCATGTTATATTGATAATAATAAAAGTAATAAGTATATTTATTATACTTCTGTCGATAATAACTGCATTATATGGGTAATAATGCATGTTATATTGATAATAATATAAGTAATAAGTATAATTATTACAGTTCTAGCGACAATAACTCCATTATATGGGTAATAATGCATGTTATAATGACAATAATATAAGTAATAAGTATAATTATTACAGTTCTAGCAACAATAACTGCATAATATGGGTAATAATGCACGTTATATTGCTAATAATATAAGTAATAAGTATAATTATTACAGTTCTAGCGATAATAACTGCATTATATGGGTAATAATGGATGTTATATTGATAATATCGCTAGTAGTAAGTATAATTATTACAGTTCTAGCGATAATAACTGCATTATATGCGTAATAATGCATGTTAAATTAATAATATCGGGAGTAGTGTGTATAATTATTACAGTTCTAGCGATAATAACTGCATTATATGGGTAATAGTGGATGTTATATTGATAATATCGGGAGTAATAAGTATAATTATTACAGTTCTAGCGATAATACTAGTAAAATAGGGCTAAGAGTGCCTGTTATATTGATAATAATAAAAGTAGTAAGTATATTTATTATACTTCTGTCGATAATAACTGCATTATATGGGTAATAATGCATGTTATATTGATAATAATATAAGTAATAAGTATAATTATTGCAGTTCTAGCGATAATAACACCATTATATGGGTAATAATCCATGTTATATTGATAATAATATAAGTAATAAGTATAATTATTACAGTTCTAGCGATAATAACTGCATAATATGGGTAATAATGCATGTTATATTGCTAATAATGTGAGTAATAAGTATAATTATTACTGTTCTAGCGATAATACTAGTAAAATATGGCTAAGAGTGCCTGTTATATTGATAATAATAAAAGTAATAAGTATATTTATTATACTTCTGTCGATAATAATTGCATTATATGGGTAATAATGCATGTTATATTGATAATATCGGGAGTAATAAGTACAACTATTATACTTCTAGCGATAATAATAGTAAAATATGGCTAATAGTGCATGTTATATTGATAATAATAAAAGTAATAAGTATATTTATTACAGTTCTAGCGATAATAACTGCATTATATGGGTAATAATGCATGTTATATTGATAATATCGGGTGTAATAAGTATAATTATTACAGTTCTAGCGGTAATAACTGCACTATATGGGTAATAATGCATGTTATATTGATAATAATAAAAGTAATAAGTATATTTATTATACATCTGTCGATAATAACTGCATTATATATTGGTAATATTGCATGTTATATTGATAATGATATAAGTAATAAGTATAATTATTACAGTTCTAGCGACAATAACTCCATTATATGGGTAATAATGCACGTTATATTGCTAATAATATAAGTAATAAGTATAATTATTACAGTTCTAGAAATAATAACTGCATTATATGGGAAATAATGCATGTTATATTGATAATAATATAAATAATATGTATAATTATTACAGTTCTAGCGATAATAACTGCATAATATGCGTAATAATGCATGTTATATTGATGATAATAAAAGTAATACGTATATTTATTATAGTTCTAGCTATAATGACTGCATAATATGCGTAATAATGCATGTTATATTGATGATAATAAAAGTACTAAGTATATTTATTAAACTTCTAGCGATTATAACTGCATAATATGCGTAATAATGCATGTTATATTGATAATAATATAAGTAATAAGTATAATTATTACAGCTCTAGCGATAATAACTGCATTATATGGGTAATAATGCATGTTATATTGATAATATCGGGAGTAATAAGTATATTTATTATAGTTCTATCAATAATAACTGCATAATATGGATAATAATGCACGTTATATTGATAATAATATAAGTAATAGGTATAAATATTACAGTTCTAGCGATAATAACTGCATTATATGGGTAATAATGCATGTTATATTGATAATATCGGGAGCAATTAGTACAATTATTATAGTTCTAGCGATAATAAAAGTAAAATATGGCTAATAGTGCATGTTATACTGATAATAATAAAAGTAATAAGTATATTTATTAGAGTTCTATCGATAATAACTTCATAATATGGGTAATAATGCATGTTATATTGATGATAATAAAAGTAATACGTATATTTATTATAGTTCTAGCTATAATAACTGCATAATATGGGTAATAATGCATGTTATATTGATAATAATATAAGTAATAAGTATAATTATTACAGTTCTAGCGATAATACTACTAAAATATGGCTAAGAGTGCCAGTTATATTGATAATAATAAAAGTAAGAAGTATATTTATTATACTTCTGTCGATAATAACTGCAGTATATGGGTAATAATGCACGTTATATTGCTAATAATATAAGTAATAAGTATAATTATTACAGTTCTAGCGATAATAACTGCATTATATGGGTAATAATGGATGTTATATTGATAATATCGCTAGTAGTAGGTATAATTATTACAGTTCTAGCGATAATAACTGCATTATATGCGTAATAATGCATGTTAAATTAATAATATCGGGAGTAATGTGTATAATTATTACAGTTCTAGCGATAATAACTGCATTATATGGGTAATAGTGGATGTTATATTGATAATATCGGGAGTAATAAGTATAATTATTACAGTTCTAGCGATAATACTAGTAAAATATGGCTAAGAGTGCCTGTTATATTGATAATAATAAAAGTAGTAAGTATATTTATTATACTTCTGTCGATAATAACTGCATTATATGGGTAATAATGCATGTTATATTGATAATATCGGGTGTAATAAGTATAATTATTACAGTTCTAGCGGTAATAACTGCATTATATGGGTAATAATGCATGTTATATTGATAATAATATAAGTAATAAGTATAATTATTACAGTTCTAGCGACAATAACTCCATTATATGGGTAATAATGCATGTTATAATGACAATAATATAAGTAATAAGTATAATTATTACAGTTCTAGCAATAATAACTGCATAATATGGGTAATAATGCACGTTATATTGCTAATAATATAAGTAATAAGTATAATTATTACAGTTCTAGCGATAATAACTGCATTATATGGGTAATAATGCATGTTATATTGATAATATCGTGAGTAATAAGTATAATTATTATAGTTCTAGCGATAATAATAGTAAAATATGGCTAATAGTGCATGTTATATTGATAATAATAAAAGTAATAAGTATATTTATTACAGTTCTAGCGATAATAACTGCATTATATGGGTAATAATGCATGTTATATTGATAATATCGGGTGTAATAAGTATATTTATTACAGTTCTAGCGGTAATAACTGCATTATATGGGCAATAATGCATGTTATATTGATAATAATTAAAGTAATAAGTATATTTATTATACTTCTGTCGATAATAACTGCATTATATGGGTAATAATACATGTTATATTGATAATAATATAAGTAATAAGTATAATTATTATAGTTCTAGCGATAATAATAGTAAAATATGGCTAATAGTGCATGTTATATTGATAATAATAAAAGTAATAAGTATATTTATTACAGTTCTAGCTATAATAACTGCATTATATGCGTAATAATGCATATTATATTGATAATATCGGGAGTAATAAGTATAACTATTATAGTTCTAGCGATAATAATAGTAAAATATGGCTAATAGTGCATGTTATATTGATAATAATAAAAGTAATAAGTATATTTATTACAGTTCTAGCTATAATAACTGCATTATATGCGTAATAATGCATATTATATTGATAACATCGGGAGTTATAAGTATAATTATTATAGTTCTAGCGATAATAATAGTAAAATATTGCTAATAGTGCATGCTATATTGATAATAATAAATGTAATAAGTATATTTATTACAGTTCTATCGATAATAGATGCATAATATGGGTAATAATGCATGTTATATTGATGATAATAAAAGTAATACGTATATTTATTATAGTTCTAGCGACAATAACTCCATTATATGGGTAATAATGCATGTTATATTGATAATATCAGGAGTAATAAGTATAATTATTATAGTTCTAGCGATAATAATAGTAAAATATGGCTAATAGTGCATGTTATATTGATAATAATAAAAGTAATAAGTATATTTATTACAGTTCTAGCGATAATAACTGCATTATATGGGTAATAATGCATGTTATATTGATAATATCGGGTGTAATAAGTATATTTATTACAGTTCTAGCGGTAATAACTGCATTATATGGGCAATAATGCATGTTATATTGATAATAATTAAAGTAATAAGTATAATTATTACAGATCTATCGATAATAACTGCATTATATGCGTAATAATGCATATTATATTGATAATATCAGGAGTAATAAGTATAATTATTATAGTTCTAGCGATAATAATAGTAAAATATGGCTAATAGTGCATGTTATATTGATAATAATAAATGTAATAAGTATATTTATTACAGTTCTATCGATAATAACTGCATAATATGGGTAATAATGCATATTATATTGATGATAATAAAAGTAATACGTATATTTATTATAGTTCGAGCAACAATAACTGCATAATATGGGTAATAATGCACGTTATATTGCTAATAATATAAGTAATAAGTATAATTATTACAGTTCTAGCGATAATAACTGCATTATATGGGTAATAATGGATGTTATATTGATAATATCGCTAGTAGTAAGTATAATTATTACAGTTCTAGCGATAATAACTGCATTATATGCGTAATAATGCATGTTAAATTAATAATATCGGGAGTAGTGTGTATAATTATTACAGTTCTAGCGATAATAACTGCATTATATGGGTAATAGTGGATGTTATATTGATAATATCGGGAGTAATAAGTATAATTATTACAGTTCTAGCGATAATACTAGTAAAATAGGGCTAAGAGTGCCTGTTATATTGATAATAATAAAAGTAGTAAGTATATTTATTATACTTCTGTCGATAATAACTGCATTATATGGGTAATAATGCATGTTATATTGATAATAATATAAGTAATAAGTATAATTATTGCAGTTCTAGCGATAATAACACCATTATATGGGTAATAATCCATGTTATATTGATAATAATATAAGTAATAAGTATAATTATTACAGTTCTAGCGATAATAACTGCATAATATGGGTAATAATGCATGTTATATTGCTAATAATGTGAGTAATAAGTATAATTATTACTGTTCTAGCGATAATACTAGTAAAATATGGCTAAGAGTGCCTGTTATATTGATAATAATAAAAGTAATAAGTATATTTATTATACTTCTGTCGATAATAATTGCATTATATGGGTAATAATGCATGTTATATTGATAATATCGGGAGTAATAAGTACAACTATTATACTTCTAGCGATAATAATAGTAAAATATGGCTAATAGTGCATGTTATATTGATAATAATAAAAGTAATAAGTATATTTATTACAGTTCTAGCGATAATAACTGCATTATATGGGTAATAATGCATGTTATATTGATAATATCGGGTGTAATAAGTATAATTATTACAGTTCTAGCGGTAATAACTGCACTATATGGGTAATAATGCATGTTATATTGATAATAATAAAAGTAATAAGTATATTTATTATACATCTGTCGATAATAACTGCATTATATATTGGTAATATTGCATGTTATATTGATAATGATATAAGTAATAAGTATAATTATTACAGTTCTAGCGACAATAACTCCATTATATGGGTAATAATGCACGTTATATTGCTAATAATATAAGTAATAAGTATAATTATTACAGTTCTAGAAATAATAACTGCATTATATGGGAAATAATGCATGTTATATTGATAATAATATAAATAATATGTATAATTATTACAGTTCTAGCGATAATAACTGCATAATATGCGTAATAATGCATGTTATATTGATGATAATAAAAGTAATACGTATATTTATTATAGTTCTAGCTATAATGACTGCATAATATGCGTAATAATGCATGTTATATTGATGATAATAAAAGTACTAAGTATATTTATTAAACTTCTAGCGATTATAACTGCATAATATGCGTAATAATGCATGTTATATTGATAATAATATAAGTAATAAGTATAATTATTACAGCTCTAGCGATAATAACTGCATTATATGGGTAATAATGCATGTTATATTGATAATATCGGGAGTAATAAGTATATTTATTATAGTTCTATCAATAATAACTGCATAATATGGATAATAATGCACGTTATATTGATAATAATATAAGTAATAGGTATAAATATTACAGTTCTAGCGATAATAACTGCATTATATGGGTAATAATGCATGTTATATTGATAATATCGGGAGCAATTAGTACAATTATTATAGTTCTAGCGATAATAAAAGTAAAATATGGCTAATAGTGCATGTTATACTGATAATAATAAAAGTAATAAGTATATTTATTAGAGTTCTATCGATAATAACTTCATAATATGGGTAATAATGCATGTTATATTGATGATAATAAAAGTAATACGTATATTTATTATAGTTCTAGCTATAATAACTGCATAATATGGGTAATAATGCATGTTATATTGATAATAATATAAGTAATAAGTATAATTATTACAGTTCTAGCGATAATACTACTAAAATATGGCTAAGAGTGCCAGTTATATTGATAATAATAAAAGTAAGAAGTATATTTATTATACTTCTGTCGATAATAACTGCAGTATATGGGTAATAATGCACGTTATATTGCTAATAATATAAGTAATAAGTATAATTATTACAGTTCTAGCGATAATAACTGCATTATATGGGTAATAATGGATGTTATATTGATAATATCGCTAGTAGTAGGTATAATTATTACAGTTCTAGCGATAATAACTGCATTATATGCGTAATAATGCATGTTAAATTAATAATATCGGGAGTAATGTGTATAATTATTACAGTTCTAGCGATAATAACTGCATTATATGGGTAATAGTGGATGTTATATTGATAATATCGGGAGTAATAAGTATAATTATTACAGTTCTAGCGATAATACTAGTAAAATATGGCTAAGAGTGCCTGTTATATTGATAATAATAAAAGTAGTAAGTATATTTATTATACTTCTGTCGATAATAACTGCATTATATGGGTAATAATGCATGTTATATTGATAATATCGGGTGTAATAAGTATAATTATTACAGTTCTAGCGGTAATAACTGCATTATATGGGTAATAATGCATGTTATATTGATAATAATATAAGTAATAAGTATAATTATTACAGTTCTAGCGACAATAACTCCATTATATGGGTAATAATGCATGTTATAATGACAATAATATAAGTAATAAGTATAATTATTACAGTTCTAGCAATAATAACTGCATAATATGGGTAATAATGCACGTTATATTGCTAATAATATAAGTAATAAGTATAATTATTACAGTTCTAGCGATAATAACTGCATTATATGGGTAATAATGCATGTTATATTGATAATATCGTGAGTAATAAGTATAATTATTATAGTTCTAGCGATAATAATAGTAAAATATGGCTAATAGTGCATGTTATATTGATAATAATAAAAGTAATAAGTATATTTATTACAGTTCTAGCGATAATAACTGCATTATATGGGTAATAATGCATGTTATATTGATAATATCGGGTGTAATAAGTATATTTATTACAGTTCTAGCGGTAATAACTGCATTATATGGGCAATAATGCATGTTATATTGATAATAATTAAAGTAATAAGTATATTTATTATACTTCTGTCGATAATAACTGCATTATATGGGTAATAATACATGTTATATTGATAATAATATAAGTAATAAGTATAATTATTATAGTTCTAGCGATAATAATAGTAAAATATGGCTAATAGTGCATGTTATATTGATAATAATAAAAGTAATAAGTATATTTATTACAGTTCTAGCTATAATAACTGCATTATATGCGTAATAATGCATATTATATTGATAATATCGGGAGTAATAAGTATAACTATTATAGTTCTAGCGATAATAATAGTAAAATATGGCTAATAGTGCATGTTATATTGATAATAATAAAAGTAATAAGTATATTTATTACAGTTCTAGCTATAATAACTGCATTATATGCGTAATAATGCATATTATATTGATAACATCGGGAGTTATAAGTATAATTATTATAGTTCTAGCGATAATAATAGTAAAATATTGCTAATAGTGCATGCTATATTGATAATAATAAATGTAATAAGTATATTTATTACAGTTCTATCGATAATAGATGCATAATATGGGTAATAATGCATGTTATATTGATGATAATAAAAGTAATACGTATATTTATTATAGTTCTAGCGACAATAACTCCATTATATGGGTAATAATGCATGTTATAACGACAATAATATAAGTAATAAGTATAATTATTACAGTTCTAGCAATAATAACTGCATAATATGGGTAATAATGCACGTTATATTGCTAATAATATAAGTAATAAGTATAATTATTACAGTTCTAGCTATAATAACTGCATTATATGCGTAATAATGCATATTATATTGATAATATCGGGAGTAATAAGTATAATTATTATAGTTCTAGCGATAATAATAGTAAAATATTGCTAATAGTGCATGTTATATTGATAATAATAAATGTAATAAGTATATTTATTACAGTTCTATCGATAATAACTGCATAATATGGGTAATAATGCATGTTATATTGATGATAATAAAAGTAATACGTATATTTATTACAGTTCTAGCGATAATAACTGCTTTATATGGGTAATAATGCACGTTATATTGCTAATAATATAAGTAATAAGTATAATTATTACAGTTCTAGCGATAATAACTGCATTATATGGGTAATAATGCATGTTATATTGATAATATCGTGAGTAATAAGTATAATTATTATAGTTCTAGCGATAATAATAGTAAAATATGGCTAATAGTGCCTGTTATATTGATAATAATAAAAGTAATGAGTATATTTATTATACTTCTGTCGATAATAACTGCATTATATGGGTAATAATGCATGTTATATTGATAATAATATAAGTAATAAGTATAATTATTACAGTTCTAGAAATAATAACTGCATTATATGGGTAATAATGCATGTTATATTGATAATAATATAAATAATAAGTATAATTATTACAGTTCTAGCGATAATAACTGCATAATATGGGTAATAATGCATGTTATATTGATGATAATAAAAGTAATACGTATATTTATTATAGTTCTAGCTATAATGACTGCATAATATGTGTAATAATGCATGTTATATTGATGATAATAAAAGTACTAAGTATATTTATTACAGTTCTAGCGATTATAACTGCATAGCATTGCATAGCAATAATGCATGTTATATTGATAATAATATAAGTAATAAGTATAATTATTACAGTTCTAGCGATAATAACCGCATAATATGGGTAATAATGCATGTTATATTGATGATAATAAAAGTAATACGTATATTTATTATAGTTCTAGCTATAATGACTGCATAATATGTGTAATAATGCATGTTATATTGATGATAATAAAAGTACTAAGTATATTTATTATAGTTCTATCAATAATAACTGCATAATATGGATAATAATGCACGTTATATTGATAATAATATAAGTAATAGGTATAAATATTACACTTCTAGCGATAATAACTGCATTATATGGGTAATAATGCATGTTATATTGATAATATCGGGAGCAATTAGTACAATTATTATAGTTCTAGCGATAATAAAAGTAAAATATGGCTAATAGTGCATGTTATACTGATAATAATAAAAGTAATAAGTATATTTATTAGAGTTCTATCGATAATAACTTCATAATATGGGTAATAATGCATGTTATATTGATGATAATAAAAGTACTAAGTATATTTATTACAGTTCTAGCGATTATAACTGCATAGCATTGCATAGCAATAATGCATGTTATATTGATAATAATATAAGTAATACGTATAATTATTACAGTTCTAGCGATAATAACCGCATAATATGGGTAATAATGCATGTTATATTGATGATAATAAAAGTAATACGTATATTTATTATAGTTCTAGCTATAATAACTGCATAATATGGGTAATAATGCATGTTATATTGATAATAATATAAGTAATAAGTATAATTATTCCAGTTCTAGCGATAATACTACTAAAATATGGCTAAGAGTGCCAGTTATATTGATAATAATAAAAGTAAGAAGTATATTTATTATACTTCTGTCGATAATAACTGCAGTATATGGGTAATAATGCACGTTATATTGCTAATAATATAAGTAATAAGTATAATTATTACAGTTCTAGCGATAATAACTGCATTATATGGGTAATAATGGATGTTATATTGATAATATCGCTAGTAGTAAGTATAATTATTACAGTTCTAGCGATAATAACTGCATTATATGCGTAATAATGCATGTTAAATTAATAATATCGGGAGTAATGTGTATAATTATTACAGTTCTAGCGATAATAACTGCATTATATGGGTAATAGTGGATGTTATATTGATAATATCGGGAGTAATAAGTATAATTATTACAGTTCTAGCGATAATACTAGTAAAATATGGCTAAGAGTGCCTGTTATATTGATAATAATTAAAGTAATAAGTATATTTATTATACTTCTGTCGATAATAACTGCATTATATGGGTAATAATACATGTTATATTGATAATAATATAAGTAATAAGTATAATTATTACAGTTCTAGCGACAATAACTCCATTATATGGGTAATAATGCATGTTATAATGACAATAATATAAGTAATAAGTATAATTATTACAGTTCTAGCAATAATAACTGCATAATATGGGTAATAATGCACGTTATATTGCTAATAATATAAGTAATAAGTATAATTATTACAGTTCTAGCGATAATAATAGTAAAATATGGCTAATAGTGCATGTTATATTGATAATAATAAAAGTAATAATTATATTTATTACAGTTCTAGCTATAATAACTGCATTATATGCGTAATAATGCATATTATATTGATAATATCGGGAGTAATAAGTATAATTATTACAGTTCTAGCGATAATAACTGCTTTATATGGGTAATAATGCACGTTATATTGCTAAGAGTATAAGTAATAAGTATAATTATTACAGTTCTAGCGATAATAACTGCATTATATGGGTAATAATGCATGTTATATTAATAATATCGGGAGTAATAAGTATAATTATTACAGTTCTAGCGGTAATAACTGCATTATATGGGCAATAATGAATGTTATATTAATAATAATATAAATAATAAGTATAATTATTACAGTTCTAGCGATAATAACTGCATTATATGGGTAATAATGCATGTTATATTGATAATAATAAAAGTAATAAGTATATTTTTGTTATACTTCTGTCGATAATAACTGCATTATATGGGTAATAATGCATGTTATATTGATAATAATATAAGTAATAAGTATAATTATTACAGTTCTAGCGACAATAACTCCATTATATGTGTAATAATGCATGTTATAATGACAATAATATAAGTAATAAGTATAATTATTACAGTTCTAGCAATAATAACTGCATAATATGGGTAATAATGCACGTTATATTGCTAATAATATAAGTAATAAGTATAATTATTACAGTTCTAGCGATAATAACTGCATTATATGGGTAATAATGCATGTTATATTGATAATATCGGGAGTAATAAGTATAATTATTACAGTTCTAGCGGTAATAACTGCATTATATGGGTAATAATGGATGTTAAATTGATAATATCGGGAGTAATTAGTATAATTATTACAGTTCTAGCGATAATACTAGTAAAATATGGCTAGGAGTGCCTGTTATATTGATAATAATAAAAGTAATAAGTATATTTATTATACTTCTGTCGATAATAACTGCTTTATATGGGTAATAATGCATGTTATATTGATAATAATATAAGTAATAAGTATAATTATTACAGTTCCAGCGACAATAACTCCATTATATGGGTAATAATGCATGTTATAATGACAATAATATAAGTAATAAGTATAATTATTACAGTTCTAGCAATAATAACTGCATAATATGGGTAATAATGCACGTTATATTGCTAATAATATAAGTAATAAGTATAATTATTACAGTTCTAGCGATAATAACTGCATTATATGGGTAATAATGCATGTTATATTGATAATATCGTGAGTAATAAGTATAATTATTATAGTTCTAGCGATAATAATAGTAAAATATGGCTAATAGTTCATGTTATATTGATAATAATAAAAGTAATAAGTATATTTATTACAGTTCTAGCTATAATAACTGCATTATATGCGTAATAATGCATATTATATTGATAACATCGGGAGTTATAAGTATAATTATTATAGTTCTAGCGATAATAATAGTAAAATATTGCTAATAGTGCATGCTATATTGATAACAATAAATGTAATAAGTATATTTATTACAGTTCTATCGATAATAGATGCATAATATGGGTAATAATGCATGTTATATTGATGATAATAAAAGTAATACGTATATTTATTATAGTTCTAGCGATAATAACTGCATAAAATGGGTAATAATGCATGTTATATTGATAGTAGTATAAGTAATAAGTATAATTATTACAGTTCTAGCGACAATAACTCCATTATATGGGTAATAATGCATGTTATAATGACAATAATATAAGTAATAAGTATAATTATTACAGTTCTAGCAATAATAACTGCATAATATGGGTAATAATGCACGTTATATTGCTAATAACATAAGTAATAAGTATAATTATTACAGTTCTAGCTATAATAACTGCATTATATGCGTAATAATGCATATTATATTGATAATATCGGGAGTAATAAGTATAATTATTA
Organism: Megachile leachella; assembly: GCA_963576845.1. Lineage (NCBI taxonomy): Eukaryota > Metazoa > Arthropoda > Insecta > Hymenoptera > Megachilidae > Megachile > Megachile leachella. Next base: position 338,428 of record CAUYWW010000109.1, on the reverse strand, counting down.
TAGTTCTAGCGATAATAATAGTAAAATATTGCTAATAGTGCATGTTATATTGATAATAATAAATGTAATAAGTATATATATTACAGTTCTATCGATAATAACTGCATAATATGGGTAATAATGCATGTTGTATTGATGATAATAAAAGTAATACGTATATTTATTATAGTTCTAGCGATAATAACTGCATAAAATGGGTAATAATGCATGTTATATTGATTATAATATAAGTAATAAGTATAATTATTACAGTTCTAGCGATAATAACTGCTTTATATGGGTAATAATGCACGTTATATTGCTAATAATATAAGTAATAAGTATAATTATTACAGTTCTAGCGATAATAACTGCATTATATCGGTAATAATGCATGTTATATTGATAATATCGGGAGTAATAAGTATAATTATTATAGTTCTAGCGATAATAATAGTAAAATATGGCTAATAGTGGATGTTATATTGATAACAATAAAAGTAATAAGTATATTTATTACAGTTCTAGCTATAATAACTGCATTATATGCGTAATAATGCATATTATATTGATAATATCGGGAGTAATAAGTATAATTATTACAGTTCTAGCGATAATACTTGTAAAATATGGCTAAGAGTACCTGTTATATTGATAATAATAAAAGTAATAAGTATATTTATTATACTTCTGTCGATAATAACTGCATTATATCGGTAATAATGCATGTTATATTGATAATAATATAAGTAATAAGTATAATTATTACAGTTCTAGAAATAATAACTGCATTATATGGGTAGTAATGCATGTTATATTAATAATAATATAAATAATAAGTATAATTATTACAGTTCTAGCGATAATAACTGCATTATATGGGTAATAATGCATGTTATATTGATAATATCGAGAGTAATAAGTACAACTATTATACTTCTAGCGATAAGAATAGTAAAATATGGCTAATAGTGCATGTTATATTGATAATAATAAAAGTAATAAGTATATTTATTATACTTCTGTCGATAATAACTGCATTATATGGGTAATAATGCATGTTATATTGATAATAATATAAGTAGTAAGTATAATTATTACAGTTCTAGCGACAATAACTCCATTATATGGGTAATAATGCATGTTATAATGACAATAATATAAGTAATAAGTATAATTATTACAGTTCTAGCAATAATAACTGCATAATATGGTTAATAATGCACGTTATATTGCTAATAATATAAGTAATAAGTATAATTATTACAGTTCTAGCGATAATAACTGCATTATATGGGTAATAATGCATGTTATATTGATAATATCGTGAGTAATAAGTATAATTATTATAGTTCTAGCGATAATAATAGTAAAATATGGCTAATAGTGCATGTTATATTGATAATAATAAAAGTAATAAATATATTTATTACAGTTCCAGCTATAATAACTGCATTATATGCGTAATAGTGCATATTATATTGATAATATCGGGAGTAATAAGTATAATTATTATAGTTCTAGCGATAATAATAGTAAAATATTGCTAATAGTGCATGTTATATTGAGAATAATAAATGTAATAAGTATATTTATTACAGTTCTATCGATAATAACTGCATAATATGGGTAATAATGCATGTTATATTGATGATAATAAAAGTAATACGTATATTTATTATAGTTCTAGCGATAATAACTGCATAAAATGGGTAATAATGCATGTTATATTGATAGTAGTATAAGTAATAAGTATAATTATTACAGTTCTAGCGACAATAACTCCATTATATGGGTAATAATGCATGTTATAATGACAATAATATAAGTAATAAGTATAATTATTACAGTTCTAGCAATAATAACTGCATAATATGGGTAATAATGCACGTTATATTGCTAATAATATAAGTAATAAGTATAATTATTAAAGTTCTAGCGATAATAACTGCATTATATGGGTAATAATGCATGTTATATTGATAATATCGTGAGTAATAAGTATAATTATTATAGTTCTAGCGATAATAATAGTAAAATATGGCTAATAGTGCATGTTATATTGATAATAATAAAAGTAATAAGTATATTTATTACAGTTCTAGCTATAATAACTGCATTATATGCGTAATAATGCATATTATATTGATAATATCGGGTGTAATAAGTATAATTATTATAGTTCTAGCGATAATAATAGTAAAATATTGCTAATAGTGCATGTTATATTGATAATAATAAATGTAATAAGTATATTTATTACAGTTCTATCGATAATAACTGCATAATATGGGTAATAATGCATGTTATATTGATGATAATAAAAGTAATACGTATATTTATTATAGTTCTAGCGATAATAACTGCATAAAATGGGTAATAATGCATGTTATATTGATTATAATATAAGTAATAAATATAATTATTACAGTTCTAGCGATAATACTAGTAAAATATGGCTAAGAGTGCCTGTTATATTGATAATAATAAAAGTAATAAGTATATTTATTATACTTCTGTCGATAATAACTGCAGTATATGGGTAATAATGCATGTTATATTGATAATAATATAAGTAATAAGTATAATTATTACAGTTCTAGAAATAATAACTGCATTATATGTGTAATAATGCATGTTATATTAATAATAATATAAATAATAAGTATAATTATTACAGTTCTAGCGATAATAACTGCATTATATGGGTAATAATGCATGTTATATTGATAATATCGTGAGTAATAAGTATAATTATTAAAGTTCTAGCGATAATAATAGTAAAATATGGCTAATAGTGCATGTTATATTGATAATAATAAAAGTAATAAGTATATTTATTACAGTTCTAGCTATAATAACTGCATTATATGCGTAATAATGCATATTATATTGATAATATCGGGAGTAATAAGTATAATTATTATAGTTCTAGCGATAATAATAGTAAAATATTGCTAATAGTGCATGTTATATTGATAATAATAAATGTAATAAGTATATTTATTACAGTTCTATCGATAATAACTGCATAATATGGGTAATAATGCATGTTATATTGATGATAATAAAAGTAATACGTATATTTATTATAGTTCTAGCGATAATAACTGCATAAAATGGGTAATAATGCATGTTATATTGATTATAATATAAGTAATAAATATAATTATTACAGTTCTAGCGATAATACTAGTAAAATATGGCTAAGAGTGCCTGTTATATTGATAATAATAAAAGTAATAAGTATATTTATTATACTTCTGTCGATAATAACTGCAGTATATGGGTAATAATGCATGTTATATTGATAATAATATAAGTAATAAGTATAATTATTACAGTTCTAGAAATAATAACTGCATTATATGTGTAATAATGCATGTTATATTAATAATAATATAAATAATAAGTATAATTATTACAGTTCTAGCGATAATAACTGCATTATATGGGTAATAATGCATGTTATATTGATAATATCGTGAGTAATAAGTATAATTATTAAAGTTCTAGCGATAATAATAGTAAAATATGGCTAATAGTGCATGTTATATTGATAATAATAAAAGTAATAAGTATATTTATTACAGTTCTAGCTATAATAACTGCATTATATGCGTATTAATGCATATTATATTGATAATATCGGGCGTAATAAGTATAATTATTATAGTTCTAGCGATAATAATAGTAAAATATTGCTAATAGTGCATGTTATATTGATAATAATAAATGTAATAAGTATATTTATTACAGTTCTATCGATAATAACTGCATAATATGGGTAATAATGCATGTTATATTGATGATAATGAAAGTAATACGTATATTTATTATAGTTCTAGCGATAATAACTGCATAAAATGGGTAATAATGCATGTTATATTGATAGTAGTATAAGTAATAAGTATAATTATTACAGTTCTAGCAATAATAACTGCATAATATGGGTAATAATGCACGTTATATTGCAAATAATATAAGTAATAAGTATAATTATTACAGTTCTAGCGATAATAACTGCATTATATGGGTAATAATGCATGTTATATTGATAATATCGTGAGTAATAAGTATAATTATTATAGTTCTAGCGATAATAATAGTAAAATATGGCTAATAGTGCATGTTATATTGATAATAATAAATGTAATAAGTATATTTATTACAGTTCTATCGATAATAACTGCATAATATGGGTAATAATGCATATTATATTGGTAATATCGGGAGTAATAAGTATAATTATTATAGTTCTAGCGATAATAATAGTAAAATATTGCTAATAGTGCATGTTATATTGATAATAATAAATGTAATAAGTATATTTATTACAGTTCTATCGATAATAACTGCATAATATGGGTAATAATGCATGTTATATTGATGATAATAAAAGTAATACGTATATTTATTATAGTTCTAGCGATAATAACTGCATAAAATGGGTAATAATGCATGTTATATTGATTATAATATAAGTAATAAGTATAATTATTAATGTTCTAGCGATAATAACTGCTTTATATGGGTAATAATGCACGTTATATTGCTAATAATATAAGTAATAAGTATAATTATTACAGTTCTAGCGATAATAGCTGCATTATATGGGTAATAATGCATGTTATATTGATAATATCGGGAGTAATAAGTATAATTATTATAGTTCTAGCGATAATAATAGTAAAATATGGCTAATAGTGCATGTTATATTGATAATAATAAATGTAATAAGTATATTTATTACAGTTCTATCGATAATAACTGCATAATATGGGTAATAATGCATGTTATATTGATGATAATAAAAGTAATACGTATATTTATTATAGTTCTAGCGATAATAACTGCATAAAATGGGTAATAATGCATGTTATATTGATTATAATATAAGTAATAAGTATAATTATTAATGTTCTAGCGATAATAACTGCTTTATATGGGTAATAATGCACGTTATATTGCTAATAATATAAGTAATAAGTATAATTATTACAGTTCTAGCGATAATAGCTGCATTATATGGGTAATAATGCATGTTATATTGATAATATCGGGAGTAATAAGTATAATTATTATAGTTCTAGCGATAATAATAGTAAAATATGGCTAATAGTGCATGTTATATTGATAATAATAAATGTAATAAGTATATTTATTACAGTTCTATCGATAATAACTGCATAATATGGGTAATAATGCATATTATATTGATAATATCGGGAGTAATAAGTATAATTATTATAGTTCTAGCGATAATAATAGTAAAATATTGCTAATAGTGCATGTTATATTGATAATAATAAATGTAATAAGTATATTTATTACAGTTCTATCGATAATAACTGCATAATATGGGTAATAATGCATGTTATATTGATGATAATAAAAGTAATACGTATATTTATTATAGTTCTAGCGATAATAACTGCATAAAATGGGTAATAATGCATGTTATATTGATTATAATATAAGTAATATATACAATTATTACAGTTCTAGCGATAATACTAGTAAAATATGGCTAAGAGTGCCTGTTATATTGATAATAATAAAAGTAATAAGTATATTTATTATACTTCTGTCGATAATAACTGCATTATATGGGTAATAATGCATGTTATATTGATAATAATATAAGTAATAAGTATAATTATTACAGTTCTAGAAATAATAACTGCATTATATGTGTAATAATGCATGTTATATTAATAATAATATAAATAATAAGTATAATTATTACAGTTCTAGCGATAATAACTGCATTATATGGGTAATAATGCATGTTATATTGATAATATCGTGAGTAATAAGTATAATTATTATAGTTCTAGCGATAATAATAGTAAAATAAGGCTAATAGTGCATGTTATATTGATAATAATAAAAGTAATAAGTATATTTATTACAGTTCTAGCTATAATAACTGCATTATATGCGTAATAATGCATATTATATTGATAATATCGGGCGTAATAAGTATAATTATTATAGTTCTAGCGATAATAATAGTAAAATATTGCTAATAGTGCATGTTATATTGATAATAATAAATGTAATAAGTATATTTATTACAGTTCTATCGATAATAACTGCATAATATGGGTAATAATGCATGTTATATTGATGATAATGAAAGTAATACGTATATTTATTATAGCTCTAGCGATAATAACTGCATAAAATGGGTAATAATGCATGTTATATTGATAGTAGTATAAGTAATAAGTATAATTATTACAGTTCTAGCAATAATAACTGCATAATATGGGTAATAATGCACGTTATATTGCTAATAATATAAGTAATAAGTATAATTATTACAGTTCTAGCGATATGAACTGCATTATATGGGTAATAATGCATGTTATATTGATAATATCGTGAGTAATAAGTATAATTATTGTAGTTCTAGCGATAATAATAGTAAAATATGGCTAATAGTGCATGTTATATTGATAATAATAAATGTAATAAGTATATTTATTACAGTTCTATCGTTAATAACTGCATAATATGGGTAATAATGCATGTTATATTGATGATAATAAAAGTAATACGTATATTTATTATAGTTCTAGCGATAATAACTGCATAAAATGGGTAATAATGCATGTTATATTGATTATAATATAAGTAATAAGTATAATTATTAATGTTCTAGCGATAATAACTGCTTTATATGGGTAATAATGCACGTTATATTGCTAATAATATAAGTAATAAGTATAATTATTACAGTTCTAGCGATAATAGCTGCATTATATGGGTAATAATGCATGTTATATTGATAATATCGGGAGTAATAAGTATAATTATTATATTTCTAGCGATAATAATAGTAAAATATGGCTAATAGTGGATGTTATATTGATAATAATAAAAGTAATAAGTATATTTATTACAGTTCTAGCTATAATAACTGCATTATATGCGTAATAATGCATATTATATTGATAATATCGGGAGTAATAAATATAATTATTACAGTTCTAGCGATAATACTAGTAAAATATGGCTAAGAGTGCCTGTTATATTGATAATAATAAAAGTAATAAGTATATTTATTATACTTCTGCCGATAATAACTGCATTATATGGGTAATAATGCATGTTATATTGATAATAATATAAGTAATAAGTATAATTATTACAGTTCTAGAAATAATAACTGCATTATATGTGTAATAATGCATGTTATATTAATAACAATATAAATAATAAGTATAATTATTACAGTTCTAGCGATAATAACTGCATTATATGGGTAATAATGCATGTTATATTGATAATATCGTGAGTAATAAGTATAATTATTATAGTTCTAGCGATAATAATAGTAAAATATGGCTAATAGTGCATGTTATATTGATAATAATAAAAGTAATAAGTATATTTACTACAGTTCTAGCTATAATAACTGCATTATATGCGTAATAATGCATATTATATTGATAATATTGGGAGTAATAAGTATAATTATTACAGTTCTAGAAATAATAACTGCATTATATGTGTAATAATGCATGTTATATTAATAACAATATAAATAATAAGTATAATTATTACAGTTCTAGCGATAATAACTGCATTATATGGGTAATAATGCATGTTATATTGATAATATCGTGAGTAATAAGTATAATTATTATAGTTCTAGCGATAATAATAGTAAAATATGGCTAATAGTGCATGTTATATTGATAATAATAAAAGTAATAAGTATATTTACTACAGTTCTAGCTATAATAACTGCATTATATGCGTAATAATGCATATTATATTGATAATATTGGGAGTAATAAGTATAATTATTATAGTTCTGGCGATAATAACTCCATAATATGGGTAATAATGCACGTTATATTGATGATAATAAAAGTACTAAGTATTTTTTATAGTTCTAGCGATTATATCTGCATAATATGCGTAATAATGCATGTTATATTGATAATATCGGGAGTAATAAGTATAATTATTACAGTTCCAGCGATAATAACTGCATTATATGGGTAATAATGGATGTTATATTGATAACATCGGGAGTAATAAGTATATTTATTATAGTTCTATCAATAATAACTGCATAATATGGGTAATAATGCACGTTATATTGATAATAATATAAGTAATAAGTATAATTATTACAGTTCTAGCGATAATAACTGCATTATATGCGTAATAATGCATGTTATATTGGTAATATTGGGAATAATAAGTATAATTATTATATTTCTAGCGATAATAATAGTGAAATATGACTAATAGTGCATGTTATATTGATAATAATAAAAGTAATAAGTATATTTATTACAGTTCTATCGATTATAACTGCATAATATGGGTAATAATGCATGTTATATTGATGATAATAAAAGTAATACGTATATTTATTACAGTTCTAGCGTTTATAACTGCATAATATGCGTAATAATGCATATTATATTGATAACATCAGGAGTAATAAGTATAATTATTATAGTTCTAGCGATAATAATAGTAAAATATGGCTAGTAGTGCATGTTATATTGATAATAATAAAAGTAATAGGTATATTTATTACAGTTCTAGCTATAATAACTGCATTATATGCGTTATAATGCATATTATATTGATAACATCAGGAGTAATAAGTATAATTATTATAGTTCTACCGATAATAATAGTAAAATATGGCTAATAGTGCATGTTATATTGATAATAATAAATGTAATAAGTATATTTATTACAGATCTATCGATAATAACTGCATAATATGGGTAATAATGCATGTTATATTGATGATAATAAAAGTAATACGTATATTTATTATAGTTCTAGCGATAATAACTGCATAAAATGGGTAATAATGCATGTTATATTGATAATAATATAAGTAATAAGTATAATTATTACAGATCTATCGATAATAACTGCATTATATGCGTAATAATGCATATTATATTGATAATATCAGGAGTAATAAGTATAATTATTATAGTTCTAGCGATAATAATAGTAAAATATGGCTAATAGTGCATGTTATATTGATAATAATAAATGTAATAAGTATATTTATTACAGTTCTATCGATAATAACTGCATAATATGGGTAATAATGCATATTATATTGATGATAATAAAAGTAATACGTATATTTATTATAGTTCTAGCGATAATAACTGCATAAAATGGGTAATAATGCATGTCATATTGATAATAATAAAAGTAATAAGTATATTTATTACAGTTCTATCGATTATAACTGCATAATATGGATAATAATGCATGTTATATTAATGATAATAAAAGTAATACGTATATTTATTACAGTTCTAGCGATAATAACTGCATAATATGCGTAATAATGCATGTTATATTGATAATAATATAAGTAATAAGTATAATTATTACAGCTCTAGCGATAATAACTGCATTATATGGGCAATAATGCATGTTATATTGGTAATATTGGGAATAATAAGTATAATTATTATAGTTCTAGCAATAATAAGAGTAAAATATGGCTAATAGTGCATGTTATACTGATAATAATAAAAGTAATAAGTACATTTATTATACTTCTGTCGATAATAACTGCATTATATGGGTAATAATGCATGTTATATTGATAATAATATAAGTAATAAGTATAATTATTACAGTTCTAGCGATAATACTAGTAAAATATGGCTAAGAGTGCCTGTTATATTGATAATAATAAAAGTAATAAGTATATTTATTACAGTTCTAGCTATAATAACTGCATTATATGCGTAATAATGCATATTATATTGATAATATCGGGCGTAATAAGTATAATTATTATAGTTCTAGCGATAATAATAGTAAAATATTGCTAATAGTGCATGTTATATTGATAATAATAAATGTAATAAGTATATTTATTACAGTTCTATCGATAATAACTGCATAATATGGGTAATAATGCATGTTATATTGATGATAATAAAAGTAATACGTATATTTATTATAGTTCTAGCGATAATAACTGCATAAAATGGGTAATAATGCATGTTATATTAATAACAATATAAATAATAAGTATAATTATTACAGTTCTAGCGATAATAACTGCATTATATGGGTAATAATGCATGTTATATTGATAATATCGTGAGTAATAAGTATAATTATTATAGTTCTAGCGTTAATAATAGTAAAATATGGCTAATAGTGCATGTTATATTGATAATAATAAAAGTAATAAGTATATTTATTACAGTTCTAGCTATAATAACTGCATAAAATGGGTAATAATGCATGTTATATTGATTATAATATATGTAATAAGTATAATTATTAATGTTCTAGCGATAATAACTGCTTTATATGGGTAATAATGCACGTTATAGTGCTAATAATATAAGTAATAAGTATAATTATTACAGTTCTAGCGATAATAGCTGCATTATATGGGTAATAATGCATGTTATATTGATAATATCGGGAGTAATAAGTATAATTATTATAGTTCTAGCGATAATAATAGTAAAATATGGCTAATAGTGGATGTTATATTGATAATAATAAAAGTAATAAGTATATTTATTACAGTTCTAGCTATAATAACTGCATTATATGCGTAATAATGCATATTATATTGATAATATCGGGAGTAATAAATATAATTATTACAGTTCTAGCGATAATACTAGTAAAATATGGCTAAGAGTGCCTGTTATATTGATAATAATAAAAGTAATAAGTATATTTATTATACTTCTGTCGATAATAACTGCATTATATGGGTAATAATGCATGTTATATTGATAATATCGTGAGTAATAAGTATAATTATTATAGTTCTAGTGATAATAATAGTAAAATATGGCTAATAGTGCATGTTATATTGATAATAATAAAAGTAATAAGTATATTTATTACAGTTCTAGCTATAATAACTGCATTATATGCGTAATAATGCATATTATATTGATAATATCGGGAGTAATAAGTATAATTATTATAGTTCTAGCGATAATAATAGTAAAATATTGCTAATAGTGCATGTTATATTGATAATAATAAATGTAATAAGTATATTTATTACAGTTCTATCGATAATAACTGCATAATATGGGTAATAATGCATGTTATATTGATGATAATAAAAGTAATACGTATATTTATTATAGTTCTAGCGATAATAACTGCATAAAATGGGTAATAATGCATGTTATATTGATTATAATATAAGTAATAAATATAATTATTACAGTTCTAGCGATAATACTAGTAAAATATGGCTAAGAGTGCCTGTTATATTGATAATAATAAAAGTAATAAGTATATTTATTATACTTCTGTCGATAATAACTGCATTATATGGGTAATAATGCATGTTATATTGATAATAATATAAGTAATAAGTATAATTATTACAGTTCTAGAAATAATAACTGCATTATATGTGTAATAATGCATGTTATATTAATAATAATATAAATAATAAGTATAATTATTACAGTTCTATCGATAATAACTGCATAATATGGGTAATAATGCATGTTATATTGATGATAATGAAAGTAATACGTATATTTATTATAGCTCTAGCGATAATAACTGCATAAAATGGGTAATAATGCATGTTATATTGATAGTAGTATAAGTAATAAGTATAATTATTACAGTTCTAGCAATAATAACTGCATAATATGGGTAATAATGCACGTTATATTGCTAATAATATAAGTAATAAGTATAATTATTACAGTTCTAGCGATATGAACTGCATTATATGGGTAATAATGCATGTTATATTGATAATATCGTGAGTAATAAGTATAATTATTGTAGTTCTAGCGATAATAATAGTAAAATATGGCTAATAGTGCATGTTATATTGATAATAATAAATGTAATAAGTATATTTATTACAGTTCTATCGTTAATAACTGCATAATATGGGTAATAATGCATGTTATATTGATGATAATAAAAGTAATACGTATATTTATTATAGTTCTAGCGATAATAACTGCATAAAATGGGTAATAATGCATGTTATATTGATTATAATATAAGTAATAAGTATAATTATTACAGTTCTAGCGATAATAACTGCATTATATGCGTAATAATGCATGTTATATTGATAATATCGGGAGTAATAAGTATAATTATTACAGTTCCAGCGATAATAACTGCATTATATGGGTAATAATGGATGTTATATTGATAACATCGGGAGTAATAAGTATATTTATTATAGTTCTATCAATAATAACTGCATAATATGGGTAATAATGCACGTTATATTGATAATAATATAAGTAATAAGTATAATTATTACAGTTCTAGCGATAATAACTGCATTATATGCGTAATAATGCATGTTATATTGGTAATATTGGGAATAATAAGTATAATTATTATATTTCTAGCGATAATAATAGTGAAATATGACTAATAGTGCATGTTATATTGATAATAATAAAAGTAATAAGTATATTTATTACAGTTCTATCGATTATAACTGCATAATATGGGTAATAATGCATGTTATATTGATGATAATAAAAGTAATACGTATATTTATTACAGTTCTAGCGATAATAACTGCATAATATGCGTAATAATGCATATTATATTGATAACATCAGGAGTAATAAGTATAATTATTATAGTTCTAGCGATAATAATAGTAAAATATGGCTAATAGTGCATGTTATATTGATAATAATAAATGTAATAAGTATATTTATTACAGTTCTATCGATAATAACTGCATAATATGGGTAATAATGCATATTATATTGATGATAATAAAAGTAATACGTATATTTATTATAGTTCTAGCGATAATAACTGCATAAAATGGGTAATAATGCATGTCATATTGATAATAATAAAAGTAATAAGTATATTTATTACAGTTCTATCGATTATAGCTGCATAATATGGATAATAATGCATGTTATATTAATGATAATAAAAGTAATACGTATATTTATTACAGTTCTAGCGATAATAACTGCATAATATGCGTAATAATGCATGTTATATTGATAATAATATAAGTAATAAGTATAATTATTACAGCTCTAGCGATAATAACTGCATTATATGGGCAATAATGCATGTTATATTGGTAATATTGGGAATAATAAGTATAATTATTATAGTTCTAGCAATAATAAGAGTAAAATATGGCTAATAGTGCATGTTATACTGATAATAATAAAAGTAATAAGTACATTTATTATACTTCTGTCGATAATAACTGCATTATATGGGTAATAATGCATGTTATATTGATAATAATATAAGTAATAAGTATAATTATTACAGTTCTAGCCATAATACTAGTAAAATATGGCTAAGAGTGCCTGTTATATTGATAATAATAAAAGTAATAAGTATATTTATTACAGTTCTAGCTATAATAACTGCATTATATGCGTAATAATGCATATTATATTGATAATATCGGGCGTAATAAGTATAATTATTATAGTTCTAGCGATAATAATAGTAAAATATTGCTAATAGTGCATGTTATATTCATAATAATAAATGTAATAAGTATATTTATTACAGTTCTATCGATAATAACTGCATAATATGGGTAATAATGCATGTTATATTGATGATAATAAAAGTAATACGTATATTTATTATAGTTCTAGCGATAATAACTGCATAAAATGGGTAATAATGCATGTTATATTGATTATAATATAAGTAATAAGTATAATTATTAATGTTCTAGCGATAATAACTGCTTTATATGGGTAATAATGCACGTTATATTGCTAATAATATAAGTAATAAGTATAATTATTACAGTTCTAGCGATAATAGCTGCATTATATGGGTAATAATGCATGTTATATTGATAATATCGGGAGTAATAAGTATAATTATTATAGTTCTAGCGATAATAATAGTAAAATATGGCTAATAGTGGATGTTATATTGATAATAATAAAAGTAATAAGTATATTTATTACAGTTCTAGCTATAATAACTGCATTATATGCGTAATAATGCATATTATATTGATAATATCGGGAGTAATAAATATAATTGTTACAGTTCTAGCGATAATACTAGTAAAATATGGCTAAGAGTGCCTGTTATATTGATAATAATAAAAGTAATAAGTATATTTATTATACTTCTGTCGATAATAACTGCATTATATGGGTAATAATGCATGTTATATTGATAATAATATAAGTAATAAGTATAATTATTACAGTTCTAGAAATAATAACTGCATTATATGTGTAATAATGCATGTTATATTAATAACAATATAAATAATAAGTATAATTATTACAGTTCTAGCGATAATAACTGCATTATATGGGTAATAATGCATGTTATATTGATAATATCGTGAGTAATAAGTATAATTATTATAGTTCTAGTGATAATAATAGTAAAATATGGCTAATAGTGCATGTTATATTGATAATAATAAAAGTAATAAGTATATTTATTACAGTTCTAGCTATAATAACTGCATTATATGCGTAATAATGCATATTATATTGATAATATCGGGAGTAATAAGTATAATTATTATAGTTCTAGCGATAATAATAGTAAAATATTGCTAATAGTGCATGTTATATTGATAATAATAAATGTAATAAGTATATTTATTACAGTTCTATCGATAATAACTGCATAATATGGGTAATAATGCATGTTATATTGATGATAATAAAAGTAATACGTATATTTATTATAGTTCTAGCGATAATAACTGCATAAAATGGGTAATAATGCATGTTATATTGATTATAATATAAGTAATAAATATAATTATTACAGTTCTAGCGATAATACTAGTAAAATATGGCTAAGAGTGCCTGTTATATTGATAATAATAAAAGTAATAAGTATATTTATTATACTTCTGTCGATAATAACTGCATTATATGGGTAATAATGCATGTTATATTGATAATAATATAAGTAATAAGTATAATTATTACAGTTCTAGAAATAATAACTGCATTATATGTGTAATAATGCATGTTATATTAATAATAATATAAATAATAAGTATAATTATTACAGTTCTATCGATAATAACTGCATAATATGGGTAATAATGCATGTTATATTGATGATAATGAAAGTAATACGTATATTTATTATAGCTCTAGCGATAATAACTGCATAAAATGGGTAATAATGCATGTTATATTGATAGTAGTATAAGTAATAAGTATAATTATTACAGTTCTAGCAATAATAACTGCATAATATGGGTAATAATGCACGTTATATTGCTAATAATATAAGTAATAAGTATAATTATTACAGTTCTAGCGATATGAACTGCATTATATGGGTAATAATGCATGTTATATTGATAATATCGTGAGTAATAAGTATAATTATTGTAGTTCTAGCGATAATAATAGTAAAATATGGCTAATAGTGCATGTTATATTGATAATAATAAATGTAATAAGTATATTTATTACAGTTCTATCGTTAATAACTGCATAATATGGGTAATAATGCATGTTATATTGATGATAATAAAAGTAATACGTATATTTATTATAGTTCTAGCGATAATAACTGCATAAAATGGGTAATAATGCATGTTATATTGATTATAATATAAGTAATAAGTATAATTATTAATGTTCTAGCGATAATAACTGCTTTATATGGGTAATAATGCACGTTATATTGCTAATAATATAAGTAATAAGTATAATTATTACAGTTCTAGCGATAATAGCTGCATTATATGGGTAATAATGCATGTTATATTGATAATATCGGGAGTAATAAGTATAATTATTATATTTCTAGCGATAATAATAGTAAAATATGGCTAATAGTGGATGTTATATTGATAATAATAAAAGTAATAAGTATATTTATTACAGTTCTAGCTATAATAACTGCATTATATGCGTAATAATGCATATTATATTGATAATATCGGGAGTAATAAATATAATTATTACAGTTCTAGCGATAATACTAGTAAAATATGGCTAAGAGTGCCTGTTATATTGATAATAATAAAAGTAATAAGTATATTTATTATACTTCTGCCGATAATAACTGCATTATATGGGTAATAATGCATGTTATATTGATAATAATATAAGTAATAAGTATAATTATTACAGTTCTAGAAATAATAACTGCATTATATGTGTAATAATGCATGTTATATTAATAACAATATAAATAATAAGTATAATTATTACAGTTCTAGCGATAATAACTGCATTATATGGGTAATAATGCATGTTATATTGATAATATCGTGAGTAATAAGTATAATTATTATAGTTCTAGCGATAATAATAGTAAAATATGGCTAATAGTGCATGTTATATTGATAATAATAAAAGTAATAAGTATATTTACTACAGTTCTAGCTATAATAACTGCATTATATGCGTAATAATGCATACTATATTGATAATATTGGGAGTAATAAGTATAATTATTATAGTTCTAGCGATAATAATAGTAAAATATTGCTAATAGTGCATGTTATATTGATAATAATAAATGTAATAAGTATATTTATTACAGTTCTATCGATAATAACTGCATAATATGGGTAATAATGCATGTTATATTGATGATAATAAAAGTAATACGTATATTTATTATAGTTCTAGCGATAATAACTGCATAAAATGGGTAATAATGCATGTTATATTGATAGTAGTATAAGTAATAAGTATAATTATTACAGTTCTAGCGATATGAACTGCATTATATGGGTAATAATGCATGTTATATTGATAATATCGTGAGTAATAAGTATAATTTTTATAGTTCTAGCGATAATAATAGTAAAATATGGCTAATAGTGCATGTTATATTGATAATAATAAAAGTAATAAGTATATTTATTACAGTTCTAGCTATAATAACTGCATTATATGCGTAATAATGCATATTATATTGATAATATCGGGAGTAATAAATATAATTATTACAGTTCTAGCGATAATACTAGTAAAATATGGCTAAGAGTGCCTGTTATATTGATAATAATAAAAGTAATAAGTATATTTATTATACTTCTGCCGATAATAACTGCATTATATGGGTAATAATGCATGTTATATTGATAATAATATAAGTAATAAGTATAATTATTACAGTTCTAGAAATAATAACTGCATTATATGTGTAATAATGCATGTTATATTAATAACAATATAAATAATAAGTATAATTATTACAGTTCTAGCGATAATACTAGTAAAATATGGCTAAGAGTGCCTGTTATATTGATAATAATAAAAGTAATAAGTATATTTATTACAGTTCTAGCTATAATAACTGCATTATATGCGTAATAATGCATATTATATTGATAATATCGGGCGTAATAAGTATAATTATTATAGTTCTAGCGATAATAATAGTAAAATATTGCTAATAGTGCATGTTATATTGATAATAATAAATGTAATAAGTATATTTATTACAGTTCTATCGATAATAACTGCATAATATGGGTAATAATGCATGTTATATTGATAATATCGGGAGTAATAAGTATATTTATTACAGTTCTAGCGGTAATAACTGCATTATATGGGTAACAATGGATGTTAAATTGATAATATCGGGAGTAATTAGTATAATTATTACAGTTCTAGCGATAACACTAGTAAAATATGGCTAAGAGTGCCTGTTATATTGATAATAATAAAAGTAACAAGTATATTTATTATACTTCTGTCGATAATAACTGCTTTATATGGGTAATAATGCATGTTATATTGATAATAATATAAGTAATAAGTATAATTATTACAGTTCTGGCGATAATAACTCCATAATATGAGTAATAATGCACGTTATATTGATGATAATAAAAGTACTAAGTATTTTTTATAGTTCTAGCGATTATATCTGCATAATATGCGTAACAATGCATGTTATATTGATAATAATATAAGTAATAAGTATAATTATTACAGCTCTAGCGATAATAACTGCATAATATGGGTAATAATGCACGTTATATTGCTAATAATATAAGTAATAAGTATAATTATTACAGTTCTAGCGATAATAATAGTAAAATATGGCTAATAGTGCATGTTATATTGATAATAATAAAAGTAATAAGTATATTTATTACAGTTCTAGCTATAATAACTGCATTATATGCGTAATAATGCATATTATATTGATAATACCGGGAGTAACAAGTATAATTATTACAGTTCTAGCGATAATAACTGCTTTATATGGGTAATAATGCACGTTATATTGCTAAGAGTATAAGTAATAAGTATAATTATTACAGTTCTAGCGATAATAACTGCATTATATGGGTAATAATGCATGTTATATTGATAATATCGGGAGTAATAAGTATAATTATTACAGTTCTAGCGGTAATAACTGCATTATATGGGTAATAATGCATGTTATATTGATAATATCGGGAGTAATAAGTATAATTATTACAGTTCTAGCGACAATAACTCCATTATATGGGTAATAATGCATGTTATAATGACAATAATATAAGTAATAAGTATAATTATTACAGTTCTAGCAATAATAACTGCATAATATGGGTAATAATGCACGTTATATTGCTAATAATATAAGTAATAAGTATAATTATTACAGTTCTAGCGATAATAATAGTAAAATATGGCTAATAGTGCATGTTATATTGATAATAATAAAAGTAATAAGTATATTTATTACAGTTCTAGCTATAATAACTGCATTATATGCGTAATAATGCATATTATATTGATAATACCGGGAGTAATAAGTATAATTATTACAGTTCTAGCGATAATAACTGCTTTATATGGGTAATAATGCACGTTATATTGCTAAGAGTATAAGTAATAAGTATAATTATTACAGTTCTAGCGATAATAACTGTATTATATGGGTAATAATGCATGTTATATTGATAATATCGGGAGTAATAAGTATAATTATTACAGTTCTAGCGATAATAACTGCATTATATGGGTAATAATGCATGTTATATTGATAATATCGGGAGTAATAAGTACAACTATTATACTTCTAGCGATAAGAATAGTAAAATATGGCTAATAGTGCATGTTATATTGATAATAATAAAAGTAATAAGTATATTTATTATACTTCTGTCGATAATAACTGCATTATATGGGTAATAATGCATGTTATATTGATAATAATATAAGTAGTAAGTATAATTATTACAGTTCTAGCGACAATAACTCCATTATATGGGTAATAATGCATGTTATAATGACAATAATATAAGTAATAAGTATAATTATTACAGTTCTAGCAATAATAACTGCATAATATGGGTAATAATGCACGTTATATTGCTAATAATATAAGTAATAAGTATAATTATTACAGTTCTAGAAATAATAACTGCATTATATGGGCAATAATGCATGTTATATTAATAATAATATAAATAATAAGTATAATTATTACAGTTCTAGCGATAATAACTGCATTATATGGGTAATAATGCATGTTATATTGATAATAATAAAAGTAATAAGTATATTTATTATACTTCTGTCGATAATAACTGCATTATATGGGTAATAATGCATGTTATATTGATAATAATATAAGTAATAAGTATAATTATTACAGTTCTAGCGACAATAACTCCATTATATGGGTAATAATGCATGTTATAATGACAATAATATAAGTAATAAGTATAATTATTACAGTTCTAGCAACAATAACTGCATAATATGGGTAATAATGCACGTTATATTGCTAATAATATAAGTAATAAGTATAATTATTACAGTTCTAGCGATAATAACTGCATTATATGGGTAATAATGGATGTTATATTGATAATATCGCTAGTAGTAAGTATAATTATTACAGTTCTAGCGATAATAACTGCATTATATGCGTAATAATGCATGTTAAATTAATAATATCGGGAGTAATGTGTATAATTATTACAGTTCTAGCGATAACAACTGCATTATATGGGTAATAGTGGATGTTATATTGATAATATCGGGAGTAATAAGTATAATTATTACAGTTCTAGCGATAATACTAGTAAAATATGGCTAAGAGTGCCTGTTATATTGATAATAATAAAAGTAGTAAGTATATTTATTATACTTCTGTCGATAATAACTGCATTATATGGGTAATAATGCATGTTATATTGATAATAATATAAGTAATAAGTATAATTATTGCAGTTCTAGCGATAATAACACCATTATATGGGTAATAATCCATGTTATATTGATAATAATATAAGTAATAAGTATAATTATTACAGTTCTAGCGATAATAACTGCATAATATGGGTAATAATGCATGTTATATTGCTAATAATGTGAGTAATAAGTATAATTATTACTGTTCTAGCGATAATACTAGTAAAATATGGCTAAGAGTGCCTGTTATATTGATAATAATAAAAGCAATAAGTATATTTATTATACTTCTGTCGATAATAATTGCATTATATGGGTAATAATGCATGTTATATTGATAATATCGGGAGTAATAAGTACAACTATTATACTTCTAGCGATAATAATAGTAAAATATGGCTAATAGTGCATGTTATATTGATAATAATAAAAGTAATAAGTATATTTATTACAGTTCTAGCGATAATAACTGCATTATATGGGTAATAATGCATGTTATATTGATAATATCGGGTGTAATAAGTATAATTATTACAGTTCTAGCGGTAATAACTGCACTATATGGGTAATAATGCATGTTATATTGATAATAATAAAAGTAATAAGTATATTTATTATACTTCTGTCGATAATAACTGCATTATATATTGGTAATATTGCATGTTATATTGATAATGATATAAGTAATAAGTATAATTATTACAGTTCTAGCGACAATAACTCCATTATATGGGTAATAATGCATGTTATAATGACAATAATATAAGTAATAAGTATAATTATTACAGTTCTAGCTATAATAACTGCATAATATGGGTAATAATGCACGTTATATTGCTAATAATATAAGTAATAAGTATAATTATTACAGTTCTAGAAATAATAACTGCATTATATGGGAAATAATGCATGTTATATTGATAATAATATAAATAATAAGTATAATTATTACAGTTCTAGCGATAATAACTGCATAATATGCGTAATAATGCATGTTATATTGATGATAATAAAAGTAATACGTATATTTATTATAGTTCTAGCTATAATGACTGCATAATATGTGTAATAATGCATGTTATATTGATGATAATAAAAGTACTAAGTATATTTATTAAAGTTCTAGCGATTATAACTGCATAATATGCGTAATAATGCATGTTATATTGATAATAATATAAGTAATAAGTATAATTATTACAGCTCTAGCGATAATAACTGCATTATATGGGTAATAATGCATGTTATATTGATAATATCGGGAGTAATAAGTATATTTATTATAGTTCTATCAATAATAACTGCATAATATGGATAATAATGCACGTTATATTGATAATAATATAAGTAATAGGTATAAATATTACAGTTCTAGCGATAATAACTGCATTATATGGGTAATAATGCATGTTATATTGATAATATCGGGAGCAATTAGTACAATTATTATAGTTCTAGCGATAATAAAAGTAAAATATGGCTAATAGTGCATGTTATACTGATAATAATAAAAGTAATAAGTATATTTATTAGAGTTCTATCGATAATAACTTCATAATATGGGTAATAATGCATGTTATATTGATGATAATAAAAGTAATACGTATATTTATTATAGTTCTAGCTATAATAACTGCATAATATGGGTAATAATGCATGTTATATTGATAATAATATAAGTAATAAGTATAATTATTACAGTTCTAGCGATAATACTACTAAAATATGGCTAAGAGTGCCAGTTATATTGATAATAATAAAAGTAAGAAGTATATTTATTATACTTCTGTCGATAATAACTGCAGTATATGGGTAATAATGCACGTTATATTGCTAATAATATAAGTAATAAGTATAATTATTACAGTTCTAGCGATAATAACTGCATTATATGGGTAATAATGGATGTTATATTGATAATATCGCTAGTAGTAGGTATAATTATTACAGTTCTAGCGATAATAACTGCATTATATGCGTAATAATGCATGTTAAATTAATAATATCGGGAGTAATGTGTATAATTATTACAGTTCTAGCGATAATAACTGCATTATATGGGTAATAGTGGATGTTATATTGATAATATCGGGAGTAATAAGTATAATTATTACAGTTCTAGCGATAATACTAGTAAAATATGGCTAAGAGTGCCTGTTATATTGATAATAATAAAAGTAGTAAGTATATTTATTATACTTCTGTCGATAATAACTGCATTATATGGGTAATAATGCATGTTATATTGATAATATCGGGTGTAATAAGTATAATTATTACAGTTCTAGCGGTAATAACTGCATTATATGGGTAATAATGCATGTTATATTGATAATAATATAAGTAATAAGTATAATTATTACAGTTCTAGCGACAATAACTCCATTATATGGGTAATAATGCATGTTATAATGACAATAATATAAGTAATAAGTATAATTATTACAGTTCTAGCAATAATAACTGCATAATATGGGTAATAATGCACGTTATATTGCTAATAATATAAGTAATAAGTATAATTATTACAGTTCTAGCGATAATAATAGTAAAATATGGCTAATAGTGCATGTTATATTGATAATAATAAAAGTAATAAGTATATTTATTACAGTTCTAGCTATAATAACTGCATTATATGCGTAATAATGCATATTATATTGATAATACCGGGAGTAATAAGTATAATTATTACAGTTCTAGCGATAATAACTGCTTTATATGGGTAATAATGCACGTTATATTGCTAAGAGTATAAGTAATAAGTATAATTATTACAGTTCTAGCGATAATAACTGCATTATATGGGTAATAATGCATGTTATATTGATAATATCGGGAGTAATAAGTATAATTATTACAGTTCTAGCGGTAATAACTGCATTATATGGGTAATAATGGATGTTAAATTGATAATATCGGGAGTAATTAGTATAATTATTACAGTTCTAGCGATAATACTAGTAAAATATGGCTAAGAGTGCCTGTTATATTGATAATAATAAAAGTAATAAGTATATTTATTATACTTCTGTCGATAATAACTGCTTTATATGGGTAATAATGCATGTTATATTGATAATAATATAAGTAATAAGTATAATTATTACAGTTCTAGAAATAATAACTGCATTATATGGGCAATAATGCATGTTATATTAATAATAATATAAATAATAAGTATAATTATTACAGTTCTAGCGATAATAACTGCATTATATGGGTAATAATGCATGTTATATTGATAATATCGGGAGTAATAAGTACAACTATTATACTTCTAGCGATAAGAATAGTAAAATATGGCTAATAGTGCATGTTATATTGATAATAATAAAAGTAATAAGTATATTTATTATACTTCTGTCGATAATAACTGCATTATATGGGTAATAATGCATGTTATATTGATAATAATATAAGTAGTAAGTATAATTATTACAGTTCTAGCGACAATAACTCCATTATATGGGTAATAATGCATGTTATAATGACAATAATATAAGTAATAAGTATAATTATTACAGTTCTAGCAATAATAACTGCATAATATGGGTAATAATGCACGTTATATTGCTAATAATATAAGTAATAAGTATAATTATTACAGTTCTAGAAATAATAACTGCATTATATGGGCAATAATGCATGTTATATTAATAATAATATAAATAATAAGTATAATTATTACAGTTCTAGCGATAATAACTGCATTATATGGGTAATAATGCATGTTATATTGATAATAATAAAAGTAATAAGTATATTTATTATACTTCTGTCGATAATAACTGCATTATATGGGTAATAATGCATGTTATATTGATAATAATATAAGTAATAAGTATAATTATTACAGTTCTAGCGACAATAACTCCATTATATGGGTAATAATGCATGTTATAATGACAATAATATAAGTAATAAGTATAATTATTACAGTTCTAGCAACAATAACTGCATAATATGGGCAATAATGCACGTTATATTGCTAATAATATAAGTAATAAGTATAATTATTACAGTTCTAGCGATAATAACTGCATTATATGGGTAATAATGGATGTTATATTGATAATATCGCTAGTAGTAAGTATAATTATTACAGTTCTAGCGATAATAACTGCATTATATGCGTCATAATGCATGTTAAATTAATAATATCGGGAGTAATGTGTATAATTATTACAGTTCTAGCGATAATAACTGCATTATATGGGTAATAGTGGATGTTATATTGATAATATCGGGAGTAATAAGTATAATTATTACAGTTCTAGCGATAATACTAGTAAAATATGGCTAAGAGTGCCTGTTATATTGATAATAATAAAAGTAGTAAGTATATTTATTATACTTCTGTCGATAATAACTGCATTATATGGGTAATAATGCATGTTATATTGATAATAATATAAGTAATAAGTATAATTATTGCAGTTCTAGCGATAATAACACCATTATATGGGTAATAATCCATGTTATATTGATAATAATATGAGTAATAAGTATAATTATTACAGTTCTAGCGATAATAACTGCATAACATGGGTAATAATGCATGTTATATTGCTAATAATGTGAGTAATAAGTATAATTATTACTGTTCTAGCGATAATACTAGTAAAATATGGCTAAGAGTGCCTGTTATATTGATAATAATAAAAGTAATAAGTATATTTATTACAGTTCTAGCGATAATAACTGCATTATATGGGTAATAATGCATGTTATATTGATAATATCGGGTGTAATAAGTATAATTATTACAGTTCTAGCGGTAATAACTGCACTATATGGGTAATAATGCATGTTATATTGATAATAATAAAAGTAATAAGTATATTTATTATACTTCTGTCGATAATAACTGCATTATATATTGGTAATATTGCATGTTATATTGATAATGATATAAGTAATAAGTATAATTATTACAGTTCTAGCGACAATAACTCCATTATATGGGTAATAATGCATGTTATAATGACAATAATATAAGTAATAAGTATAATTATTACAGTTCTAGCTATAATAACTGCATAATATGGGTAATAATGCACGTTATATTGCTAATAATATAAGTAATAAGTATAATTATTACAGTTCTAGAAATAATAACTGCATTATATGGGAAATAATGCATGTTATATTGATAATAATATAAATAATAAGTATAATTATTACAGTTCTAGCGATAATAACTGCATAATATGCGTAATAATGCATGTTATATTGATGATAATAAAAGTAATACGTATATTTATTATAGTTCTAGCTATAATGACTGCATAATATGTGTAATAATGCATGTTATATTGATGATAATAAAAGTACTAAGTATATTTATTAAAGTTCTAGCGATTATAACTGCATAATATGCGTAATAATGCATGTTATATTGATAATAATATAAGTAATAAGTATAATTATTACAGCTCTAGCGATAATAACTGCATTATATGGGTAATAATGCATGTTATATTGATAATATCGGGAGTAATAAGTATATTTATTATAGTTCTATCAATAATAACTGCATAATATGGATAATAATGCACGTTATATTGATAATAATATAAGTAATAGGTATAAATATTACAGTTCTAGCGATAATAACTGCATTATATGGGTAATAATGCATGTTATATTGATAATATCGGGAGCAATTAGTACAATTATTATAGTTCTAGCGATAATAAAAGTAAAATATGGCTAATAGTGCATGTTATACTGATAATAATAAAAGTAATAAGTATATTTATTAGAGTTCTATCGATAATAACTTCATAATATGGGTAATAATGCATGTTATATTGATGATAATAAAAGTAATACGTATATTTATTATAGTTCTAGCTATAATAACTGCATAATATGGGTAATAATGCATGTTATATTGATAATAATATAAGTAATAAGTATAATTATTACAGTTCTAGCGATAATACTACTAAAATATGGCTAAGAGTGCCAGTTATATTGATAATAATAAAAGTAAGAAGTATATTTATTATACTTCTGTCGATAATAACTGCAGTATATGGGTAATAATGCACGTTATATTGCTAATAATATAAGTAATAAGTATAATTATTACAGTTCTAGCGATAATAACTGCATTATATGGGTAATAATGGATGTTATATTGATAATATCGCTAGTAGTAGGTATAATTATTACAGTTCTAGCGATAATAACTGCATTATATGCGTAATAATGCATGTTAAATTAATAATATCGGGAGTAATGTGTATAATTATTACAGTTCTAGCGATAATAACTGCATTATATGGGTAATAGTGGATGTTATATTGATAATATCGGGAGTAATAAGTATAATTATTACAGTTCTAGCGATAATACTAGTAAAATATGGCTAAGAGTGCCTGTTATATTGATAATAATAAAAGTAGTAAGTATATTTATTATACTTCTGTCGATAATAACTGCATTATATGGGTAATAATGCATGTTATATTGATAATATCGGGTGTAATAAGTATAATTATTACAGTTCTAGCGGTAATAACTGCATTATATGGGTAATAATGCATGTTATATTGATAATAATATAAGTAATAAGTATAATTATTACAGTTCTAGCGACAATAACTCCATTATATGGGTAATAATGCATGTTATAATGACAATAATATAAGTAATAAGTATAATTATTACAGTTCTAGCAATAATAACTGCATAATATGGGTAATAATGCACGTTATATTGCTAATAATATAAGTAATAAGTATAATTATTACAGTTCTAGCGATAATAACTGCATTATATGGGTAATAATGCATGTTATATTGATAATATCGTGAGTAATAAGTATAATTATTATAGTTCTAGCGATAATAATAGTAAAATATGGCTAATAGTGCATGTTATATTGATAATAATAAAAGTAATAAGTATATTTATTACAGTTCTAGCGATAATAACTGCATTATATGGGTAATAATGCATGTTATATTGATAATATCGGGTGTAATAAGTATATTTATTACAGTTCTAGCGGTAATAACTGCATTATATGGGCAATAATGCATGTTATATTGATAATAATTAAAGTAATAAGTATATTTATTATACTTCTGTCGATAATAACTGCATTATATGGGTAATAATACATGTTATATTGATAATAATATAAGTAATAAGTATAATTATTACAGTTCTAGCGACAATAACTCCATTATATGGGTAATAATGCATGTTATAATGACAATAATATAAGTAATAAGTATAATTATTACAGTTCTAGCAATAATAACTGCATAATATGGGTAATAATGCACGTTATATTGCTAATAATATAAGTAATAAGTATAATTATTACAGTTCTAGCGATAATAATAGTAAAATATGGCTAATAGTGCATGTTATATTGATAATAATAAAAGTAATAAGTATATTTATTACAGTTCTAGCTATAATAACTGCATTATATGCGTAATAATGCATATTATATTGATAATACCGGGAGTAATAAGTATAATTATTACAGTTCTAGCGATAATAACTGCTTTATATGGGTAATAATGCACGTTATATTGCTAAGAGTATAAGTAATAAGTATAATTATTACAGTTCTAGCGATAATAACTGCATTATATGGGTAATAATGCATGTTATATTGATAATATCGGGAGTAATAAGTATAATTATTACAGTTCTAGCGGTAATAACTGCATTATATGGGTAATAATGGATGTTAAATTGATAATATCGGGAGTAATTAGTATAATTATTACAGTTCTAGCGATAATACTAGTAAAATATGGCTAAGAGTGCCTGTTATATTGATAATAATAAAAGTAATAAGTATATTTATTATACTTCTGTCGATAATAACTGCTTTATATGGGTAATAATGCATGTTATATTGATAATAATATAAGTAATAAGTATAATTATTACAGTTCTAGAAATAATAACTACATTATATGGGCAATAATGCATGTTATATTAATAATAATGTAAATAATAAGTATAATTATTACAGTTCTAGCGATAATAACTGCATTATATGTGTAATAATGCATGTTATATTGATAATATCGTGAGTAATAAGTATAATTATTATAGTTCTAGCGATAATAATAGTAAAATATGGCTAATAGTGCATGTTATATTGATAATAATAAAAGTAATAAGTATATTTATTACAGTTCTAGCTATAATAACTGCATTATATGCGTAATAATGCATATTATATTGATAATATCGGGAGTAATAAGTATAATTATTATAGTTCTAGCGATAATAATAGTAAAATATGGCTAATAGTGCATGTTATATTGATAATAATAAAAGTAATAAGTATATTTATTACAGTTCTAGCTATAATAACTGCATTATATGCGTAATAATGCATATTATATTGATAACATCGGGAGTTATAAGTATAATTATTATAGTTCTAGCGATAATAATAGTAAAATATTGCTAATAGTGCATGCTATATTGATAATAATAAATGTAATAAGTATATTTATTACAGCTCTATCGATAATAGATGCATAATATGGGTAATAATGCATGTTATATTGATGATAATAAAAGTAATACGTATATTTATTATAGTTCTAGCGACAATAACTCCATTATATGGGTAATAATGCATGTTATAATGACAATAATATAAGTAATAAGTATAATTATTACAGTTCTAGCAATAATAACTGCATAATATGGGTAATAATGCACGTTATATTGCTAATAATATAAGTAATAAGTATAATTATTACAGTTCTAGAAATAATAACTGCATTATATGGGCAATAATGCATGTTATATTAATAATAATATAAATAATAAGTATAATTATTACAGTTCTAGCGATAATAACTGCATTATATGGGTAATAATGCATGTTATATTGATAATAATAAAAGTAATAAGTATATTTATTATACTTCTGTCGATAATAACTGCATTATATGGGTAATAATGCATGTTATATTGATAATAATATAAGTAATAAGTATAATTATTACAGTTCTAGCGACAATAACTCCATTATATGGGTAATAATGCATGTTATAATGACAATAATATAAGTAATAAGTATAATTATTACAGTTCTAGCAACAATAACTGCATAATATGGGTAATAATGCACGTTATATTGCTAATAATATAAGTAATAAGTATAATTATTACAGTTCTAGCGATAATAACTGCATTGTATGGGTAATAATGGATGTTATATTGATAATATCGCTAGTAGTAAGTATAATTATTACAGTTCTAGCGATAATAACTGCATTATATGCGTAATAATGCATGTTAAGTTAATAATATGGAGACTAATGTGTATAATTATTACAGTTCTAGCGATAATAACTGCATTATATGGGTAATAGTGGATGTTATATTGATAATATCGGGAGTAATAAGTATAATTATTACAGTTCTAGCGATAATACTAGTAAAATATGGCTAAGAGTGCCTGTTATATTGATAATAATAAAAGTAGTAAGTATATTTATTATACTTCTGTCGATAATAACTGCATTATATGGGTAATAATGCATGTTATATTGATAATAATATAAGTAATAAGTATAATTATTGCAGTTCTAGCGATAATAACACCATTATATGGGTAATAATCCATGTTATATTGATAATAATATGAGTAATAAGTATAATTATTACAGTTCTAGCGATAATAACTGCATAATATGGGTAATAATGCATGTTATATTGCTAATAATGTGAGTAATAAGTATAATTATTACTGTTCTAGCGATAATACTAGTAAAATATGGCTAAGAGTGCCTGTTATATTGATAATAATAAAAGTAATAAGTATATTTATTATACTTCTGTCGATAATAATTGCATTATATGGGTAATAATGCATGTTATATTGATAATATCGGGAGTAATAAGTACAACTATTATACTTCTAGCGATAATAATAGTAAAATATGGCTAATAGTGCATGTTATATTGATAATAATAAAAGTAATAAGTATATTTATTACAGTTCTAGCGATAATAACTGCATTATATGGGTAATAATGCATGTTATATTGATAATATCGGGTGTAATAAGTATGATTATTACAGTTCTAGCGGTAATAACTGCACTATATGGGTAATAATGCATGTTATATTGATAATAATAAAAGTAATAAGTATATTTATTATACTTCTGTCGATAATAACTGCATTATATATTGGTAATATTGCATGTTATATTGATAATGATATAAGTAATAAGTATAATTATTACAGTTCTAGCGACAATAACTCCATTATATGGGTAATAATGCATGTTATAATGACAATAATATAAGTAATAAGTATAATTATTACAGTTCTAGCTATAATAACTGCATAATATGGGTAATAATGCACGTTATATTGCTAATAATATAAGTAATAAGTATAATTATTACAGTTCTAGAAATAATAACTGCATTATATGGGAAATAATGCATGTTATATTGATAATAATATAAATAATAAGTATAATTATTACAGTTCTAGCGATAATAACTGCATAATATGCGTAATAATGCATGTTATATTGATGATAATAAAAGTAATACGTATATTTATTATAGTTCTAGCTATAATGACTGCATAATATGTGTAATAATGCATGTTATATTGATGATAATAAAAGTACTAAGTATATTTATTAAAGTTCTAGCGATTATAACTGCATAATATGCGTAATAATGCATGTTATATTGATAATAATATAAGTAATAAGTATAATTATTACAGCTCTAGCGATAATAACTGCATTATATGGGTAATAATGCATGTTATATTGATAATATCGGGAGTAATAAGTATATTTATTATAGTTCTATCAATAATAACTGCATAATATGGATAATAATGCACGTTATATTGATAATAATATAAGTAATAGGTATAAATATTACAGTTCTAGCGATAATAACTGCATTATATGGGTAATAATGCATGTTATATTGATAATATCGGGAGCAATTAGTACAATTATTATAGTTCTAGCGATAATAAAAGTAAAATATGGCTAATAGTGCATGTTATACTGATAATAATAAAAGTAATAAGTATATTTATTAGAGTTCTATCGATAATAACTTCATAATATGGGTAATAATGCATGTTATATTGATGATAATAAAAGTAATACGTATATTTATTATAGTTCTAGCTATAATAACTGCATAATATGGGTAATAATGCATGTTATATTGATAATAATATAAGTAATAAGTATAATTATTACAGTTCTAGCGATAATACTACTAAAATATGGCTAAGAGTGCCAGTTATATTGATAATAATAAAAGTAAGAAGTATATTTATTATACTTCTGTCGATAATAACTGCAGTATATGGGTAATAATGCACGTTATATTGCTAATAATATAAGTAATAAGTATAATTATTACAGTTCTAGCGATAATAACTGCATTATATGGGTAATAATGGATGTTATATTGATAATATCGCTAGTAGTAGGTATAATTATTACAGTTCTAGCGATAATAACTGCATTATATGCGTAATAATGCATGTTAAATTAATAATATCGGGAGTAATGTGTATAATTATTACAGTTCTAGCGATAATAACTGCATTATATGGGTAATAGTGGATGTTATATTGATAATATCGGGAGTAATAAGTATAATTATTACAGTTCTAGCGATAATACTAGTAAAATATGGCTAAGAGTGCCTGTTATATTGATAATAATAAAAGTAGTAAGTATATTTATTATACTTCTGTCGATAATAACTGCATTATATGGGTAATAATGCATGTTATATTGATAATATCGGGTGTAATAAGTATAATTATTACAGTTCTAGCGGTAATAACTGCATTATATGGGTAATAATGCATGTTATATTGATAATAATATAAGTAATAAGTATAATTATTACAGTTCTAGCGACAATAACTCCATTATATGGGTAATAATGCATGTTATAATGACAATAATATAAGTAATAAGTATAATTATTACAGTTCTAGCAATAATAACTGCATAATATGGGTAATAATGCACGTTATATTGCTAATAATATAAGTAATAAGTATAATTATTACAGTTCTAGCGATAATAACTGCATTATATGGGTAATAATGCATGTTATATTGATAATATCGTGAGTAATAAGTATAATTATTATAGTTCTAGCGATAATAATAGTAAAATATGGCTAATAGTGCATGTTATATTGATAATAATAAAAGTAATAAGTATATTTATTACAGTTCTAGCGATAATAACTGCATTATATGGGTAATAATGCATGTTATATTGATAATATCGGGTGTAATAAGTATATTTATTACAGTTCTAGCGGTAATAACTGCATTATATGGGCAATAATGCATGTTATATTGATAATAATTAAAGTAATAAGTATATTTATTATACTTCTGTCGATAATAACTGCATTATATGGGTAATAATACATGTTATATTGATAATAATATAAGTAATAAGTATAATTATTACAGTTCTAGCGACAATAACTCCATTATATGGGTAATAATGCATGTTATAATGACAATAATATAAGTAATAAGTATAATTATTACAGTTCTAGCAATAATAACTGCATAATATGGGTAATAATGCACGTTATATTGCTAATAATATAAGTAATAAGTATAATTATTACAGTTCTAGCGATAATAATAGTAAAATATGGCTAATAGTGCATGTTATATTGATAATAATAAAAGTAATAAGTATATTTATTACAGTTCTAGCTATAATAACTGCATTATATGCGTAATAATGCATATTATATTGATAATACCGGGAGTAATAAGTATAATTATTACAGTTCTAGCGATAATAACTGCTTTATATGGGTAATAATGCACGTTATATTGCTAAGAGTATAAGTAATAAGTATAATTATTACAGTTCTAGCGATAATAACTGCATTATATGGGTAATAATGCATGTTATATTGATAATATCGGGAGTAATAAGTATAATTATTACAGTTCTAGCGGTAATAACTGCATTATATGGGTAATAATGGATGTTAAATTGATAATATCGGGAGTAATTAGTATAATTATTACAGTTCTAGCGATAATACTAGTAAAATATGGCTAAGAGTGCCTGTTATATTGATAATAATAAAAGTAATAAGTATATTTATTATACTTCTGTCGATAATAACTGCTTTATATGGGTAATAATGCATGTTATATTGATAATAATATAAGTAATAAGTATAATTATTACAGTTCTAGAAATAATAACTACATTATATGGGCAATAATGCATGTTATATTAATAATAATGTAAATAATAAGTATAATTATTACAGTTCTAGCGATAATAACTGCATTATATGTGTAATAATGCATGTTATATTGATAATATCGTGAGTAATAAGTATAATTATTATAGTTCTAGCGATAATAATAGTAAAATATGGCTAATAGTGCATGTTATATTGATAATAATAAAAGTAATAAGTATATTTATTACAGTTCTAGCTATAATAACTGCATTATATGCGTAATAATGCATATTATATTGATAATATCGGGAGTAATAAGTATAATTATTATAGTTCTAGCGATAATAATAGTAAAATATGGCTAATAGTGCATGTTATATTGATAATAATAAAAGTAATAAGTATATTTATTACAGTTCTAGCTATAATAACTGCATTATATGCGTAATAATGCATATTATATTGATAACATCGGGAGTTATAAGTATAATTATTATAGTTCTAGCGATAATAATAGTAAAATATTGCTAATAGTGCATGCTATATTGATAATAATAAATGTAATAAGTATATTTATTACAGCTCTATCGATAATAGATGCATAATATGGGTAATAATGCATGTTATATTGATGATAATAAAAGTAATACGTATATTTATTATAGTTCTAGCGACAATAACTCCATTATATGGGTAATAATGCATGTTATAATGACAATAATATAAGTAATAAGTATAATTATTACAGTTCTAGCAATAATAACTGCATAATATGGGTAATAATGCACGTTATATTGCTAATAATATAAGTAATAAGTATAATTATTACAGTTCTAGCGATAATAACTGCATTATATGGGTAATAATGCATGTTATATTGATAATATCGTGAGTAATAAGTATATTTGTTATAGTTCTAGCGATAATAATAGTAAAATATGGCTAATAGTGCCTGTTATATTGATAATAATAAAAGTAATGAGTATATTTATTATACTTCTGTCGATAATAACTGCATTATATGGGTAATAATGCATGTTATATTGATAATAATATAAGTAATAAGTATAATTATTACAGTTCTAGAAATAATAACTGCATTATATGGGTAATAATGCATGTTATATTGATAATAATATAAATAATAAGTATAATTATTACAGTTCTAGCGATAATAACTGCATAATATGGGTAATAATGCATGTTATATTGATGATAATAAAAGTAATACGTATATTTATTATAGTTCTAGCTATAATGACTGCATAATATGTGTAATAATGCATGTTATATTGATGATAATAAAAGTACTAAGTATATTTATTACAGTTCTAGCGATTATAACTGCATAGCATTGCATAGCAATAATGCATGTTATATTGATAATAATATAAGTAATAAGTATAATTATTACAGTTCTAGCGATAATAACCGCATAATATGGGTAATAATGCATGTTATATTGATGATAATAAAAGTAATACGTATATTTATTATAGTTCTAGCTATAATAACTGCATAATATGGGTAATAATGCATGTTATATTGATAATAATATAAGTAATAAGTATAATTATTACAGTTCTAGCGATAATACTACTAAAATATGGCTAAGAGTGCCAGTTATATTGATAATAATAGAAGTAAGAAGTATATTTATTATACTTCTGTCGATAATAACTGCAGTATATGGGTAATAATGCACGTTATATTGCTAATAATATAAGTAATAAGTATAATTATTACAGTTCTAGCGATAATAACTGTATTATATGGGTAATAATGGATGTTATATTGATAATATCGCTAGTAGTAAGTATAATTATTACAGTTCTAGCGATAATAACTGCATTATATGCGTAATAATGCATGTTAAATTAATAATATCGGGAGTAATGTGTATAATTATTACAGTTCTAGCGATAATAACTGCATTATATGGGTAATAGTGGATGTTATATTGATAATATCGGGAGTAATAAGTATAATTATTACAGTTCTAGCGATAATACTAGTAAAATATGGCTAAGAGTGCCTGTTATATTGATAATAATAAAAGTAGTAAGTATATTTATTATACTTCTGTCGATAATAACTGCATTATATGGGTAATAATGCATGTTATATTGATAATAATATAAGTAATAAGTATAATTATTGCAGTTCTAGCGATAATAACACCATTATATGGGTAATAATCCATGTTATATTGATAATAATATAAGTAATAAGTATAATTATTACAGTTCTAGCGATAATAACTGCATAATATGGGTAATAATGCATGTTATATTGCTAATAATGTGAGTAATAAGTATAATTATTACTGTTCTAGCGATAATACTAGTAAAATATGGCTAAGAGTGCCTGTTATATTGATAATAATAAAAGTAATAAGTATATTTATTATACTTCTGTCGATAATAATTGCATTATATGGGTAATAATGCATGTTATATTGATAATATCGGGAGTAATAAGTACAACTATTATACTTCTAGCGATAATAATAGTAAAATATGGCTAATAGTGCATGTTATATTGATAATAATAAAAGTAATAAGTATATTTATTACAGTTCTAGCGATAATAACTGCATTATATGGGTAATAATGCATGTTATATTGATAATATCGGGTGTAATAAGTATAATTATTACAGTTCTAGCTATAATAACTGCATAATATGGGTAATAATGCACGTTATATTGCTAATAATATAAGTAATAAGTATAATTATTACAGTTCTAGAAATAATAACTGTATTATATGGGAAATAATGCATGTTATATTGATAATAATATAAATAATAAGTATAATTATTACAGTTCTAGCGATAATAACTGCATAATATGCGTAATAATGCATGTTATATTGATGATAATAAAAGTAATACGTATATTTATTATAGTTCTAGCTATAATGACTGCATAATATGTGTAATAATGCATGTTATATTGATGATAATAAAAGTACTAAGTATATTTATTAAAGTTCTAGCGATTATAACTGCATAATATGCGTAATAATCCATGTTATATTGATAATAATATAAGTAATAAGTATAATTATTACAGTTCTAGCGATAATAACTGCATAATATGGGTAATAATGCATGTTATATTGCTAATAATGTGAGTAATAAGTATAATTATTACTGTTCTAGCGATAATACTAGTAAAATATGGCTAAGAGTGCCTGTTATATTGATAATAATAAAAGTAATAAGTATATTTATTATACTTCTGTCGATAATAATTGCATTATATGGGTAATAATGCATGTTATATTGATAATATCGGGAGTAATAAGTACAACTATTATACTTCTAGCGATAATAATAGTAAAATATGGCTAATAGTGCATGTTATATTGATAATAATAAAAGTAATAAGTATATTTATTACAGTTCTAGCGATAATAACTGCATTATATGGGTAATAATGCATGTTATATTGATAATATCGGGTGTAATAAGTATAATTATTACAGTTCTAGCGGTAATAACTGCATTATATGGGTAATAATGCATGTTATATTGATAATAATAAAAGTAATAAGTATATTTATTATACTTCTGTCGATAATAACTGCATTATATATTGGTAATAATGCATGTTATATTGATAATGATATAAGTAATAAGTATAATTATTACAGTTCTAGCGACAATAACTCCATTATATGGGTAATAATGCATGTTATAATGACAATAATATAAGTAATAAGTATAATTATTACAGTTCTAGCTATAATAACTGCATAATATGGGTAATAATGCACGTTATATTGCTAATAATATAAGTAATAAGTATAATTATTACAGTTCTAGAAATAATAACTGTATTATATGGGAAATAATGCATGTTATATTGATAATAATATAAATAATAAGTATAATTATTACAGTTCTAGCGATAATAACTGCATAATATGCGTAATAATGCATGTTATATTGATGATAATAAAAGTAATACGTATATTTATTATAGTTCTAGCTATAATGACTGCATAATATGTGTAATAATGCATGTTATATTGATGATAATAAAAGTACTAAGTATATTTATTAAAGTTCTAGCGATTATAACTGCATAATATGCGTAATAATGCATGTTATATTGATAATAATATAAGTAATAAGTATAATTATTACAGCTCTAGCGATAATAACTGCATTATATGGGTAATAATGCATGTTATATTGATAATATCGGGAGTAATAAGTATATTTATTATAGTTCTATCAATAATAACTGCATAATATGGATAATAATGCACGTTATATTGATAAAAATATAAGTAATAGGTATAAATATTACAGTTCTAGCGATAATAACTGCATTATATGGGTAATAATGCATGTTATAATGATAATATCGGGAGCAATTAGTACAATTATTATAGTTCTAGCGATAATAAAAGTAAAATATGGCTAATAGTGCATGTTATACTGATAATAATAAAAGTACTAAGTATATTTATTACAGTTCTAGCGATTATAACTGCATAGCATTGCATAGCAATAATGCATGTTATATTGATAATAATATAAGTAATAAGTATAATTATTACAGTTCTAGCGATAATAACCGCATAATATGGGTAATAATGCATGTTATATTGATGATAATAAAAGTAATACGTATATTTATTATAGTTCTAGCTATAATAACTGCATAATATGGGTAATAATGCATGTTATATTGATAATAATATAAGTAATAAGTATAATTATTCCAGTTCTAGCGATAATACTACTAAAATATGGCTAAGAGTGCCAGTTATATTGATAATAATAAAAGTAAGAAGTATATTTATTATACTTCTGTCGATAATAACTGCAGTATATGGGTAATAATGCACGTTATATTGCTAATAATATAAGTAATAAGTATAATTATTACAGTTCTAGCGATAATAACTGCATTATATGGGTAATAATGGATGTTATATTGATAATATCGCTAGTAGTAAGTATAATTATTACAGTTCTAGCGATAATAACTGCATTATATGCGTAATAATGCATGTTAAATTAATAATATCGGGAGTAATGTGTATAATTATTACAGTTCTAGCGATAATAACTGCATTATATGGGTAATAGTGGATGTTATATTGATAATATCGGGAGTAATAAGTATAATTATTACAGTTCTAGCGATAATACTAGTAAAATATGGCTAAGAGTGCCTGTTATATTGATAATAATAAAAGTAGTAAGTATATTTATTATACTTCTGTCGATAATAACTGCATTATATGGGTAATAATGCATGTTATATTGATAATATCGGGTGTAATAAGTATAATTATTACAGTTCTAGCGGTAATAACTGCATTATATGGGTAATAATGCATGTTATATTGACAATAATAAAAGTAATAAGTATATTTATTATACTTCTGTCGATAATAATTGCATTATATGGGTAATAATGCATGTTATATTGATAATATCGGGAGTAATAAGTACAACTATTATACTTCTAGCGATAATAATAGTAAAATATGGCTAATAGTGCATGTTATATTGATAATAATATAAGTAATAAGTATAATTATTACAGTTCTAGCGATAATAGCACCATTATATGGGTAATAATCCATGTTATATTGATAATAATATAAGTAATAAGTATAATTATTACAGTTCTAGCGATAATAACTGCATAATATGGGTAAAAATGCATGTTATAGTGATAATAATATAAGTAATAAGTATAATTATTACAGTTCTAGCGACAATAACTGCATAATATGGGTAATAATGCACGTTATATTGCTAATAATATAAGTAATAAGTATATTTATTACAGTTCTAGCTATAATAACTGCATTATATGCGTAATAATGCATATTATATTGATAATATCGGGAGTAATAAGTATAATTATTACTGTTCTAGCGATAATACTAGTAAAATATGGCTAAGAGTGCCTGTTATATTGATAATAATAAAAGTAATAAGTATATTTATAATACTTCTGTCGATAATAATTGCATTCTATCGGTAATAATGCATGTTATATTGATAATATCGGGAGTAATAAGTACAACTATTATACTTCTAGCGATAATAATAGTAAAATATGGCTAATAGTGCATGTTATATTGATAATAATAAAAGTAATAAGTATATTTATTACAGTTCTAGCGATAATAACTGCATTATATGGGTAATAATGCATGTTATATTGATAATATCGGGTGTAATAAGTATATTTACTACAGTTCTAGCGGTAATAACTGCATTATATGGGCAATAATGCATGTTATATTGATAATAATTAAAGTAATAAGTATATTTATTATACTTCTGTCGATAATAACTGCATTATATGGGTAATAATACATGTTATATTGATAATAATATAAGTAATAAGTATAATTATTACAGTTCTAGCGACAATAACTCCATTATATGGGTAATAATGCATGTTATAATGACAATAATATAAGTAATAAGTATAATTATTACAGTTCTAGCAATAATAACTGCATAATATGGGTAATAATGCACGTTATATTGCTAATAATATAAGTAATAAGTATAATTATTACAGTTCTAGCGATAATAATAGTAAAATATGGCTAATAGTGCATGTTATATTGATAATAATAAAAGTAATAAGTATATTTATTACAGTTCTAGCTATAATAACTGCATTATATGCGTAATAATGCATATTATATTGATAATATCGGGAGTAATAAGTATAATTATTACAGTTCTAGCGATAATAACTGCTTTATATGGGTAATAATGCACGTTATATTGCTAAGAGTATAAGTAATAAGTATAATTATTACAGTTCTAGCGATAATAACTGCATTATATGGGTAATAATGCATGTTATATTAATAATATCGGGAGTAATAAGTATAATTATTACAGTTCTAGCGGTAATAACTGCATTATATGGGCAATAATGCATGTTATATTAATAATAATATAAATAATAAGTATAATTATTACAGTTCTAGCGATAATAACTGCATTATATGGGTAATAATGCATGTTATATTGATAATAATAAAAGTAATAAGTATATTTTTGTTATACTTCTGTCGATAATAACTGCATTATATGGGTAATAATGCATGTTATATTGATAATAATATAAGTAATAAGTATAATTATTACAGTTCTAGCGACAATAACTCCATTATATGTGTAATAATGCATGTTATAATGACAATAATATAAGTAATAAGTATAATTATTACAGTTCTAGCAATAATAACTGCATAATATGGGTAATAATGCACGTTATATTGCTAATAATATAAGTAATAAGTATAATTATTACAGTTCTAGCGATAATAACTGCATTATATGGGTAATAATGGATGTTAAATTGATAATATCGGGAGTAATTAGTATAATTATTACAGTTCTAGCGATAATACTAGTAAAATATGGCTAGGAGTGCCTGTTATATTGATAATAATAAAAGCAATAAGTATATTTATTATACTTCTGTCGATAATAACTGCTTTATATGGGTAATAATGCATGTTATATTGATAATAATATAAGTAATAAGTATAATTATTACAGTTCTAGAAATAATAACTGCATTATATGGGCAATAATGCATGTTATATTAATAATGATATAAATAATAAGTATAATTATTACAGTTCTAGCGATAATAACTGCATTATATGGGTAATAATGCATGTTATATTGATAATATCGGGAGTAATAAGTACAACTATTATACTTCTAGCGATAGGAATAGTAAAATATGGCTAATAGTGCATGTTATATTGATAATAATAAAAGTAATAAGTATATTTATTATACTTCTGTCGATAATAACTGCATTATATGGGTAATAATGCATGTTATATTGATAATAATATAAGTAGTAAGTATAATTATTACAGTTCTAGCGACAATAACTCCATTATATGGGTAATAATGCATGTTATAATGACAATAATATAAGTAATAAGTATAATTATTACAGTTCTAGCAATAATAACTGCATAATATGGGTAATAATGCACGTTATATTGCTAATAATATAAGTAATAAGTATAATTATTACAGTTCTAGAAATAATAACTGCATTATATGGGCAATAATGCATGTTATATTAATAATAATATAAATAATAAGTATAATTATTACAGTTCTAGCGATAATAACTGCATTATATGGGTAATAATGCATGTTATATTGATAATAATAAAAGTAATAAGTATATTTATTATACTTCTGTCGATAATAACTGCATTATATGGGTAATAATGCATGTTATATTGATAATAATATAAGTAATAAGTATAATTATTACAGTTCCAGCGACAATAACTCCATTATATGGGTAATAATGCATGTTATAATGACAATAATATAAGTAATAAGTATAATTATTACAGTTCTAGCAATAATAACTGCATAATATGGGTAATAATGCACGTTATATTGCTAATAATATAAGTAATAAGTATAATTATTACAGTTCTAGCGATAATAACTGCATTATATGGGTAATAATGCATGTTATATTGATAATATCGTGAGTAATAAGTATAATTATTATAGTTCTAGCGATAATAATAGTAAAATATGGCTAATAGTTCATGTTATATTGATAATAATAAAAGTAATAAGTATATTTATTACAGTTCTAGCTATAATAACTGCATTATATGCGTAATAATGCATATTATATTGATAACATCGGGAGTTATAAGTATAATTATTATAGTTCTAGCGATAATAATAGTAAAATATTGCTAATAGTGCATGCTATATTGATAACAATAAATGTAATAAGTATATTTATTACAGTTCTATCGATAATAGATGCATAATATGGGTAATAATGCATGTTATATTGATGATAATAAAAGTAATACGTATATTTATTATAGTTCTAGCGATAATAACTGCATAAAATGGGTAATAATGCATGTTATATTGATAGTAGTATAAGTAATAAGTATAATTATTACAGTTCTAGCGACAATAACTCCATTATATGGGTAATAATGCATGTTATAATGACAATAATATAAGTAATAAGTATAATTATTACAGTTCTAGCAATAATAACTGCATAATATGGGTAATAATGCACGTTATATTGCTAATAACATAAGTAATAAGTATAATTATTACAGTTCTAGCTATAATAACTGCATTATATGCGTAATAATGCATATTATATTGATAATATCGGGAGTAATAAGTATAATTATTATAGTTCTAGCGATAATAATAGTAAAATATTGCTAATAGTGCATGTTATATTGATAATAATAAATGTAATAAGTATATATATTACAGTTCTATCGATAATAACTGCATAATATGGGTAATAATGCATGTTGTATTGATGATAATAAAAGTAATACGTATATTTATTATAGTTCTAGCGATAATAACTGCATAAAATGGGTAATAATGCATGTTATATTGATTATAATATAAGTAATAAGTATAATTATTACGGTTCTAGCGATAATAACTGCTTTATATGGGTAATAATGCACGTTATATTGCTAATAATATAAGTAATAAGTATAATTATTACAGTTCTAGCGATAATAACTGCATTATATCGGTAATAATGCATGTTATATTGATAATATCGGGAGTAATAAGTATAATTATTATAGTTCTAGCGATAATAATAGTAAAATATGGCTAATAGTGGATGTTATATTGATAACAATAAAAGTAATAAGTATATTTATTACAGTTCTAGCTATAATAACTGCATTATATGCGTAATAATGCATATTATATTGATAATATCGGGAGTAATAAGTATAATTATTACAGTTC
The DNA here is from genome assembly GCA_963576845.1 of Megachile leachella. Classification (NCBI taxonomy): domain Eukaryota; kingdom Metazoa; phylum Arthropoda; class Insecta; order Hymenoptera; family Megachilidae; genus Megachile; species Megachile leachella. The sequence goes on along the minus strand of CAUYWW010000109.1, from coordinate 295,248 downwards.
TAGCGATAATACTTGTAAAATATGGCTAAGAGTACCTGTTATATTGATAATAATAAAAGTAATAAGTATATTTATTATACTTCTGTCGATAATAACTGCATTATATCGGTAATAATGCATGTTATATTGATAATAATATAAGTAATAAGTATAATTATTACAGTTCTAGAAATAATAACTGCATTATATGGGTAGTAATGCATGTTATATTAATAATAATATAAATAATAAGTATAATTATTACAGTTCTAGCGATAATAACTGCATTATATGGGTAATAATGCATGTTATATTGATAATATCGAGAGTAATAAGTACAACTATTATACTTCTAGCGATAAGAATAGTAAAATATGGCTAATAGTGCATGTTATATTGATAATAATAAAAGTAATAAGTATATTTATTATACTTCTGTCGATAATAACTGCATTATATGGGTAATAATGCATGTTATATTGATAATAATATAAGTAGTAAGTATAATTATTACAGTTCTAGCGACAATAACTCCATTATATGGGTAATAATGCATGTTATAATGACAATAATATAAGTAATAAGTATAATTATTACAGTTCTAGCAATAATAACTGCATAATATGGGTAATAATGCACGTTATATTGCTAATAATATAAGTAATAAGTATAATTATTACAGTTCTAGCGATAATAACTGCATTATATGGGTAATAATGCATGTTATATTGATAATATCGGGTGTAATAAGTACAACTATTATACTTCTAGCGATAATAATAGTAAAATATGGCTAATAGTGCATGTTATATTGATAATAATAAAAGTAATAAGTATATTTATTACAGTTCTAGCGATAATAACTGCATTATATGGCTAATAATGCATGTTATATTGATAATATCGGGTGCAATAAGTATAATTATTACATTTCTAGCGGTAATAACTGCATTATATGGGTAATAATGCATGTTATATTGATAATAATAAAAGTAATAAGTATATTTATTACACTTCTGTCGATAATAACTGCATTATATGGGTAATAATGCATGTTATATTGATAATAATATAAGTAATAGGTATAATTATTACAGTTCTAGCGACAATAACTCCATTATATGGGTAATAATGCATGTTATAATGACAATAATATAAGTAATAAGTATAATTATTACAGTTCTAGCAATAATAACTGCATAATATGGGTAATAATGCACGTTATATTGCTAATAATATAAGTAATAAGTATAATTATTACAGTTCTAGCGATAATAACTGCATTATATGGGTAATAATGCATGTTATATTGATAATATCGTGAGTAATAAGTATAATTATTATAGTTCTAGCGATAATAATAGTAAAATATGGCTAATAGTGCATGTTATATTGATAATAATAAAAGTAATAAGTATATTTATTACAGCTCTAGCTATAATAACTGCATTATATGCGTAATAATGCATATTATATTGATAATATCGGGAGTAATAAGTATAATTATTATAGTTCTAGCGATAATAATAGTAAAATATTGCTAATAGTGCATGTTATATTGATAATAATAAATGTAATAAGTATATTTATTACAGTTCTATCGATAATAACTGCATAATATGGGTAATAATGCATGTTATATTGATGATAATAAAAGTAATACGTATATTTATTATAGTTCTAGCGATAATAACTGCATAAAATGGGTAATAATGCATGTTATATTGATTATAATATAAGTAATAAATATAATTATTACAGTTCTAGCGATAATACTAGTAAAATATGGCTAAGAGTGCCTGTTATATTGATAATAATAAAAGTAATAAGTATATTTATTATACTTCTGTCGATAATAACTGCAGTATATGGGTAATAATGCATGTTATATTGATAATAATATAAGTAATAAGTATAATTATTACAGTTCTAGAAATAATAACTGCATTATATGTGTAATAATGCATGTTATATTAATAATAATATAAATAATAAGTATAATTATTACAGTTCTAGCGATAATAACTGCATTATATGGGTAATAATGCATGTTATATTGATAATATCGTGAGTAATAAGTATAATTATTAAAGTTCTAGCGATAATAATAGTAAAATATGGCTAATAGTGCATGTTATATTGATAATAATAAAAGTAATAAGTATATTTATTACAGTTCTAGCTATAATAACTGCATTATATGCGTATTAATGCATATTATATTGATAATATCGGGCGTAATAAGTATAATTATTATAGTTCTAGCGATAATAATAGTAAAATATTGCTAATAGTGCATGTTATATTGATAATAATAAATGTAATAAGTATATTTATTACAGTTCTATCGATAATAACTGCATAATATGGGTAATAATGCATGTTATATTGATGATAATGAAAGTAATACGTATATTTATTATAGTTCTAGCGATAATAACTGCATAAAATGGGTAATAATGCATGTTATATTGATAGTAGTATAAGTAATAAGTATAATTATTACAGTTCTAGCAATAATAACTGCATAATATGGGTAATAATGCACGTTATATTGCTAATAATATAAGTAATAAGTATAATTATTACAGTTCTAGCGATAATAACTGCATTATATGGGTAATAATGCATGTTATATTGATAATATCGTGAGTAATAAGTATAATTATTATAGTTCTAGCGATAATAATAGTAAAATATGGCTAATAGTGCATGTTATATTGATAATAATAAAAGTAATAAGTATATTTATTACAGTTCTATCGATAATAACTGCATAATATGGGTAATAATGCATATTATATTGGTAATATCGGGAGTAATAAGTATAATTATTATAGTTCTAGCGATAATAATAGTAAAATATTGCTAATAGTGCATGTTATATTGATAATAATAAATGTAATAAGTATATTTATTACAGTTCTATCGATAATAACTGCATAATATGGGTAATAATGCATGTTATATTGATGATAATAAAAGTAATACGTATATTTATTATAGTTCTAGCGATAATAACTGCATAAAATGGGTAATAATGCATGTTATATTGATTATAATATAAGTAATAAGTATAATTATTAATGTTCTAGCGATAATAACTGCTTTATATGGGTAATAATGCACGTTATATTGCTAATAATATAAGTAATAAGTATAATTATTACAGTTCTAGCGATAATAGCTGCATTATATGGGTAATAATGCATGTTATATTGATAATATCGGGAGTAATAAGTATAATTATTATAGTTCTAGCGATAATAATAGTAAAATATGGCTAATAGTGCATGTTATATTGATAATAATAAATGTAATAAGTATATTTATTACAGTTCTATCGATAATAACTGCACAATATGGGTAATAATGCATATTATATTGATAATATCGGGAGTAATAAGTATAATTATTATAGTTCTAGCGATAATAATAGTAAAATATTGCTAATAGTGCATGTTATATTGATAATAATAAATGTAATAAGTATATTTATTACAGTTCTATCGATAATAACTGCATAATATGGGTAATAATGCATGTTATATTGATGATAATTAAAAAGTAATACGTATATTTATTATAGTTCTAGCGATAATAACTGCATAAAATGGGTAATAATGCATGTTATATTGATTATAATATAAGTAATAAGTATAATTATTAATGTTCTAGCGATAATAACTGCTTTATATGGGTAATAATGCACGTTATATTGCTAATAATATAAGTAATAAGTATAATTATTACAGTTCTAGCGATAATAGCTGCATTATATGGGTAATAATGCATGTTATATTGATAATATCGGGAGTAATAAGTATAATTATTATAGTTCTAGCGATAATAATAGTAAAATATGGCTAATAGTGCATGTTATATTGATAATAATAAAAGTAATAAGTATATTTATTACAGTTCTAGCGATAATAACTGCATTATATGGGTAATAATGCATGTTATATTGATAATATCGTGAGTAATAAGTATAATTATTATAGTTCTAGCGATAATAATAGTAAAATATGGCTAATAGTGCATGTTATATTGATAATAATAAATGTAATAAGTATATTTATTACAGTTCTATCGATAATAACTGCATAATATGGGTAATAATGCATGTTATATTGATGATAATAAAAGTAATACGTATATTTATTATAGTTCTAGCGATAATAACTGCATAAAATGGGTAATAATGCATGTTATATTGATTATAATATAAGTAATAAATATAATTATTACAGTTCTAGCGATAATACTAGTAAAATATGGCTAAGAGTGCCTGTTATATTGATAATAATAAAAGTAATAAGTATATTTATTATACTTCTGTCGATAATAACTGCAGTATATGGGTAATAATGCATGTTATATTGATAATAATATAAGTAATAAGTATAATTATTACAGTTCTAGAAATAATAACTGCATTATATGTGTAATAATGCATGTTATATTAATAATAATATAAATAATAAGTATAATTATTACAGTTCTAGCGATAATAACTGCATTATATGGGTAATAATGCATGTTATATTGATAATATCGTGAGTAATAAGTATAATTATTAAAGTTCTAGCGATAATAATAGTAAAATATGGCTAATAGTGCATGTTATATTGATAATAATAAAAGTAATAAGTATATTTATTACAGTTCTAGCTATAATAACTGCATTATATGCGTATTAATGCATATTATATTGATAATATCGGGCGTAATAAGTATAATTATTATAGTTCTAGCGATAATAATAGTAAAATATTGCTAATAGTGCATGTTATATTGATAATAATAAATGTAATAAGTATATTTATTACAGTTCTATCGATAATAACTGCATAATATGGGTAATAATGCATGTTATATTGATGATAATGAAAGTAATACGTATATTTATTATAGTTCTAGCGATAATAACTGCATAAAATGGGTAATAATGCATGTTATATTGATAGTAGTATAAGTAATAAGTATAATTATTACAGTTCTAGCAATAATAACTGCATAATATGGGTAATAATGCACGTTATATTGCTAATAATATAAGTAATAAGTATAATTATTACAGTTCTAGCGATAATAACTGCATTATATGGGTAATAATGCATGTTATATTGATAATATCGTGAGTAATAAGTATAATTATTATAGTTCTAGCGATAATAATAGTAAAATATGGCTAATAGTGCATGTTATATTGATAATAATAAAAGTAATAAGTATATTTATTACAGTTCTATCGATAATAACTGCATAATATGGGTAATAATGCATATTATATTGGTAATATCGGGAGTAATAAGTATAATTATTATAGTTCTAGCGATAATAATAGTAAAATATTGCTAATAGTGCATGTTATATTGATAATAATAAATGTAATAAGTATATTTATTACAGTTCTATCGATAATAACTGCATAATATGGGTAATAATGCATGTTATATTGATGATAATAAAAGTAATACGTATATTTATTATAGTTCTAGCGATAATAACTGCATAAAATGGGTAATAATGCATGTTATATTGATTATAATATAAGTAATAAGTATAATTATTAATGTTCTAGCGATAATAACTGCTTTATATGGGTAATAATGCACGTTATATTGCTAATAATATAAGTAATAAGTATAATTATTACAGTTCTAGCGATAATAGCTGCATTATATGGGTAATAATGCATGTTATATTGATAATATCGGGAGTAATAAGTATAATTATTATAGTTCTAGCGATAATAATAGTAAAATATGGCTAATAGTGCATGTTATATTGATAATAATAAATGTAATAAGTATATTTATTACAGTTCTATCGATAATAACTGCACAATATGGGTAATAATGCATATTATATTGATAATATCGGGAGTAATAAGTATAATTATTATAGTTCTAGCGATAATAATAGTAAAATATTGCTAATAGTGCATGTTATATTGATAATAATAAATGTAATAAGTATATTTATTACAGTTCTATCGATAATAACTGCATAATATGGGTAATAATGCATGTTATATTGATGATAATTAAAAAGTAATACGTATATTTATTATAGTTCTAGCGATAATAACTGCATAAAATGGGTAATAATGCATGTTATATTGATTATAATATAAGTAATAAGTATAATTATTAATGTTCTAGCGATAATAACTGCTTTATATGGGTAATAATGCACGTTATATTGCTAATAATATAAGTAATAAGTATAATTATTACAGTTCTAGCGATAATAGCTGCATTATATGGGTAATAATGCATGTTATATTGATAATATCGGGAGTAATAAGTATAATTATTATAGTTCTAGCGATAATAATAGTAAAATATGGCTAATAGTGCATGTTATATTGATAATAATAAAAGTAATAAGTATATTTATTACAGTTCTAGCGATAATAACTGCATTATATGGGTAATAATGCATGTTATATTGATAATATCGTGAGTAATAAGTATAATTATTATAGTTCTAGCGATAATAATAGTAAAATATGGCTAATAGTGCATGTTATATTGATAATAATAAATGTAATAAGTATATTTATTACAGTTCTATCGATAATAACTGCATAATATGGGTAATAATGCATATTATATTGATAATATCGGGAGTAATAAGTATAATTATTATAGTTCTAGCGATAATAATAGTAAAATATTGCTAATAGTGCATGTTATATTGATAATAATAAATGTAATAAGTATATTTATTACAGTTCTATCGATAATAACTGCATAATATGGGTAATAATGCATGTTATATTGATGATAATGAAAGTAATACGTATATTTATTATAGCTCTAGCGATAATAACTGCATAAAATGGGTAATAATGCATGTTATATTGATAGTAGTATAAGTAATAAGTATAATTATTACAGTTCTAGCAATAATAACTGCATAATATGGGTAATAATGCACGTTATATTGCTAATAATATAAGTAATAAGTATAATTATTACAGTTCTAGCGATATGAACTGCATTATATGGGTAATAATCCATGTTATATTGATAATATCGTGAGTAATAAGTATAATTATTGTAGTTCTAGCGATAATAATAGTAAAATATGGCTAATAGTGCATGTTATATTGATAATAATAAATGTAATAAGTATATTTATTACAGTTCTATCGTTAATAACTGCATAATATGGGTAATAATGCATGTTATATTGATGATAATAAAAGTAATACGTATATTTATTATAGTTCTAGCGATAATAACTGCATAAAATGGGTAATAATGCATGTTATATTGATTATAATATAAGTAATAAGTATAATTATTAATGTTCTAGCGATAATAACTGCTTTATATGGGTAATAATGCACGTTATATTGCTAATAATATAAGTAATAAGTATAATTATTACAGTTCTAGCGATAATAGCTGCATTATATGGGTAATAATGCATGTTATATTGATAATATCGGGAGTAATAAGTATAATTATTATATTTCTAGCGATAATAATAGTAAAATATGGCTAATAGTGGATGTTATATTGATAATAATAAAAGTAATAAGTATATTTATTACAGTTCTAGCTATAATAACTGCATTATATGCGTAATAATGCATATTATATTGATAATATCGGGAGTAATAAATATAATTATTACAGTTCTAGCGATAATACTAGTAAAATATGGCTAAGAGTGCCTGTTATATTGATAATAATAAAAGTAATAAGTATATTTATTATACTTCTGTCGATAATAACTGCATTATATGGGTAATAATGCATGTTATATTGATAATAATATAAGTAATAAGTATAATTATTACAGTTCCAGCGACAATAACTCCATTATATGGGTAATAATGCATGTTATAATGACAATAATATAAGTAATAAGTATAATTATTACAGTTCTAGCAATAATAACTGCATAATATGGGTAATAATGCACGTTATATTGCTAATAATATAAGTAATAAGTATAATTATTACAGTTCTAGCGATAATAACTGCATTATATGGGTAATAATGCATGTTATATTGATAATATCGTGAGTAATAAGTATAATTATTATAGTTCTAGCGATAATAATAGTAAAATATGGCTAATAGTTCATGTTATATTGATAATAATAAAAGTAATAAGTATATTTATTACAGTTCTAGCTATAATAACTGCATTATATGCGTAATAATGCATATTATATTGATAACATCGGGAGTTATAAGTATAATTATTATAGTTCTAGCGATAATAATAGTAAAATATTGCTAATAGTGCATGCTATATTGATAACAATAAATGTAATAAGTATATTTATTACAGTTCTATCGATAATAGATGCATAATATGGGTAATAATGCATGTTATATTGATGATAATAAAAGTAATACGTATATTTATTATAGTTCTAGCGATAATAACTGCATAAAATGGGTAATAATGCATGTTATATTGATAGTAGTATAAGTAATAAGTATAATTATTACAGTTCTAGCGACAATAACTCCATTATATGGGTAATAATGCATGTTATAATGACAATAATATAAGTAATAAGTATAATTATTACAGTTCTAGCAATAATAACTGCATAATATGGGTAATAATGCACGTTATATTGCTAATAACATAAGTAATAAGTATAATTATTACAGTTCTAGCTATAATAACTGCATTATATGCGTAATAATGCATATTATATTGATAATATCGGGAGTAATAAGTATAATTATTATAGTTCTAGCGATAATAATAGTAAAATATTGCTAATAGTGCATGTTATATTGATAATAATAAATGTAATAAGTATATATATTACAGTTCTATCGATAATAACTGCATAATATGGGTAATAATGCATGTTGTATTGATGATAATAAAAGTAATACGTATATTTATTATAGTTCTAGCGATAATAACTGCATAAAATGGGTAATAATGCATGTTATATTGATTATAATATAAGTAATAAGTATAATTATTACAGTTCTAGCGATAATAACTGCTTTATATGGGTAATAATGCACGTTATATTGCTAATAATATAAGTAATAAGTATAATTATTACAGTTCTAGCGATAATAACTGCATTATATCGGTAATAATGCATGTTATATTGATAATATCGGGAGTAATAAGTATAATTATTATAGTTCTAGCGATAATAATAGTAAAATATGGCTAATAGTGGATGTTATATTGATAACAATAAAAGTAATAAGTATATTTATTACAGTTCTAGCTATAATAACTGCATTATATGCGTAATAATGCATATTATATTGATAATATCGGGAGTAATAAGTATAATTATTACAGTTCTAGCGATAATACTTGTAAAATATGGCTAAGAGTACCTGTTATATTGATAATAATAAAAGTAATAAGTATATTTATTATACTTCTGTCGATAATAACTGCATTATATCGGTAATAATGCATGTTATATTGATAATAATATAAGTAATAAGTATAATTATTACAGTTCTAGAAATAATAACTGCATTATATGGGTAGTAATGCATGTTATATTAATAATAATATAAATAATAAGTATAATTATTACAGTTCTAGCGATAATAACTGCATTATATGGGTAATAATGCATGTTATATTGATAATATCGAGAGTAATAAGTACAACTATTATACTTCTAGCGATAAGAATAGTAAAATATGGCTAATAGTGCATGTTATATTGATAATAATAAAAGTAATAAGTATATTTATTATACTTCTGTCGATAATAACTGCATTATATGGGTAATAATGCATGTTATATTGATAATAATATAAGTAGTAAGTATAATTATTACAGTTCTAGCGACAATAACTCCATTATATGGGTAATAATGCATGTTATAATGACAATAATATAAGTAATAAGTATAATTATTACAGTTCTAGCAATAATAACTGCATAATATGGGTAATAATGCACGTTATATTGCTAATAATATAAGTAATAAGTATAATTATTACAGTTCTAGCGATAATAACTGCATTATATGGGTAATAATGCATGTTATATTGATAATATCGGGTGTAATAAGTACAACTATTATACTTCTAGCGATAATAATAGTAAAATATGGCTAATAGTGCATGTTATATTGATAATAATAAAAGTAATAAGTATATTTATTACAGTTCTAGCGATAATAACTGCATTATATGGCTAATAATGCATGTTATATTGATAATATCGGGTGCAATAAGTATAATTATTACATTTCTAGCGGTAATAACTGCATTATATGGGTAATAATGCATGTTATATTGATAATAATAAAAGTAATAAGTATATTTATTACACTTCTGTCGATAATAACTGCATTATATGGGTAATAATGCATGTTATATTGATAATAATATAAGTAATAGGTATAATTATTACAGTTCTAGCGACAATAACTCCATTATATGGGTAATAATGCATGTTATAATGACAATAATATAAGTAATAAGTATAATTATTACAGTTCTAGCAATAATAACTGCATAATATGGGTAATAATGCACGTTATATTGCTAATAATATAAGTAATAAGTATAATTATTACAGTTCTAGCGATAATAACTGCATTATATGGGTAATAATGCATGTTATATTGATAATATCGTGAGTAATAAGTATAATTATTATAGTTCTAGCGATAATAATAGTAAAATATTGCTAATAGTGCATGTTATATTGAGAATAATAAATGTAATAAGTATATTTATTACAGTTCTATCGATAATAACTGCATAATATGGGTAATAATGCATGTTATATTGATGATAATAAAAGTAATACGTATATTTATTATAGTTCTAGCGATAATAACTGCATAAAATGGGTAATAATGCATGTTATATTGATAGTAGTATAAGTAATAAGTATAATTATTACAGTTCTAGCGACAATAACTCCATTATATGGGTAATAATGCATGTTATAATGACAATAATATAAGTAATAAGTATAATTATTACAGTTCTAGCAATAATAACTGCATAATATGGGTAATAATGCACGTTATATTGCTAATAATATAAGTAATAAGTATAATTATTACAGTTCTAGCGATAATAACTGCATTATATGGGTAATAATGCATGTTATATTGATAATATCGTGAGTAATAAGTATAATTATTATAGTTCTAGCGATAATAATAGTAAAATATGGCTAATAGTGCATGTTATATTGATAATAATAAAAGTAATAAGTATATTTATTACAGCTCTAGCTATAATAACTGCATTATATGCGTAATAATGCATATTATATTGATAATATCGGGAGTAATAAGTATAATTATTATAGTTCTAGCGATAATAATAGTAAAATATTGCTAATAGTGCATGTTATATTGATAATAATAAATGTAATAAGTATATTTATTACAGTTCTATCGATAATAACTGCATAATATGGGTAATAATGCATGTTATATTGATGATAATAAAAGTAATACGTATATTTATTATAGTTCTAGCGATAATAACTGCATAAAATGGGTAATAATGCATGTTATATTGATTATAATATAAGTAATAAATATAATTATTACAGTTCTAGCGATAATACTAGTAAAATATGGCTAAGAGTGCCTGTTATATTGATAATAATAAAAGTAATAAGTATATTTATTATACTTCTGTCGATAATAACTGCAGTATATGGGTAATAATGCATGTTATATTGATAATAATATAAGTAATAAGTATAATTATTACAGTTCTAGAAATAATAACTGCATTATATGTGTAATAATGCATGTTATATTAATAATAATATAAATAATAAGTATAATTATTACAGTTCTAGCGATAATAACTGCATTATATGGGTAATAATGCATGTTATATTGATAATATCGTGAGTAATAAGTATAATTATTAAAGTTCTAGCGATAATAATAGTAAAATATGGCTAATAGTGCATGTTATATTGATAATAATAAAAGTAATAAGTATATTTATTACAGTTCTAGCTATAATAACTGCATTATATGCGTATTAATGCATATTATATTGATAATATCGGGCGTAATAAGTATAATTATTATAGTTCTAGCGATAATAATAGTAAAATATTGCTAATAGTGCATGTTATATTGATAATAATAAATGTAATAAGTATATTTATTACAGTTCTATCGATAATAACTGCATAATATGGGTAATAATGCATGTTATATTGATGATAATGAAAGTAATACGTATATTTATTATAGTTCTAGCGATAATAACTGCATAAAATGGGTAATAATGCATGTTATATTGATAGTAGTATAAGTAATAAGTATAATTATTACAGTTCTAGCAATAATAACTGCATAATATGGGTAATAATGCACGTTATATTGATAATAATATAAGTAATAAGTATAATTATTACAGTTCTAGCGATAATAACTGCATTATATGGGTAATAATGCATGTTATATTGATAATATCGTGAGTAATAAGTATAATTATTATAGTTCTAGCGATAATAATAGTAAAATATGGCTAATAGTGCATGTTATATTGATAATAATAAAAGTAATAAGTATATTTATTACAGTTCTATCGATAATAACTGCATAATATGGGTAATAATGCATATTATATTGGTAATATCGGGAGTAATAAGTATAATTATTATAGTTCTAGCGATAATAATAGTAAAATATTGCTAATAGTGCATGTTATATTGATAATAATAAATGTAATAAGTATATTTATTACAGTTCTATCGATAATAACTGCATAATATGGGTAATAATGCATGTTATATTGATGATAATAAAAGTAATACGTATATTTATTATAGTTCTAGCGATAATAACTGCATAAAATGGGTAATAATGCATGTTATATTGATTATAATATAAGTAATAAGTATAATTATTAATGTTCTAGCGATAATAACTGCTTTATATGGGTAATAATGCACGTTATATTGCTAATAATATAAGTAATAAGTATAATTATTACAGTTCTAGCGATAATAGCTGCATTATATGGGTAATAATGCATGTTATATTGATAATATCGGGAGTAATAAGTATAATTATTATAGTTCTAGCGATAATAATAGTAAAATATGGCTAATAGTGCATGTTATATTGATAATAATAAATGTAATAAGTATATTTATTACAGTTCTATCGATAATAACTGCACAATATGGGTAATAATGCATATTATATTGATAATATCGGGAGTAATAAGTATAATTATTATAGTTCTAGCGATAATAATAGTAAAATATTGCTAATAGTGCATGTTATATTGATAATAATAAATGTAATAAGTATATTTATTACAGTTCTATCGATAATAACTGCATAATATGGGTAATAATGCATGTTATATTGATGATAATTAAAAAGTAATACGTATATTTATTATAGTTCTAGCGATAATAACTGCATAAAATGGGTAATAATGCATGTTATATTGATTATAATATAAGTAATAAGTATAATTATTAATGTTCTAGCGATAATAACTGCTTTATATGGGTAATAATGCACGTTATATTGCTAATAATATAAGTAATAAGTATAATTATTACAGTTCTAGCGATAATAGCTGCATTATATGGGTAATAATGCATGTTATATTGATAATATCGGGAGTAATAAGTATAATTATTATAGTTCTAGCGATAATAATAGTAAAATATGGCTAATAGTGCATGTTATATTGATAATAATAAAAGTAATAAGTATATTTATTACAGTTCTAGCGATAATAACTGCATTATATGGGTAATAATGCATGTTATATTGATAATATCGTGAGTAATAAGTATAATTATTATAGTTCTAGCGATAATAATAGTAAAATATGGCTAATAGTGCATGTTATATTGATAATAATAAATGTAATAAGTATATTTATTACAGTTCTATCGATAATAACTGCATAATATGGGTAATAATGCATATTATATTGATAATATCGGGAGTAATAAGTATAATTATTATAGTTCTAGCGATAATAATAGTAAAATATTGCTAATAGTGCATGTTATATTGATAATAATAAATGTAATAAGTATATTTATTACAGTTCTATCGATAATAACTGCATAATATGGGTAATAATGCATGTTATATTGATGATAATAAAAGTAATACGTATATTTATTATAGTTCTAGCGATAATAACTGCATAAAATGGGTAATAATGCATGTTATATTGATTATAATATAAGTAATAAGTATAATTATTAATGTTCTAGCGATAATAACTGCTTTATATGGGTAATAATGCACGTTATATTGCTAATAATATAAGTAATAAGTATAATTATTACAGTTCTAGCGATAATAGCTGCATTATATGGGTAATAATGCATGTTATATTGATAATATCGGGGGTAATAAGTATAATTATTATATTTCTAGCGATAATAATAGTAAAATATGGCTAATAGTGGATGTTATATTGATAATAATAAAAGTAATAAGTATATTTATTACAGTTCTAGCTATAATAACTGCATTATATGCGTAATAATGCATATTATATTGATAATATCGGGAGTAATAAATATAATTATTACAGTTCTAGCGATAATACTAGTAAAATATGGCTAAGAGTGCCTGTTATGTTGATAATAATAAAAGTAATAAGTATATTTATTATACTTCTGCCGATAATAACTGCATTATATGGGTAATAATGCATGTTATATTGATAATAATATAAGTAATAAGTATAATTATTACAGTTCTAGAAATAATAACTGCATGATATGTGTAATAATGCATGTTATATTAATAACAATATAAATAATAAGTATAATTATTACAGTTCTAGCGATAATAACTGCATTATATGGGTAATAATGCATGCTATATTGATAATATCGTAAGTAATAAGTATAATTATTATAGTTCTAGCGATAATAATAGTAAAATATGGCTAATAGTGCATGTTATATTGATAATAATAAAAGTAATAAGTATATTTACTACAGTTCTAGCTATAATAACTGCATTATATGCGTAATAATGCATATTATATTGATAATATTGGGAGTAATAAGTATAATTATTATAGTTCTAGCGATAATAATAGTAAAATATTGCTAATAGTGCATGTTATATTGATAATAATAAATGTAATAAGTATATTTATTACAGTTCTATCGATAATAACTGCATAATATGGGTAATAATGCATGTTATATTGATGATAATAAAAGTAATACGTATATTTATTATAGTTCTAGCGATAATAACTGCATAAAATGGGTAATAATGCATGTTATATTGATAGTAGTATAAGTAATAAGTATAATTATTACAGTTCTAGCGATATGAACTGCATTATATGGGTAATAATGCATGTTATATTGATAATATCGTGAGTAATAAGTATAATTTTTATAGTTCTAGCGATAATAATAGTAAAATATGGCTAATAGTGCATGTTATATTGATAATAATAAAAGTAATAAGTATATTTATTACAGTTCTAGCTATAATAACTGCATTATATGCGTAATAATGCATATTATATTGATAATATCGGGAGTAATAAATATAATTATTACAGTTCTAGCGATAATACTAGTAAAATATGGCTAAGAGTGCCTGTTATATTGATAATAATAAAAGTAATAAGTATATTTATTATACTTCTGCCGATAATAACTGCATTATATGGGTAATAATGCATGTTATATTGATAATAATATAAGTAATAAGTATAATTATTACAGTTCTAGAAATAATAACTGCATTATATGTGTAATAATGCATGTTATATTAATAACAATATAAATAATAAGTATAATTATTACAGTTCTAGCGATAATACTAGTAAAATATGGCTAAGAGTGCCTGTTATATTGATAATAATAAAAGTAATAAGTATATTTATTATACTTCTGTCGATAATAACTGCATTATATGGGTAATAATGCATGTTATATTGATAATAATATAAGTAATAAGTATAATTATTACAGTTCTAGAAATAATAACTGCATTATATGTGTAATAATGCATGTTATATTAATAATAATATAAATAATAAGTATAATTATTACAGTTCTAGCGATAATAACTGCATTATATGGGTAATAATGCATGTTATATTGATAATATCGTGAGTAATAAGTATAATTATTATAGTTCTAGCGATAATAATAGTAAAATATGGCTAATAGTGCATGTTATATTGATAATAATAAAAGTAATAAGTATATTTATTACAGTTCTAGCTATAATAACTGCATTATATGCGTAATAATGCATATTATATTGATAATATCGGGCGTAATAAGTATAATTATTATAGTTCTAGCGATAATAATAGTAAAATATTGCTAATAGTGCATGTTATATTGATAATAATAAATGTAATAAGTATATTTATTACAGTTCTATCGATAATAACTGCATAATATGGGTAATAATGCATGTTATATTGATAATATCGGGAGTAATAAGTATATTTATTACAGTTCTAGCGGTAATAACTGCATTATATGGGTAACAATGGATGTTAAATTGATAATATCGGGAGTAATTAGTATAATTATTACAGTTCTAGCGATAACACTAGTAAAATATGGCTAAGAGTGCCTGTTATATTGATAAT
Organism: Megachile leachella; assembly: GCA_963576845.1. Classification (NCBI taxonomy): domain Eukaryota; kingdom Metazoa; phylum Arthropoda; class Insecta; order Hymenoptera; family Megachilidae; genus Megachile; species Megachile leachella. Next base: position 278,674 of record CAUYWW010000109.1, on the reverse strand, counting down.
AATAAAAGTAACAAGTATATTTATTATACTACTGTCGATAATAACTGCTTTATATGGGTAATAATGCATGTTATATTGATAATAATATAAGTAATAAGTATAATTATTACAGTTCTGGCGATAATAACTCCATAATATGGCTAATAATGCACGTTATATTGATGATAATAAAAGTACTAAGTATTTTTTATAGTTCTAGCGATTATATCTGCATAATATGCGTAACAATGCATGTTATATTGATAATAATATAAGTAATAAGTATAATTATTACAGCTCTAGCGATAATAACTGCATTATATGGGCAATAATGCATGTTATATTGGTAATATTGGGAATAATAAGTATAATTATTATGGTTCTAGCAATAATAAGAGTAAAATATGGCTAATAGTGCATGATATACTGATAATAATAAAAGTAATAAGTATATTTATTATAATTCTGTCGATAATAACTGCATTATATGGGTAATAATGCATGTTATATTGATAATAATTAAGTAATAAGTATAATTATTACAGTTCTAGCGATAATAACTGCATTATATGCGTAATAATGCATATTATATTGATAATATTGGGAGTAATAAGTATAATTATTATAGTTCTAGCGATAATAATAGTAAAATATGGCTAATAGTGCATGTTATATTGATAATAATAAAAGTAATAAGTATATTTATTACAGTTCTAGCTATAATAACTGCATTATATGCGTAATAATGCATATTATATTGATAATATCGGGAGTAATAAATATAATTATTACAGTTCTAGCGATAATACTAGTAAAATATCGCTAAGAGTGCCTGTTATATTGATAATAATAAAAGTAATAAGTATATTTATTATACTTCTGCCGATAATAACTGCATTATATGGGTAATAATGCATGTTATATTGATAATAATATAAGTAATAAGTATAATTATTACAGTTCTAGAAATAAAAACTGCATTATATGTGTAATAATGCATGTTATATTAATAACAATATAAATAATAAGTATAATTATTACAGTTCTAGCGATAATACTAGTAAAATATGGCTAAGAGTGCCTGTTATATTGATAATAATAAAAGTAATAAGTATATTTATTATACTTCTGTCGATAATAACTGCATTATATGGGTAATAATGCATGTTATATTGATAATAATATAAGTAATAAGTATAATTATTACAGTTCTAGAAATAATAACTGCATTATATGTGTAATAATGCATGTTATATTAATAATAATATAAATAATAAGTATAATTATTACAGTTCTAGCGATAATAACTGCATTATATGGGTAATAATGCATGTTATATTGATAATATCGTGAGTAATAAGTATAATTATTATAGTTCTAGCGATAATAATAGTAAAATATGGCTAATAGTGCATGTTATATTGATAATAATAAAAGTAATAAGTATATTTATTACAGTTCTAGCTATAATAACTGCATTATATGCGTAATAATGCATATTATATTGATAATATCGGGCGTAATAAGTATAATTATTATAGTTCTAGCGATAATAATAGTAAAATATTGCTAATAGTGCATGTTATATTGATAATAATAAATGTAATAAGTATATTTATTACAGTTCTATCGATAATAACTGCATAATATGGGTAATAATGCATGTTATATTGATAATATCGGGAGTAATAAGTATATTTATTACAGTTCTAGCGGTAATAACTGCATTATATGGGTAACAATGGATGTTAAATTGATAATATCGGGAGTAATTAGTATAATTATTACAGTTCTAGCGATAACACTAGTAAAATATGGCTAAGAGTGCCTGTTATATTGATAATAATAAAAGTAACAAGTATATTTATTATACTACTGTCGATAATAACTGCTTTATATGGGTAATAATGCATGTTATATTGATAATAATATAAGTAATAAGTATAATTATTACAGTTCTGGCGATAATAACTCCATAATATGGCTAATAATGCACGTTATATTGATGATAATAAAAGTACTAAGTATTTTTTATAGTTCTAGCGATTATATCTGCATAATATGCGTAACAATGCATGTTATATTGATAATAATATAAGTAATAAGTATAATTATTACAGCTCTAGCGATAATAACTGCATTATATGGGCAATAATGCATGTTATATTGGTAATATTGGGAATAATAAGTATAATTATTATGGTTCTAGCAATAATAAGAGTAAAATATGGCTAATAGTGCATGATATACTGATAATAATAAAAGTAATAAGTATATTTATTATACTTCTGTCGATAATAACTGCATTATATGGGTAATAATGCATGTTATATTGATAATAATTAAGTAATAAGTATAATTATTACAGTTCTAGCGATAATAACTGCATTATATGCGTAATAATGCATATTATATTGATAATATTGGGAGTAATAAGTATAATTATTATAGTTCTAGCGATAATAATAGTAAAATATGGCTAATAGTGCATGTTATATTGATAATAATAAAAGTAATAAGTATATTTATTACAGTTCTAGCTATAATAACTGCATTATATGCGTAATAATGCATATTATATTGATAATATCGGGAGTAATAAATATAATTATTACAGTTCTAGCGATAATACTAGTAAAATATGGCTAAGAGTGCCTGTTATATTGATAATAATAAAAGTAATAAGTATATTTATTATACTTCTGCCGATAATAACTGCATTATATGGGTAATAATGCATGTTATATTGATAATAATATAAGTAATAAGTATAATTATTACAGTTCTAGAAATAATAACTGCATTATATGTGTAATAATGCATGTTATATTAATAACAATATAAATAATAAGTATAATTATTACAGTTCTAGCGATAATACTAGTAAAATATGGCTAAGAGTGCCTGTTATATTGATAATAATAAAAGTAATAAGTATATTTATTATACTTCTGTCGATAATAACTGCATTATATGGGTAATAATGCATGTTATATTGATAATAATATAAGTAATAAGTATAATTATTACAGTTCTAGAAATAATAACTGCATTATATGTGTAATAATGCATGTTATATTAATAATAATATAAATAATAAGTATAATTATTACAGTTCTAGCGATAATAACTGCATTATATGGGTAATAATGCATGTTATATTGATAATATCGTGAGTAATAAGTATAATTATTATAGTTCTAGCGATAATAATAGTAAAATATGGCTAATAGTGCATGTTATATTGATAATAATAAAAGTAATAAGTATATTTATTACAGTTCTAGCTATAATAACTGCATTATATGCGTAATAATGCATATTATATTGATAATATCGGGCGTAATAAGTATAATTATTATAGTTCTAGCGATAATAATAGTAAAATATTGCTAATAGTGCATGTTATATTGATAATAATAAATGTAATAAGTATATTTATTACAGTTCTAGCGGTAATAACTGCATTATATGGGTAACAATGGATGTTAAATTGATAATATCGGGAGTAATTAGTATAATTATTACAGTTCTAGCGATAACACTAGTAAAATATGGCTAAGAGTGCCTGTTATATTGATAATAATAAAAGTAACAAGTATATTTATTATACTTCTGTCGATAATAACTGCTTTATATGGGTAATAATGCATGTTATATTGATAATAATATAAGTAATAAGTATAATTATTACAGTTCTGGCGATAATAACTCCATAATATGGGTAATAATGCACGTTATATTGATGATAATAAAAGTACTAAGTATTTTTTATAGTTCTAGCGATTATATCTGCATAATATGCGTAACAATGCATGTTATATTGATAATAATATAAGTAATAAGTATAATTATTACAGCTCTAGCGATAATAACTGCATTATATGGGCAATAATGCATGTTATATTGGTAATATTGGGAATAATAAGTATAATTATTATGGTTCTAGCAATAATAAGAGTAAAATATGGCTAATAGTGCATGATATACTGATAATAATAAAAGTAATAAGTATATTTATTATACTTCTGTCGATAATAACTGCATTATATGGGTAATAATGCATGTTATATGGATAGTAATTAAGTAATAAGTATAATTATTACAGTTCTAGCGATAATAACTGCATTGTATGCGTAATAATGCATGTTATATTGATAATATCGGGAGTAATAAGTATAATTATTACAGTTCCAGCGATAATAACTGCATTATATGGGTAATAATGGATGTTATATTGATAACATCGGGAGTAATAAGTATATTTATTATAGTTCTATCAATAATAACTGCATAATATGGGTAATAATGCACGTTATATTGATAATAATATAAGTAATAAGTATAATTATTACAGTTCTAGCGATAATAACTGCATTATATGCGTAATAATGCATGTTATATTGGTAATATTGGGAATAATAAGTATAATTATTATATTTCTAGCGATAATAATAGTGAAATATGACTAATAGTGCATGTTATATTGATAATAATAAAAGTAATAAGTATATTTATTACAGTTCTATCGATTATAACTGCATAATATGGGTAATAATGCATGTTATATTGATGATAATAAAAGTAATACGTATATTTATTACAGTTCTAGCGATAATAACTGCATAATATGCGTAATAATGCATATTATATTGATAACATCAGGAGTAATAAGTATAATTATTATAGTTCTAGCGATAATAATAGTAAAATATGGCTAGCAGTGCATGTTATATTGATAATAATAAAAGTAATAGGTATATTTATTACAGTTCTAGCTATAATAACTGCATTATATGCGTTATAATGCATATTATATTGATAACATCAGGAGTAATAAGTATAATTATTATAGTTCTAGCGATAATAATAGTAAAATATGGCTAATAGTGCATGTTATATTGATAATAATAAATGTAATAAGTATATTTATTACAGATCTATCGATAATAACTGCATAATATGGGTAATAATGCATGTTATATTGATGATAATAAAAGTAATACGTATATTTATTATAGTTCTAGCGATAATAACTGCATAAAATGGGTAATAATGCATGTTATATTGATAATAATATAAGTAATAAGTATAATTATTACAGATCTATCGATAATAACTGCATTATATGCGTAATAATGCATATTATATTGATAATATCAGGAGTAATAAGTATAATTATTATAGTTCTAGCGATAATAATAGTAAAATATGGCTAATAGTGCATGTTATATTGATAATAATAAATGTAATAAGTATATTTATTACAGTTCTATCGATAATAACTGCATAATATGGGTAATAATGCATATTATATTGATGATAATAAAAGTAATACGTATATTTATTATAGTTCTAGCGATAATAACTGCATAAAATGGGTAATAATGCATGTTATATTGATAATATCGTGAGTAATAAGTATAATTATTATAGTTCTAGCGATAATAATAGTAAAATATGGCTAATAGTGCATGTTATATTGATAATAATAAAAGTAATAAGTATATTTATTACAGTTCTAGCTATAATAACTGCATTATATGCGTAATAATGCATATTATATTGATAATATCGGGCGTAATAAGTATAATTATTATAGTTCTAGCGATAATAATAGTAAAATATTGCTAATAGTGCATGTTATATTGATAATAATAAATGTAATAAGTATATTTGTTACAGTTCTATCGATAATAACTGCATAATATGGGTAATAATGCATGTTATATTGATAATATCGGGAGTAATAAGTATATTTATTACAGTTCTAGCGGTAATAACTGCATTATATGGGTAACAATGGATGTTAAATTGATAATATCGGGAGTAATTAGTATAATTATTACAGTTCTAGCGATAACACTAGTAAAATATGGCTAAGAGTGCCTGTTATATTGATAATAATAAAAGTAACTAGTATATTTATTATACTTCTGTCGATAATAACTGCTTTATATGGGTAATAATGCATGTTATATTGATAATAATATAAGTAATAAGTATAATTATTACAGTTCTGGCGATAATAACTCCATAATATGGGTAATAATGCACGTTATATTGATGATAATAAAAGTACTAAGTATTTTTTATAGTTCTAGCGATTATATCTGCATAATATGCGTAACAATGCATGTTATATTGATAATAATATAAGTAATAAGTATAATTATTACAGCTCTAGCGATAATAACTGCATAATATGGGTAATAATGCACGTTATATTGCTAATAATATAAGTAATAAGTATAATTATTACAGTTCTAGCGATATGAACTGCATTATATGGGTAATAATGCATGTTATATTGATAATATCGTGAGTAATAAGTATAATTATTATAGTTCTAGCGATAATAATAGTAAAATATGGCTAATAGTGCATGTTATATTGATAATAATAAATGTAATAAGTATATTTGTTACAGTTCTATCGTTAATAACTGCATAATATGGGTAATAATGCATGTTATATTGATGATAATAAAAGTAATACGTATATTTATTATAGTTCTAGCGATAATAACTGCATAAAATGGGTAATAATGCATGTTATATTGATTATAATATAAGTAATAAGTATAATTATTAATGTTCTAGCGATAATAACTGCTTTATATGGGTAATAATGCACGTTATATTGCTAATAATATAAGTAATAAGTATAATTATTACAGTTCTAGCGATAATAGCTGCATTATATGGGTAATAATGCATGTTATATTGATAATATCGGGGGTAATAAGTATAATTATTATATTTCTAGCGATAATAATAGTAAAATATGGCTAATAGTGGATGTTATATTGATAATAATAAAAGTAATAAGTATATTTATTACAGTTCTAGCTATAATAACTGCATTATATGCGTAATAATGCATATTATATTGATAATATCGGGAGTAATAAATATAATTATTACAGTTCTAGCGATAATACTAGTAAAATATGGCTAAGAGTGCCTGTTATGTTGATAATAATAAAAGTAATAAGTATATTTATTATACTTCTGCCGATAATAACTGCATTATATGGGTAATAATGCATGTTATATTGATAATAATATAAGTAATAAGTATAATTATTACAGTTCTAGAAATAATAACTGCATTATATGTGTAATAATGCATGTTATATTAATAACAATATAAATAATAAGTATAATTATTACAGTTCTAGCGATAATAACTGCATTATATGGGTAATAATGCATGCTATATTGATAATATCGTAAGTAATAAGTATAATTATTATAGTTCTAGCGATAATAATAGTAAAATATGGCTAATAGTGCATGTTATATTGATAATAATAAAAGTAATAAGTATATTTACTACAGTTCTAGCTATAATAACTGCATTATATGCGTAATAATGCATATTATATTGATAATGTTGGGAGTAATAAGTATAATTATTATAGTTCTAGCGATAATAATAGTAAAATATTGCTAATAGTGCATGTTATATTGATAATAATAAATGTAATAAGTATATTTATTACAGTTCTATCGATAATAACTGCATAATATGGGTAATAATGCATGTTATATTGATGATAATAAAAGTAATACGTATATTTATTATAGTTCTAGCGATAATAACTGCATAAAATGGGTAATAATGCATGTTATATTGATAGTAGTATAAGTAATAAGTATAATTATTACAGTTCTAGCGATATGAACTGCATTATATGGGTAATAATGCATGTTATATTGATAATATCGTGAGTAATAAGTATAATTTTTATAGTTCTAGCGATAATAATAGTAAAATATGGCTAATAGTGCATGTTATATTGATAATAATAAAAGTAATAAGTATATTTATTACAGTTCTAGCTATAATAACTGCATTATATGCGTAATAATGCATATTATATTGATAATATCGGGAGTAATAAATATAATTATTACAGTTCTAGCGATAATACTAGTAAAATATGGCTAAGAGTGCCTGTTATATTGATAATAATAAAAGTAATAAGTATATTTATTATACTTCTGCCGATAATAACTGCATTATATGGGTAATAATGCATGTTATATTGATAATAATATAAGTAATAAGTATAATTATTACAGTTCTAGAAATAATAACTGCATTATATGTGTAATAATGCATGTTATATTAATAACAATATAAATAATAAGTATAATTATTACAGTTCTAGCGATAATACTAGTAAAATATGGCTAAGAGTGCCTGTTATATTGATAATAATAAAAGTAATAAGTATATTTATTATACTTCTGTCGATAATAACTGCATTATATGGGTAATAATGCATGTTATATTGATAATAATATAAGTAATAAGTATAATTATTACAGTTCTAGAAATAATAACTGCATTATATGTGTAATAATGCATGTTATATTAATAATAATATAAATAATAAGTATAATTATTACAGTTCTAGCGATAATAACTGCATTATATGGGTAATAATGCATGTTATATTGATAATATCGTGAGTAATAAGTATAATTATTATAGTTCTAGCGATAATAATAGTAAAATATGGCTAATAGTGCATGTTATATTGATAATAATAAAAGTAATAAGTATATTTATTACAGTTCTAGCTATAATAACTGCATTATATGCGTAATAATGCATATTATATTGATAATATCGGGCGTAATAAGTATAATTATTATAGTTCTAGCGATAATAATAGTAAAATATTGCTAATAGTGCATGTTATATTGATAATAATAAATGTAATAAGTATATTTATTACAGTTCTATCGATAATAACTGCATAATATGGGTAATAATGCATGTTATATTGATAATATCGGGAGTAATAAGTATATTTATTACAGTTCTAGCGGTAATAACTGCATTATATGGGTAACAATGGATGTTAAATTGATAATATCGGGAGTAATTAGTATAATTATTACAGTTCTAGCGATAACACTAGTAAAATATGGCTAAGAGTGCCTGTTATATTGATAATAATAAAAGTAACAAGTATATTTATTATACTACTGTCGATAATAACTGCTTTATATGGGTAATAATGCATGTTATATTGATAATAATATAAGTAATAAGTATAATTATTACAGTTCTGGCGATAATAACTCCATAATATGGGTAATAATGCACGTTATATTGATGATAATAAAAGTACTAAGTATTTTTTATAGTTCTAGCGATTATATCTGCATAATATGCGTAACAATGCATGTTATATTGATAATAATATAAGTAATAAGTATAATTATTACAGCTCTAGCGATAATAACTGCATTATATGGGCAATAATGCATGTTATATTGGTAATATTGGGAATAATAAGTATAATTATTATGGTTCTAGCAATAATAAGAGTAAAATATGGCTAATAGTGCATGATATACTGATAATAATAAAAGTAATAAGTATATTTATTATACTTCTGTCGATAATAACTGCATTATATGGGTAATAATGCATGTTATATTGATAATAATTAAGTAATAAGTATAATTATTACAGTTCTAGCGATAATAACTGCATTATATGCGTAATAATGCATATTATATTGATAATATTGGGAGTAATAAGTATAATTATTATAGTTGTAGCGATAATAATAGTAAAATATTGCTAATAGTGCATGTTATATTGATAATAATAAATGTAATAAGTATATTTATTACAGTTCTATCGATAATAACTGCATAATATGGGTAATAATGCATGTTATATTGATGATAATAAAAGTAATACGTATATTTATTATAGTTCTAGCAATAATAACTGCATAAAATGGGTAATAATGCATGTTATATTGATAGTAGTATAAGTAATAAGTATAATTATTACAGTTCTAGCGATATGAACTGCATTATATGGGTAATAATGCATGTTATATTGATAATATCGTGAGTAATAAGTATAATTTTTATAGTTCTAGCGATAATAATAGTAAAATATGGCTAATAGTGGATGTTATATTGATAATAATAAAAGTAATAAGTATATTTATTACAGTTCTAGCTATAATAACTGCATTATATGCGTAATAATGCATATTATATTGATAATATCGGGAGTAATAAATATAATTATTACAGTTCTAGCGATAATACTAGTAAAATATGGCTAAGAGTGCCTGTTATATTGATAATAATAAAAGTAATAAGTATATTTATTATACTTCTGTCGATAATAACTGCATTATATGGGTAATAATGCATGTTATATTGATAATAATATAAGTAATAAGTATAATTATTACAGTTCTAGAAATAATAACTGCATTATATGTGTAATAATGCATGTTATATTGATAATAATTAAGTAATAAGTATAATTATTACAGTTCTAGCGATAATAACTGCATTATATGCGTAATAATGCATATTATATTGATAATATTGGGAGTAATAAGTATAATTATTATAGTTCTAGCGATAATAATAGTAAAATATGGCTAATAGTGCATGTTATATTGATAATAATAAAAGTAATTAGTATATTTATTACAGTTCTAGCTATAATAACTGCATTATATGCGTAATAATGCATATTATATTGATAATATCGGGAGTAATAAATATAATTATTACAGTTCTAGCGATAATACTAGTAAAATATGGCTAAGAGTGCCTGTTATATTGATAATAATAAAAGTAATAAGTATATTTATTATACTTCTGCCGATAATAACTGCATTATATGGGTAATAATGCATGTTATATTGATAATAATATAAGTAATAAGTATAATTATTACAGTTCTAGAAATAATAACTGCATTATATGTGTAATAATGCATGTTATATTAATAACAATATAAATAATAAGTATAATTATTACAGTTCTAGCGATAATACTAGTAAAATATGGCTAAGAGTGCCTGTTATATTGATAATAATAAAAGTAATAAGTATATTTATTATACTTCTGTCGATAATAACTGCATTATATGGGTAATAATGCATGTTATATTGATAATAATATAAGTAATAAGTATAATTATTACAGTTCTAGAAATAATAACTGCATTATATGTGTAATAATGCATGTTATATTAATAATAATATAAATAATAAGTATAATTATTACAGTTCTAGCGATAATAACTGCATTATATGGGTAATAATGCATGTTATATTGATAATATCGTGAGTAATAAGTATAATTATTATAGTTCTAGCGATAATAATAGTAAAATATGGCTAATAGTGCATGTTATATTGATAATAATAAAAGTAATAAGTATATTTATTACAGTTCTAGCTATAATAACTGCATTATATGCGTAATAATGCATATTATATTGATAATATCGGGCGTAATAAGTATAATTATTATAGTTCTAGCGATAATAATAGTAAAATATTGCTAATAGTGCATGTTATATTGATAATAATAAATGTAATAAGTATATTTATTACAGTTCTAGCGGTAATAACTGCATTATATGGGTAACAATGGATGTTAAATTGATAATATCGGGAGTAATTAGTATAATTATTACAGTTCTAGCGATAACACTAGTAAAATATGGCTAAGAGTGCCTGTTATATTGATAATAATAAAAGTAACAAGTATATTTATTATACTTCTGTCGATAATAACTGCTTTATATGGGTAATAATGCATGTTATATTGATAATAATATAAGTAATAAGTATAATTATTACAGTTCTGGCGATAATAACTCCATAATATGGGTAATAATGCACGTTATATTGATGATAATAAAAGTACTAAGTATTTTTTATAGTTCTAGCGATTATATCTGCATAATATGCGTAACAATGCATGTTATATTGATAATAATATAAGTAATAAGTATAATTATTACAGCTCTAGCGATAATAACTGCATTATATGGGCAATAATGCATGTTATATTGGTAATATTGGGAATAATAAGTATAATTATTATGGTTCTAGCAATAATAAGAGTAAAATATGGCTAATAGTGCATGATATACTGATAATAATAAAAGTAATAAGTATATTTATTATACTTCTGTCGATAATAACTGCATTATATGGGTAATAATGCATGTTATATGGATAGTAATTAAGTAATAAGTATAATTATTACAGTTCTAGCGATAATAACTGCATTATATGCGTAATAATGCATGTTATATTGATAATATCGGGAGTAATAAGTATAATTATTACAGTTCCAGCGATAATAACTGCATTATATGGGTAATAATGGATGTTATATTGATAACATCGGGAGTAATAAGTATATTTATTATAGTTCTATCAATAATAACTGCATAATATGGGTAATAATGCACGTTATATTGATAATAATATAAGTAATAAGTATAATTATTACAGTTCTAGCGATAATAACTGCATTATATGCGTAATAATGCATGTTATATTGGTAATATTGGGAATAATAAGTATAATTATTATATTTCTAGCGATAATAATAGTGAAATATGACTAATAGTGCATGTTATATTGATAATAATAAAAGTAATAAGTATATTTATTACAGTTCTATCGATTATAACTGCATAATATGGGTAATAATGCATGTTATATTGATGATAATAAAAGTAATACGTATATTTATTACAGTTCTAGCGATAATAACTGCATAATATGCGTAATAATGCATATTATATTGATAACATCAGGAGTAATAAGTATAATTATTATAGTTCTAGCGATAATAATAGTAAAATATGGCTAGCAGTGCATGTTATATTGATAATAATAAAAGTAATAGGTATATTTATTACAGTTCTAGCTATAATAACTGCATTATATGCGTTATAATGCATATTATATTGATAACATCAGGAGTAATAAGTATAATTATTATAGTTCTAGCGATAATAATAGTAAAATATGGCTAATAGTGCATGTTATATTGATAATAATAAATGTAATAAGTATATTTATTACAGATCTATCGATAATAACTGCATAATATGGGTAATAATGCATGTTATATTGATGATAATAAAAGTAATACGTATATTTATTATAGTTCTAGCGATAATAACTGCATAAAATGGGTAATAATGCATGTTATATTGATAATAATATAAGTAATAAGTATAATTATTACAGATCTATCGATAATAACTGCATTATATGCGTAATAATGCATATTATATTGATAATATCAGGAGTAATAAGTATAATTATTATAGTTCTAGCGATAATAATAGTAAAATATGGCTAATAGTGCATGTTATATTGATAATAATAAATGTAATAAGTATATTTATTACAGTTCTATCGATAATAACTGCATAATATGGGTAATAATGCATATTATATTGATGATAATAAAAGTAATACGTATATTTATTATAGTTCTAGCGATAATAACTGCATAAAATGGGTAATAATGCATGTTATATTGATAATATCGTGAGTAATAAGTATAATTATTATAGTTCTAGCGATAATAATAGTAAAATATGGCTAATAGTGCATGTTATATTGATAATAATAAAAGTAATAAGTATATTTATTACAGTTCTAGCTATAATAACTGCATTATATGCGTAATAATGCATATTATATTGATAATATCGGGCGTAATAAGTATAATTATTATAGTTCTAGCGATAATAATAGTAAAATATTGCTAATAGTGCATGTTATATTGATAATAATAAATGTAATAAGTATATTTGTTACAGTTCTATCGATAATAACTGCATAATATGGGTAATAATGCATGTTATATTGATAATATCGGGAGTAATAAGTATATTTATTACAGTTCTAGCGGTAATAACTGCATTATATGGGTAACAATGGATGTTAAATTGATAATATCGGGAGTAATTAGTATAATTATTACAGTTCTAGCGATAACACTAGTAAAATATGGCTAAGAGTGCCTGTTATATTGATAATAATAAAAGTAACTAGTATATTTATTATACTTCTGTCGATAATAACTGCTTTATATGGGTAATAATGCATGTTATATTGATAATAATATAAGTAATAAGTATAATTATTACAGTTCTGGCGATAATAACTCCATAATATGGGTAATAATGCACGTTATATTGATGATAATAAAAGTACTAAGTATTTTTTATAGTTCTAGCGATTATATCTGCATAATATGCGTAACAATGCATGTTATATTGATAATAATATAAGTAATAAGTATAATTATTACAGCTCTAGCGATAATAACTGCATAATATGGGTAATAATGCACGTTATATTGCTAATAATATAAGTAATAAGTATAATTATTACAGTTCTAGCGATATGAACTGCATTATATGGGTAATAATGCATGTTATATTGATAATATCGTGAGTAATAAGTATAATTATTATAGTTCTAGCGATAATAATAGTAAAATATGGCTAATAGTGCATGTTATATTGATAATAATAAATGTAATAAGTATATTTGTTACAGTTCTATCGTTAATAACTGCATAATATGGGTAATAATGCATGTTATATTGATGATAATAAAAGTAATACGTATATTTATTATAGTTCTAGCGATAATAACTGCATAAAATGGGTAATAATGCATGTTATATTGATTATAATATAAGTAATAAGTATAATTATTAATGTTCTAGCGATAATAACTGCTTTATATGGGTAATAATGCACGTTATATTGCTAATAATATAAGTAATAAGTATAATTATTACAGTTCTAGCGATAATAGCTGCATTATATGGGTAATAATGCATGTTATATTGATAATATCGGGGGTAATAAGTATAATTATTATATTTCTAGCGATAATAATAGTAAAATATGGCTAATAGTGGATGTTATATTGATAATAATAAAAGTAATAAGTATATTTATTACAGTTCTAGCTATAATAACTGCATTATATGCGTAATAATGCATATTATATTGATAATATCGGGAGTAATAAATATAATTATTACAGTTCTAGCGATAATACTAGTAAAATATGGCTAAGAGTGCCTGTTATGTTGATAATAATAAAAGTAATAAGTATATTTATTATACTTCTGCCGATAATAACTGCATTATATGGGTAATAATGCATGTTATATTGATAATAATATAAGTAATAAGTATAATTATTACAGTTCTAGAAATAATAACTGCATTATATGTGTAATAATGCATGTTATATTAATAACAATATAAATAATAAGTATAATTATTACAGTTCTAGCGATAATAACTGCATTATATGGGTAATAATGCATGCTATATTGATAATATCGTAAGTAATAAGTATAATTATTATAGTTCTAGCGATAATAATAGTAAAATATGGCTAATAGTGCATGTTATATTGATAATAATAAAAGTAATAAGTATATTTACTACAGTCCTAGCTATAATAACTGCATTATATGCGTAATAATGCATATTATATTGATAATGTTGGGAGTAATAAGTATAATTATTATAGTTCTAGCGATAATAATAGTAAAATATTGCTAATAGTGCATGTTATATTGATAATAATAAATGTAATAAGTATATTTATTACAGTTCTATCGATAATAACTGCATAATATGGGTAATAATGCATGTTATATTGATGATAATAAAAGTAATACGTATATTTATTATAGTTCTAGCGATAATAACTGCATAAAATGGGTAATAATGCATGTTATATTGATAGTAGTATAAGTAATAAGTATAATTATTACAGTTCTAGCGATATGAACTGCATTATATGGGTAATAATGCATGTTATATTGATAATATCGTGAGTAATAAGTATAATTTTTATAGTTCTAGCGATAATAATAGTAAAATATGGCTAATAGTGCATGTTATATTGATAATAATAAAAGTAATAAGTATATTTATTACAGTTCTAGCTATAATAACTGCATTATATGCGTAATAATGCATATTATATTGATAATATCGGGAGTAATAAATATAATTATTACAGTTCTAGCGATAATACTAGTAAAATATGGCTAAGAGTGCCTGTTATATTGATAATAATAAAAGTAATAAGTATATTTATTATACTTCTGCCGATAATAACTGCATTATATGGGTAATAATGCATGTTATATTGATAATAATATAAGTAATAAGTATAATTATTACAGTTCTAGAAATAATAACTGCATTATATGTGTAATAATGCATGTTATATTAATAACAATATAAATAATAAGTATAATTATTACAGTTCTAGCGATAATACTAGTAAAATATGGCTAAGAGTGCCTGTTATATTGATAATAATAAAAGTAATAAGTATATTTATTATACTTCTGTCGATAATAACTGCATTATATGGGTAATAATGCATGTTATATTGATAATAATATAAGTAATAAGTATAATTATTACAGTTCTAGAAATAATAACTGCATTATATGTGTAATAATGCATGTTATATTAATAATAATATAAATAATAAGTATAATTATTACAGTTCTAGCGATAATAACTGCATTATATGGGTAATAATGCATGTTATATTGATAATATCGTGAGTAATAAGTATAATTATTATAGTTCTAGCGATAATAATAGTAAAATATGGCTAATAGTGCATGTTATATTGATAATAATAAAAGTAATAAGTATATTTATTACAGTTCTAGCTATAATAACTGCATTATATGCGTAATAATGCATATTATATTGATAATATCGGGCGTAATAAGTATAATTATTATAGTTCTAGCGATAATAATAGTAAAATATTGCTAATAGTGCATGTTATATTGATAATAATAAATGTAATAAGTATATTTATTACAGTTCTATCGATAATAACTGCATAATATGGGTAATAATGCATGTTATATTGATAATATCGGGAGTAATAAGTATATTTATTACAGTTCTAGCGGTAATAACTGCATTATATGGGTAACAATGGATGTTAAATTGATAATATCGGGAGTAATTAGTATAATTATTACAGTTCTAGCGATAACACTAGTAAAATATGGCTAAGAGTGCCTGTTATATTGATAATAATAAAAGTAACAAGTATATTTATTATACTACTGTCGATAATAACTGCTTTATATGGGTAATAATGCATGTTATATTGATAATAATATAAGTAATAAGTATAATTATTACAGTTCTAGCGATAATAACTGCATTATATGGGTAATAATGCATGTTATATTGATAATATCGTGAGTAATAAGTACAATTATTATAGTTCTAGTGATAATAATAGTAAAATATGGCTAATAGTGCATGTTATATTGATAATAATAAAAGTAATAAGTATATTTATTACAGTTCTAGCTATAATAACTGCATTATATGCGTAATAATGCATATTATATTGATAATATCGGGAGTAATAAGTATAATTATTATAGTTCTAGCGATAATAATAGTAAAATATTGCTAATAGTGCATGTTATATTGATAATAATAAATGTAATAAGTATATTTATTACAGTTCTATCGATAATAACTGCATAATATGGGTAATAATACATGTTATATTGATGATAATAAAAGTAATACGTATATTTATTATAGTTCTAGCGATAATAACTGCATAAAATGGGTAATAATGCATGTTATATTGATTATAATATAAGTAATAAATATAATTATTACAGTTCTAGCGATAATACTAGTAAAATATGGCTAAGAGTGCCTGTTATATTGATAATAATAAAAGTAATAAGTATATTTATTATACTTCTGTCGATAATAACTGCATTATATGGGTAATAATGCATGTTATATTGATAATAATATAAGTAATAAGTATAATTATTACAGTTCTAGAAATAATAACTGCATTATATGTGTAATAATGCATGTTATATTAATAATAATATAAATAATAAGTATAATTATTACAGTTCTAGCGATAATAACTGCATTATATGGGTAATAATGCATGTTATATTGATAATATCGTGAGTAATAAGTATAATTATTATAGTTCTAGCGATAATAATAGTGAAATATGACTAATAGTGCATGTTATATTGATAATAATAAAAGTAATAAGTATATTTATTACAGTTCTATCGATTATAACTGCATAATATGGGTAATAATGCATGTTATATTCATGATAATAAAAGTAATACGTATATTTATTACAGTTCTAGCGATAATAACTGCATAATATGCGTAATAATGCATGTTATACTGATAATAATAAAAGTAATAAGTACATTTATTATACTTCTGTCGATAATAACTGCATTATATGGGTAATAATGCATGTTATATTGATAATAATATAAGTAATAAGTATAATTATTACAGTTCTAGCGATAATACTAGTAAAATATGGCTAAGAGTGCCTGTTATATTGATAATATTAAAAGTAATAAGTATATTTATTATACTTCTGTCGATAATAACTGCATTATATGGGTAATAATGCATGTTATATTGATAATAATATAAGTAATAAGTATAATTATTACAGTTCTAGCGACAATAACTCCATTATATGGGTAATAATGCATGTTATAATGACAATAATATAAGTAATAAGTATAATTATTACAGTTCTAGCAATAATAACTGCATAATATGGGTAATAATGCACGTTATATTGCTAATAATATAAGTAATAAGTATAATTATTACAGTTCTAGCGATAATAACTGCATTATATGGGTAATAATGCATGTTATATTGATAATATCGTGAGTAATAAGTATAATTATTATAGTTCTAGCGATAATAATAGTAAAATATGGCTAGTAGTGCATGTTATATTGATAATAATAAAAGTAATAAGTATATTTATTACAGTTCTAGCTATAATAACTGCATTATATGCGTTATAATGCATATTATATTGATAATATCAGGAGTAATAAGTATAATTATTATAGTTCTAGCGATAATAATAGTAAAATATGGCTAATAGTGCATGTTATATTGATAATAATAAATGTAATAAGTATATTTATTACAGATCTATCGATAATAACTGCATAATATGGGTAATAATGCATGTTATATTGATGATAATAAAAGTAATACGTATATTTATTATAGTTCTAGCGGTAATAACTGCATAAAATGGGTAATAATGCATGTTATATTGATAATAATATAAGTAATAAGTATAATTATTACAGTTCTAGCGATAATAACTGCATTATATGGGCAATAATGCATGTTATATTGGTAATATTGGGAATAATAAGTATAATTATTATAGTTCTAGAAATAATTAGAGTAAAATATGGCTAATAGTGCATGTTATACTGATAATAATAAAAGTAATAAGTATATTTATTATACTTCTGTCGATAATAACTGCTTTACATGGGTAATAATGCATGTTATATTGATAATAATATAAGTAATAAGTATAATTATTACAGTTCTAGCGATAATAACTCCATAATATGGGTAATAATGCACGTTATACTGATAATAATATAAGTAATAAGTATAATTATTACAGTTCTAGCGATAATAACTGCATTATATGGGCAATAATGCATGTTATATTGGTAATATTGGGAATAATAAGTATAATTATTATAGTTCTAGCAATAATTAGAGTAAAATATGGCTAATAGTGCATGTTATACTGATAATAATAAAAGTGATAAGTATATTTATTATACTTCTGTCGATAATAACTGCATTATATGGGTAATAATGCATGTTATATTGATAATAATATAAGTAATAAGTATAATTATTACAGTTCTAGCGATAATAACTGCATTATATGCGTAATAATGCATGTTATATTGATAATATCGGGAGTAATAAGTATAATTATTATAGTTCTAGCGATAATAATAGTAAAATATGGCTAATAGTGCATGTTATATCGATAATAATAAATGTAATAAGTATATTTATTACAGTTCTATCGATAATAACTGCATAATATGGGTAATAATGCATGTTATATTGATGATAATAAAAGTAATACGTATATTTATTATAGTTCCAGCGATAATAACTGCATAAAATGGGTAATAATGCATGTTATATTGATAATAATATAAGTAATAAGTATAATTATTACAGTTCTAGCGATAATAATAGTAAAATATGGCTAATAGTGCATGTTATATTGATAATAATAAAAGTAATAAGTATATTTATTACAGTTCTAGCTATAATAACTGCATAAAATGGGTAATAATGCATGTTATATTGATTATAATATAAGTAATAAGTATAATTATTAATGTTCTAGCGATAATAACTGCTTTATATGGGTAATAATGCACGTTATATTGCTAATAATATAAGTAATAAGTATAATTATTACAGTTCTAGCGATAATAGCTGCATTATATGGGTAATAATGCATGTTATATTGATAATATCGGGAGTAATAAGTATAATTATTATAGTTCTAGCGATAATACTAGTAAAATATGGCTAAGAGTGCCTGTTAAATTGATAATAATAAAAGTAATAAGTATATTTATTATACTTCTGTCGATAATAACTGCATTATATGGGTAATAATGCATGTTATATTGGTAATAATATAAGTAATAAGTATAATTATTACAGTTCTAGAAATAATAACTGCATTATATGGGTAATAATGCATGTTATATTGATAATAATGTAAGTAATAAGTATAATTATTACAGTTCCAGCGATAATAACTGCATTATATGGCTAATAATGCACGTTATATTGCTAATAATATAAGTAATAAGTATATTTATTACAGTTCTATCGATAATAACTGCACAATATGGGTAATAATGCATGTTATATTGATGATAATAAAAGTAATACGTATATTTAGTATAGTTCTAGCGATAATAACTGCATAAAATGGGTAATGATGCATGTTATATTGATAATAATATAAGTAATAAGTATAATTATTACAGTTCTAGCGATAATAACTGCATAATATGGGTAATAATGCATGTTATATTGATGATAATAAAAGTAATACGTATATTTATTATAGTTCTAGCGATAATAACTGCATAAAATGGGTAATAATGCATGCTATATTGATAATAATATAAGTAATAAGTATAATTATTACAGTTCTAGCGATAATAACTGC
The DNA here is from genome assembly GCA_963576845.1 of Megachile leachella. NCBI lineage: Eukaryota > Metazoa > Arthropoda > Insecta > Hymenoptera > Megachilidae > Megachile > Megachile leachella. Next base: position 257,730 of record CAUYWW010000109.1, on the reverse strand, counting down.
ATAATATGGGTAACAATGCACGTTATATTGCTAATAATATTAGTAATAAGTATAATTATTACAGTTCTAGCGATAATAACTGCATTATATGGGTAATAATGCATGTTATATTGATAATAATATAAGTAATAAGTATAATTATTACAGTTCTAGCGATAATAACTGCATTATATGGCTAATAATGCACGTTATATTGCTAATAATATAAGTAATAAGTATATTTATTACAGTTCTATCGATAATAACTGCATAATATGGGTAATAATGCGTGTTATATTGATGATAATAAAAGTAATACGTATATTTTGTATAGTTCTAGCGATAATAACTGCATAAAATGGGTAATAATGCATGTTATATTGATAATAATAGAAGTAATAAGTATAATTATTACAGTTCTAGGGATAATAACTGCATTATATGGGTAATAATGCATGTTATATTGATAATATCGTGAGTAATAAGTATAATTATTATAGTTCTAGCGATAATAATAGTAAAATATGGCTAATAGTGCATGTTATATTGATAATAATAAAAGTAATAAGTATATTTATTACAGTTCTAGCTATAATAACTGCATTATATGCGTAATAATGCATATTATATTGATAATATCGGGAGTAATAAGTATAATTATTACAGTTCTAACGATAATACTAGTAAAATATGTCTAAGAGTGCCTGTTATATTGATAATAATAAAAGTAATTAGTATATTTATTATACTTCTGTCGATAATAACTGCATTATATGGGTAATAATGCATGTTATATTGATAATAATATAAGTAATAAGTATAATTATTACAGTTCTAGCGATAATAACTGCATTATATGCGTAATAATGCATATTATATTGATAATATCAGGAGTAATAAGTATAATTATTATAGTTCTAGCGATAATAATAGTAAAATATGGCTAATAGTGCATGTTATATTGATAATAATAAATGTAATAAGTATATTTATTACAGTTCTGTCGATAATAACTGCATAATATGGGTAATAATGCATGTTATATTGATGATAATAAAAGTAATACGTATATTTATTATAGTTCCAGCGATAATAACTGCATAAAATGGGTAATAATGCATGTTATATTGATAATAATATAAGTAATAAGTATAATTATTACAGTTCTAGCGATAATAACTGCTTTATATGGGTAATAATGCACGTTATATTGCTAATAATATAAGTAATAAGTATAATTATTACAGTTCTATCGATTATAACTGCATAATATGGGTAATAATGCATGTTATATTGATGATAATAAAAGTAATACGTATATTTATTATAGTTCTAGCGGTAATAACTGCATAAAATGGGTAATAATGCATGTTATATTGATAATAATATAAGTAATAAGTATAATTATTACAGTTCTAGCGATAATAACTGCATTATATGGGCAATAATGCATGTTATATTGGTAATATTGGGAATAATAAGTATAATTATTATAGTTCTAGAAATAATTAGAGTAAAATATGGCTAATAGTGCATGTTATACTGATAATAATAAAAGTAATAAGTATATTTATTATACTTCTGTCGATAATAACTGCTTTACATGGGTAATAATGCATGTTATATTGATAATAATATAAGTAATAAGTATAATTATTACAGTTCTAGCGATAATAACTCCATAATATGGGTAATAATGCACGTTATACTGATAATAATATAAGTAATAAGTATAATTATTACAGTTCTAGCGATAATAACTGCATTATATGGGCAATAATGCATGTTATATTGGTAATATTGGGAATAATAAGTATAATTATTATAGTTCTAGCAATAATTAGAGTAAAATATGGCTAATAGTGCATGTTATACTGATAATAATAAAAGTGATAAGTATATTTATTATACTTCTGTCGATAATAACTGCATTATATGGGTAATAATGCATGTTATATTGATAATAATATAAGTAATAAGTATAATTAGTACAGTTCTAGCGATAATAACTGCATTATATGCGTAATAATGCATGTTATATTGATAATATCGGGAGTAATAAGTATAATTATTATAGCTCTAGCGATAATAATAGTAAAATATGGCTAATAGTGCATGTTATATCGATAATAATAAATGTAATAAGTATATTTATTACAGTTCTATCGATAATAACTGCATAATATGGGTAATAATGCATGTTATATTGATGATAATAAAAGTAATACGTATATTTATTATAGTTCCAGCGATAATAACTGCATAAAATGGGTAATAATGCATGTTATATTGATAATAATATAAGTAATAAGTATAATTATTACAGTTCTAGCGATAATAATAGTAAAATATGGCTAATAGTGCATGTTATATTGATAATAATAAAAGTAATAAGTATATTTATTACAGTTCTAGCTATAATAACTGCATAAAATGGGTAATAATGCATGTTATATTGATTATAATATAAGTAATAAGTATAATTATTAATGTTCTAGCGATAATAACTGCTTTATATGGGTAATAATGCACGTTATATTGCTAATAATATAAGTAATAAGTATAATTATTACAGTTCTAGCGATAATAGCTGCATTATATGGGTAATAATGCATGTTATATTGATAATATCGGGAGTAATAAGTATAATTATTATAGTTCTAGCGATAATACTAGTAAAATATGGCTAAGAGCGCCTGTTAAATTGATAATAATAAAAGTAATAAGTATATTTATTATACTTCTGTCGATAATAACTGCATTATATGGGTAATAATGCATGTTATATTGGTAATAATATAAGTAATAAGTATAATTATTACAGTTCTAGAAATAATAACTGCATTATATGGGTAATAATGCATGTTATATTGATAATAATGTAAGTAATAAGTATAATTATTACAGTTCCAGCGATAATAACTGCATTATATGGCTAATAATGCACGTTATATTGCTAATAATATAAGTAATAAGTATATTTATTACAGTTCTATCGATAATAACTGCACAATATGGGTAATAATGCATGTTATATTGATGATAATAAAAGTAATACGTATATTTAGTATAGTTCTAGCGATAATAACTGCATAAAATGGGTAATAATGCATGTTATATTGATAATAATATAAGTAATAAGTATAATTATTACAGTTCTAGCGATAATAACTGCATAATATGGGTAATAATGCATGTTATATTGATGATAATAAAAGTAATACGTATATTTATTATAGTTCTAGCGATAATAACTGCATAAAATGGGTAATAATGCATGCTATATTGATAATAATATAAGTAATAAGTATAATTATTACAGTTCTAGCGATAATAACTGCATAATATGGGTAACAATGCACGTTATATTGCTAATAATATTAGTAATAAGTATAATTATTACAGTTCTAGCGATAATAACTGCATTATATGGGTAATAATGCATGTTATATTGATAATATCGTGAGTAATAAGTATAATTATTATAGTTCTAGCGATAATAATACTAAAATATGGCTAATAGTGCATGTTATATTGATAATAATAAACGTAATAAGTATATTTATTACAGTTCTAGCTATAATAACTGCATTATATGCGTAATAATGCATATTATATTGATAACATCGGGAGTAATAAGTATAATTATTACAGTTCTAACGATAATACTAGTAAAATATGTCTAACAGTGCCTGTTATATTGATAATAATAAAAGTAATTAGTATATTTATTATACTTCTGTCGATAATAACTGCATTATATGGGTAATAATGCATGTTATATTGATAATAATATAAGTAATAAGTATAATTATTACAGTTCTAGAAATAATAACTGCATTATATGGGTAATAATGCCTGTTATATTGATAATATCGGGTGTAATAAGTATAATTATTACAGTTCTAGCGGTAATAACTGCATTATATGGGTAATAATGCATGTTATATTGATAATAATAAAAGTAATAAGTATATTTATTATACTTCTGTCGATAATAACTGCATTATATGGGTAATAATGGATGTTATATTGATAATAATATAAGTAATAAGTATAATTATTACAGTTCTAGCGATAATAACTGCATTATATGGGTAATAATGCATGTTATATTGATAATAATATAAGTAATAAGTATAATTATTACAGTTCTAGCGATAATAACTGCATTATATGGCTAATAATGCACGTTATATTGCTAATAATATAAGTAATAAGTATATTTATTACAGTTCTATCGATAATAACTGCATAATATGGGTAATAATGCGTGTTATATTGATGATAATAAAAGTAATACGTATATTTTGTATAGTTCTAGCGATAATAACTGCATAAAATGGGTAATAATGCATGTTATATTGATAATAATAGAAGTAATAAGTATAATTATTACAGTTCTAGCGATAATAACTGCATCATATGGGTAACAATGCACGTTATATTGCTAATAATATAAGTAATAAGTATAATTATTACAGTTCTAGGGATAATAACTGCATTATATGGGTAATAATGCATGTTATATTGATAATATCGTGAGTAATAAGTATAATTATTATAGTTCTAGCGATAATAATAGTAAAATATGGCTAATAGTGCATGTTATATTGATAATAATAAAAGTAATAAGTATATTTATTACAGTTCTAGCTATAATAACTGCATTATATGCGTAATAATGCATATTATATTGATAATATCGGGAGTAATAAGTATAATTATTACAGTTCTAACGATAATACTAGTAAAATATGTCTAAGAGTGCCTGTTATATTGATAATAATAAAAGTAATTAGTATATTTATTATACTTCTGTCGATAATAACTGCATTATATGGGTAATAATGCATGTTATATTGATAATAATATAAGTAATAAGTATAATTATTACAGTTCTAGCGATAATAACTGCATTATATGCGTAATAATGCATATTATATTGATAATATCAGGAGTAATAAGTATAATTATTATAGTTCTAGCGATAATAATAGTAAAATATGGCTAATAGTGCATGTTATATTGATAATAATAAATGTAATAAGTATATTTATTACAGTTCTGTCGATAATAACTGCATAATATGGGTAATAATGCATGTTATATTGATGATAATAAAAGTAATACGTATATTTATTATAGTTCCAGCGATAATAACTGCATAAAATGGGTAATAATGCATGTTATATTGATAATAATATAAGTAATAAGTATAATTATTACAGTTCTAGCGATAATAACTGCTTTATATGGGTAATAATGCACGTTATATTGATAATAATATAAGTACTAAGTATATTTATTACAGTTCTATCGATTATAACCGCATAATATGGGTAATAATGCATGTTATATTGATGATAATAAAAGTAATACGTATATTTATTATAGTTCAATCGATAATAACTGCATAATATGGGTAATACTGCACGTTATATGGATAATAATATAAGTAATAAGTATAATTATTACAGTTCTAGCGATAATAACTGCATTATATGGGTAATAATGCATGTTATATTGGTAATAATGTCAATAATAAGTATAATTATTATAGTTCTAGCGATAATAATAGTAAAATATGGCTAATAGTGCATGTTATATTGATAATAATAAATGTAATAAGTATATTTATTATAGTTCTATCGATAATAACTTCATAATATGGGTAATAATGCATGTTATAATGATGATAATAAAAGCACTAAGTATATTTATTATAGTTCTAGCGTTTATAACTGCATAATATGCGTAATAATGCATGTTATATTGATAATAGTATAAGTAATAAGTATAATTATTACAGCTCTAGCGATAATAACTGCATTATATGGATAATAATGCATGTTATAATGACAATAATATAAGTAATAATTATAATTATTACAGTTCTAGCAATGATAACTGCATAATATGGGTAATAATGCACGTTATTTTGCTAATAATATAAGTAATAAGTATCATTGTTACAGTTCTAGCGATAATAACTGCATTATATGGGTAATAATGCATGTTATATTGGTAATATTTGGAATAATAAGTGTAATTATTATAGTTCTAGCGATAATAATAGGAAAATATGACTAATAGTGCATGTTATATTGATAATAATAAAAGTAGTAAGTATATTTATTACAGTTCTATCGATAATAACTGCATAATATGGGTAATAATGCATGTTATATTGGTGATAATAAAAGTAATACGTATATTTATTATAGTTCTAGCTATAATAACTGCATAATATGGGTAATAATGCATGTTATATTGATAATAATATAAGTAATAAGTATAATTATTACAGTTCTAGCGATAATAACTGCATTATATGCGTAATAATGCATGTTATATTGATAACATCGGGAGTAATAAGTATAATTATTATAGTTCTAGCGGTAATAACTGCATTATATGGGTAATAATGCATGTTATATTGATAATAATAAAAGTAATAAGTATATTTATTATAGTTCTATCGATAATAACTTCATAATATGGGTAATAATGCTTGTTATAATGATGATAATAAAAGTAATACGTATATTTATTATAGTTCTAGCTATAATAACTGCATAATATGGGTAATAATGCATGTTATATTGATAATAATATAAGTAATAAGTATAATTATTACAGTTCTAGCGATAATAACTGCATTATGTGGGTAATAATGCATGTTATATTGATAATATCGGGAGTAATAAGTATAATTATTACAGCTCCAGCGATAAGAACTGCATTATATGGGTAATAATGGATGTTATATTGATAATATCGGGAGTAATAAGTATAATTATTATAGTTCTAGCGATAATAATAGTAAAATATGGCTAATAGTGCATGTTATATTGATAATAATAAAAGTAATAAGTATATTTATTACAGTTCTAGTTATAATAACTGCATTATATGCATAATAATGCATATTATATTGATAATATCGGGAGTAATAAGTATAATTATTATAGTTCTAGCGATAATAATAGTAAAATATTGCTAATAGTGCATGTTATATTGATAATAATAAATGTAATAAGTATATTTATTATACTTCTGTCGATAATAACTGCTTTATATGGGTAATAATGCATGTTATATTGATAATAATATAAGTAATAAGTATAATTATTACAGTGCTAGCGATAATAACTGCATTATATGCGTAATAATGCATGTTATATTGATAATATCGGGAGTAATAAGTATAATTATTACAGTTCCAGCGATAATAACTGCATTATATGGGTAATAATGCATGTTATATTGATAATATCGGGTGTAATAAGTATAATTATTACATTTCTAACGGTAATAACTGCATTATATGGGTAATAATGCATGTTATATTGATAATAATATAAGTAATAAGTATAATTATTACAGTGCTAGCGATAATAACTGCATTATATGCGTAATAATGCATGTTATATTGATAATATCGGGAGTAATAAGTATAATTATTACAGTTCCAGCGATAATAACTGCATTATATGGGTAATAATGCATGTTATATTGATAATATCGGGTGTAATAAGTATAATTATTACATTTCTAGCGGTAATAACTGCATTATATGGGTAATAATGCATGTTATATTGATAATAATAAAAGTAATAAGTATATTTATTATACTTCTGTCGATAATAACTGCATTATATGGGTAATAATGCATGTTATATTGATAATAATATAAGTAGTAAGTATAATTATTACAGTTGTAGCGACAATAACTCCATTATATGGGTAATATTGCATGTTATAATGACAATAATATAAGTAATAAGTATAATTATTACAGTTCTAGCAATAATAACTGCATAATATGGGTAATAATGCACGTTATATTGCTAATAATATAAGTAATAAGTATAATTATTACAGTTCTAGCGATAATAACTGCATTATATGGGTAATAATGGATGTTATATTGATAATATCGGTAGTAATAAGTATAATTATTACAGTTCAAGCGACAATACTAGTAAAATATGGCTAAGAGTGCCTGTTATATTGATAATAGTAAAAGTAATAAGTATACTTATTATACTTCTGTCGATAATAACAGCATTATATGAGTAATAGTGCATGTTATATTGATAATAATATAAGTAATAAGTATAATTATTACTGTTCTAGCGATAATAACTCCATTATATGGATAATAATGAATGTTATAATGACAATAATACAAGCAATAAGTATAATTATTACAGTTCTAGCAATAATAACTGCATATTATGGGTAATAATGCACGTTATATTGCTAACAATATAAGTAATAAGTATAATTATTACAGTTCTAGCGATAATAACTGCATTATATGCGTAATAATGCATGTTATATTGATAATAATATAAGTAATAAGTATAATTATTACAGCTGTAGCGATAATAACTGCGTTATATGGGCAATAATGCGTGTTATATTGGTAATATTGGGAATAATAAGTATAATTATTATACTTCTAGCAATAATAAGAGTAAAATATGGCTAATAGTGCATGTTATACTGATAATAATAAAAGTAATAAGTATATTTAGTATACTTCTGTCGATAATAACTGCATTATGTGGGTAATAATGCATGTTATATTGATAATAATATAAGTAATAAGTATAATTATTACAGTTCTAGCGATAATAACTGCATTATATGGGTAATAATGCACGTTATATTGATAATAATATAAGTACTAAGTATATTTATTACAGTTCTATCGATTATAACCGCATAATATGGGTAATAATGCATGTTATATTGATGATAATAAAAGTAATACGTATATTTATTATAGTTCAATCGATAATAACTGCATAATATGGGTAATACTGCACGTTATATGGATAATAATATAAGTAATAAGTATAATTATTACAGTTCTAGCGATAATAACTGCATTATATGGGTAATAATGCATGTTATATTGGTAATAATGTCAATAATAAGTATAATTATTATAGTTCTAGCGATAATAATAGTAAAATATGGCTAATAGTGCATGTTATATTGATAATAATAAATGTAATAAGTATATTTATTATAGTTCTATCGATAATAACTTCATAATATGGGTAATAATGCATGTTATAATGATGATAATAAAAGCACTAAGTATATTTATTATAGTTCTAGCGTTTATAACTGCATAATATGCGTAATAATGCATGTTATATTGATAATAATATAAGTAATAAGTATAATTATTACAGCTCTAGCGATAATAACTGCATTATATGGATAATAATGCATGTTATAATGACAATAATATAAGTAATAATTATAATTATTACAGTTCTAGCAATGATAACTGCATAATATGGGTAATAATGCACGTTATTTTGCTAATAATATAAGTAATAAGTATCATTGTTACAGTTCTAGCGATAATAACTGCATTATATGGGTAATAATGCATGTTATATTGGTAATATTTGGAATAATAAGTGTAATTATTATAGTTCTAGCGATAATAATAGGAAAATATGACTAATAGTGCATGTTATATTGATAATAATAAAAGTAGTAAGTATATTTATTACAGTTCTATCGATAATAACTGCATAATATGGGTAATAATGCATGTTATATTGGTGATAATAAAAGTAATACGTATATTTATTATAGTTCTAGCTATAATAACTGCATAATATGGGTAATAATGCATGTTATATTGATAATAATATAAGTAATAAGTATAATTATTACAGTTCTAGCGATAATAACTGCATTATATGCGTAATAATGCATGTTATATTGATAACATCGGGAGTAATAAGTATAATTATTATAGTTCTAGCGGTAATAACTGCATTATATGGGTAATAATGCATGTTATATTGATAATAATAAAAGTAATAAGTATATTTATTATAGTTCTATCGATAATAACTTCATAATATGGGTAATAATGCTTGTTATATTGATGATAATAAAAGTAATACGTATATTTATTATAGTTCTAGCTATAATAACTGCATAATATGGGTAATAATGCATGTTATATTGATAATAATATAAGTAATAAGTATAATTATTACAGTTCTAGCGATAATAACTGCATTATGTGGGTAATAATGCATGTTATATTGATAATATCGGGAGTAATAAGTATAATTATTACAGCTCCAGCGATAAGAACTGCATTATATGGGTAATAATGGATGTTATATTGATAATATCGGGAGTAATAAGTATAATTATTATAGTTCTAGCGATAATAATAGTAAAATATGGCTAATAGTGCATGTTATATTGATAATAATAAAAGTAATAAGTATATTTATTACAGTTCTAGTTATAATAACTGCATTATATGCATAATAATGCATATTATATTGATAATATCGGGAGTAATAAGTATAATTATTATAGTTCTAGCGATAATAATAGTAAAATATTGCTAATAGTGCATGTTATATTGATAATAATAAATGTAATAAGTATATTTATTATACTTCTGTCGATAATAACTGCTTTATATGGGTAATAATGCATGTTATATTGATAATAATATAAGTAATAAGTATAATTATTACAGTGCTAGCGATAATAACTGCATTATATGCGTAATAATGCATGTTATATTGATAATATCGGGAGTAATAAGTATAATTATTACAGTTCCAGCGATAATAACTGCATTATATGGGTAATAATGCATGTTATATTGATAATATCGGGTGTAATAAGTATAATTATTACATTTCTAACGGTAATAACTGCATTATATGGGTAATAATGCATGTTATATTGATAATAATATAAGTAATAAGTATAATTATTACAGTGCTAGCGATAATAACTGCATTATATGCGTAATAATGCATGTTATATTGATAATATCGGGAGTAATAAGTATAATTATTACAGTTCCAGCGATAATAACTGCATTATATGGGTAATAATGCATGTTATATTGATAATATCGGGTGTAATAAGTATAATTATTACATTTCTAGCGGTAATAACTGCATTATATGGGTAATAATGCATGTTATATTGATAATAATAAAAGTAATAAGTATATTTATTATACTTCTGTCGATAATAACTGCATTATATGGGTAATAATGCATGTTATATTGATAATAATATAAGTAGTAAGTATAATTATTACAGTTGTAGCGACAATAACTCCATTATATGGGTAATATTGCATGTTATAATGACAATAATATAAGTAATAAGTATAATTATTACAGTTCTAGCAATAATAACTGCATAATATGGGTAATAATGCACGTTATATTGCTAATAATATAAGTAATAAGTATAATTATTACAGTTCTAGCGATAATAACTGCATTATATGGGTAATAATGGATGTTATATTGATAATATCGGTAGTAATAAGTATAATTATTACAGTTCTAGCGACAATACTAGTAAAATATGGCTAAGAGTGCCTGTTATATTGATAATAGTAAAAGTAATAAGTATACTTATTATACTTCTGTCGATAATAACAGCATTATATGAGTAATAGTGCATGTTATATTGATAATAATATAAGTAATAAGTATAATTATTACTGTTCTAGCGATAATAACTCCATTATATGGATAATAATGAATGTTATAATGACAATAATACAAGCAATAAGTATAATTATTACAGTTCTAGCAATAATAACTGCATATTATGGGTAATAATGCACGTTATATTGCTAACAATATAAGTAATAAGTATAATTATTACAGTTCTAGCGATAATAACTGCATTATATGCGTAATAATGCATGTTATATTGATAATAATATAAGTAATAAGTATAATTATTACAGCTCTAGCGATAATAACTGCGTTATATGGGCAATAATGCGTGTTATATTGGTAATATTGGGAATAATAAGTATAATTATTATACTTCTAGCAATAATAAGAGTAAAATATGGCTAATAGTGCATGTTATACTGATAATAATAAAAGTAATAAGTATATTTAGTATACTTCTGTCGATAATAACTGCATTATGTGGGTAATAATGCATGTTATATTGATAATAATATAAGTAATAAGTATAATTATTACAGTTCTAGCGATAATAACTGCATTATATGGGTAATAATGCACGTTATATTGATAATAATATAAGTACTAAGTATATTTATTACAGTTCTATCGATTATAACCGCATAATATGGGTAATAATGCATGTTATATTGATGATAATAAAAGTAATACGTATATTTATTATAGTTCAATCGATAATAACTGCATAATATGGGTAATACTGCACGTTATATGGATAATAATATAAGTAATAAGTATAATTATTACAGTTCTAGCGATAATAACTGCATTATATGGGTAATAATGCATGTTATATTGGTAATAATGTCAATAATAAGTATAATTATTATAGTTCTAGCGATAATAATAGTAAAATATGGCTAATAGTGCATGTTATATTGATAATAATAAATGTAATAAGTATATTTATTATAGTTCTATCGATAATAACTTCATAATATGGGTAATAATGCATGTTATAATGATGATAATAAAAGCACTAAGTATATTTATTATAGTTCTAGCGTTTATAACTGCATAATATGCGTAATAATGCATGTTATATTGATAATAATATAAGTAATAAGTATAATTATTACAGCTCTAGCGATAATAACTGCATTATATGGATAATAATGCATGTTATAATGACAATAATATAAGTAATAATTATAATTATTACAGTTCTAGCAATGATAACTGCATAATATGGGTAATAATGCACGTTATTTTGCTAATAATATAAGTAATAAGTATCATTGTTACAGTTCTAGCGATAATAACTGCATTATATGGGTAATAATGCATGTTATATTGGTAATATTTGGAATAATAAGTGTAATTATTATAGTTCTAGCGATAATAATAGGAAAATATGACTAATAGTGCATGTTATATTGATAATAATAAAAGTAGTAAGTATATTTATTACAGTTCTATCGATAATAACTGCATAATATGGGTAATAATGCATGTTATATTGGTGATAATAAAAGTAATACGTATATTTATTATAGTTCTAGCTATAATAACTGCATAATATGGGTAATAATGCATGTTATATTGATAATAATATAAGTAATAAGTATAATTATTACAGTTCTAGCGATAATAACTGCATTATATGCGTAATAATGCATGTTATATTGATAACATCGGGAGTAATAAGTATAATTATTATAGTTCTAGCGGTAATAACTGCATTATATGGGTAATAATGCATGTTATATTGATAATAATAAAAGTAATAAGTATATTTATTATAGTTCTATCGATAATAACTTCATAATATGGGTAATAATGCTTGTTATAATGATGATAATAAAAGTAATACGTATATTTATTATAGTTCTAGCTATAATAACTGCATAATATGGGTAATAATGCATGTTATATTGATAATAATATAAGTAATAAGTATAATTATTCCAGTTCTAGCGATAATAACTGCATTATGTGGGTAATAATGCATGTTATATTGATAATATCGGGAGTAATAAGTATAATTATTACAGCTCCAGCGATAAGAACTGCATTATATGGGTAATAATGGATGTTATATTGATAATATCGGGAGTAATAAGTATAATTATTATAGTTCTAGCGATAATAATAGTAAAATATGGCTAATAGTGCATGTTATATTGATAATAATAAAAGTAATAAGTATATTTATTACAGTTCTAGTTATAATAACTGCATTATATGCATAATAATGCATATTATATTGATAATATCGGGAGTAATAAGTATAATTATTATAGTTCTAGCGATAATAATAGTAAAATATTGCTAATAGTGCATGTTATATTGATAATAATAAATGTAATAAGTATATTTATTATACTTCTGTCGATAATAACTGCTTTATATGGGTAATAATGCATGTTATATTGATAATAATATAAGTAATAAGTATAATTATTACAGTGCTAGCGATAATAACTGCATTATATGCGTAATAATGCATGTTATATTGATAATATCGGGAGTAATAAGTATAATTATTACATTTCTAGCGGTAATAACTGCATTATATGGGTAATAATGCATGTTATATTGATAATAATAAAAGTAATAAGTATATTTATTATACTTCTGTCGATAATAACTGCATTATATGGGTAATAATGCATGTTATATTGATAATAATATAAGTAGTAAGTATAATTATTACAGTTGTAGCGACAATAACTCCATTATATGGGTAATATTGCATGTTATAATGACAATAATATAAGTAATAAGTATAATTATTACAGTTCTAGCAATAATAACTGCATAATATGGGTAATAATGCACGTTATATTGCTAATAATATAAGTAATAAGTATAATTATTACAGTTCTAGCGATAATAACTGCATTATATGGGTAATAATGGATGTTATATTGATAATATCGGGAGTAATAAGTATAATTATTACAGTTCTAGCGACAATACTAGTAAAATATGGCTAAGAGTGCCTGTTATATTGATAATAGTAAAAGTAATAAGTATACTTATTATACTTCTGTCGATAATAACAGCATTATATGAGTAATAGTGCATGTTATATTGATAATAATATAAGTAATAAGTATAATTATTACTGTTCTAGCGATAATAACTCCATTATATGGATAATAATGAATGTTATAATGACAATAATACAAGCAATAAGTATAATTATTACAGTTCTAGCAATAATAACTGCATAATATGGGTAATAATGCACGTTATATTGCTAACAATATAAGTAATAAGTATAATTATTACAGTTCTAGCGATAATAACTGCATTATATGCGTAATAATGCATGTTATATTGATAATAATATAAGTAATAAGTATAATTATTACAGCTCTAGCGATAATAACTGCGTTATATGGGCAATAATGCGTGTTATATTGGTAATATTGGGAATAATAAGTATAATTATTATAGTTCTAGCAATAATAAGAGTAAAATATGGCTAATAGTGCATGTTATACTGATAATAATAAAAGTAATAAGTATATTTATTATACTTCTGTCGATAATAACTGCATTATATGGGTAATAATGCATGATAATAAAAGTAATACGTATATTTATTATAGTTCTAGCGATAATAACTGCATAAAATGGGTAATAATGCATGTTATATTGAGAATAATATAAGTAATAAGTATAATTATTACAGTTCTAGCGATAATAACTGCATTATATGCGTAATAGTGCATGTTATATTGATAATATCGGGAGTAATAAGTATAATTATTACAGTTCTAGCGATAATAACTGCATTATATGGGTAATAATGCACGTTATATTGATAATAATATAAGTACTACGTATATTTATTACAGTTCTATCGATTATAACTGCATAATATGGGTAATAATGCATGTTATATTGCTAATAATATAAGTAATAAGTATAATTATTACAGTTCTAGCGACAATAACTCCATTATATGGGTAATAATGCATGTTATAATGACAATAATATAAGTAATAAGTATAATTATTACAGTTCTAGCAATAAGAACTGCATAATATGGGTAATAATGCACGTTATATTGATAATAATATAAGTACTAAGTATATTTATTACAGTTCTATCGATTATAACTGCATAATATGGGTAATAATGCATGTTATATTGCTAATAATATAAGTAATAAGTATAATTATTACAGTTCTAGCGATAATAACTGCATTATATGGGTAATAATGCACGTTATATTGATAATAATATAAGTACTAAGTATATTTATTACAGTTCTATCGATTATAACTGCATAATATGGGTAATAATGCATGTTATATTGAGAATAATATAAGTAATAAGTATAATTATTACAGTTCTAGCGATAATAACTGCATTATATGCGTAATAGTGCATGTTATATTGATAATATCGGGAGTAATAAGTATAATTATTACAGTTCTAGCGATAATAACTGCATAATATGGGTAATAATGCATGTTATATTGATGATAATAAAAGTACTAAGTATATTTATTATAGTTCTAGCGATTATAACTGCATAATATGCGTAATAATGCATGTTATATTGACAATAATATAAGTAATAAGTATAATTATTACAGCTCTAGCGATAATAACGGCATTATATGGGCAATAATGCATGTTATATTGGTAATATTGGGAATAATAAGTATAATTGTTATAGTTCTAGCAATAATAAGAGTAAAATATGGCTAATAGTGCATGTTATACTGATAATAATAAAAGTAATAAGTATATTTATTATACTTCGGTCGATAATAACTGCATTATGTGGGTAATAATGCACGTTATATTGATAATAATATAAGTAGTAAGTATAATTATTACAGTTCTAGCGATAATAACTGCATTATATGGGTAATAATGCATGTTATATTGGTAATATTGGGAATAATAAGTATAATTATTATATTTGTAGCGATAATAATAGTGAAATATGACTAATAGTGCATGTTATATTGATAATAATAAAAGTAATAAGTATATTTATTACAGTTCTATCGATTATAACTGCATACTATGGGTAATAATGCATGTTATATTGATGATAATAAAAGTAATACGTATATTTATAATAGTTCAATCGATAATAACTGCATAATATGGGTAATAATGCATGTTATATTGATAATAATATAAGTAATAAGTATAATTATTACAGCTCTAGCGATAATAACTGCATTATATGGATAATAATGCATGTTATAATGACAATAATATAAGTAATAATTATAATTATTTCAGTTCTAGCAATGATAACTGCATAATATGGGTAATAATGCACGTTATTTTGCTAATAATATAAGTAATAAGTATCATTGTTACAGTTCTAGCGATAATAACTGCATTATATGGGTAATAATGCATGTTATATTGGTAATATTTGGAATAATAAGTGTAATTATTATAGTTCTAGCGATAATAATAGGAAAATATGACTAATAGTGCATGTTATATTGATAATAATAAAAGTAGTAAGTATATTTATTACAGTTCTATCGATAATAACTGCATAATATGGGTAATAATGCATGTTATATTGATGATAATAAAAGTAATACGTATATTAATTATAGCTCTAGCTATAATAACTGCATAATATGGGTAATAATGCATGTTATATTGATAATAATATAAGTAATAAGTATAATTATTACAGTTCTAGCGATAATAACTGCATTATATGCGTAATAATGCATGTTATATTGATAACATCGGGAGTAATAAGTATAATTATTATAGTTCTAGCGATAATAATAGTAAAATATGGCTAATAGTACATGTTATATTGATAATAATAAATGTAATAAGTATATTTATTATAGTTCTATCGATAATAACTTCATAATATGGGTAATAATGCTTGTTATAATGATGATAATAAAAGTAATACGTATATTTATTATAGTTCTAGCTATAATAACTGCATAATATGGGTAATAATGCATGTTATATTGATAATAATATAAGTAATAAGTATAATTATTACAGTTCTAGCAATAATAACTGCATTATATGGCTAATAATGCACGTTATATTGCTAATAATATAAGTAATAAGTATATTTATTACAGTTCTATCGATAATAACTGCATAATATGGGTAATAATGCATTTTATATTGATGATAATAAAAGTAATACGTATATTTATTATAGTTCTAGCGATAGTAACTCCATAATATGGGTAATAATGCACGTTATATTGATAATAATATAAGTAATAAGTATAATTATTACAGTTCTAGCGATAATAACTGCATTATATTGGTAATAATGCATGTTATATTGCTAATAATATAAGTAATAAGTATAATTATTACAGTTCTAGCGATAATAACTGCATTATATGGGTAATAATGCATGTTATATTCATAATATCGGGAGTAATACGTATAATTATTACAGTTCTAGCGGTAATAACTGCATTATATGCGTAATAATGCATGTTATATTGGTAATATTGGGAATAATAAGTATAATTATTATAGTTCTAGCGATAATACTAGTAAAATATGGCTAAAGGTGCCAGTTATATTGATAATAATAAAAGTAAGAAGTATATTTATTATACTTCTGTCGATAATAACTGCATTATATGGGTAATAATGCACGTTATATTGCTAATAATATAAGTAATAAGTATAATTATTACAGTTCTAGCGATAATAACTGCATTATATGGGTAATAATGGATGTTATATTGATAATATCGGGAGTAATAAGTATAATTATTACAGTTCTAGCGACAATACTAGTAAAATATGGCTAAGAGTGCCTGTTATATTGATAATAGTAAAAGTAATAAGTATACTTATTATACTTCTGTCGATAATAACAGCATTATATGAGTAATAGTGCATGTTATATTGATAATAATATAAGTAATAAGTATAATTATTACTGTTCTAGCGATAATAACTCCATTATATGGATAATAATGAATGTTATAATGACAATAATACAAGCAATAAGTATAATTATTACAGTTCTAGCAATAATAACTGCATATTATGGGTAATAATGCACGTTATATTGCTAACAATATAAGTAATAAGTATAATTATTACAGTTCTAGCGATAATAACTGCATTATATGGGTAATAATGCATGTTATATTGGTAATATTGTCAATAATAAGTATAATTATTATAGTTCTAGCGATAATAATAGTAAAATATGGCTAATAGTGCATGTTATATTGATAATAATAAATGTAATAAGTATATTTATTATAGTTCTATCGATAATAACTTCATAATATGGGTAATAATGCATATTATAATGATGATAATAAAAGCACTAAGTATATTTATTATAGTTCTAGCGTTTATAACTGCATAATATGCGTAATAATGCATGTTATATTGATAATAATATAAGTAATAAGTATAATTATTACAGCTCTAGCGATAATAACTGCATTATATGGATAATAATGCATGTTATAATGACAATAATATAAGTAATAATTATAATTATTACAGTTCTAGCAATGATAACTGCATAATATGGGTAATAATGCACGTTATTTTGCTAATAATATAAGTAATAAGTATCATTGTTACAGTTCTAGCGATAATAACTGCATTATATGGGTAATAATGCATGTTATATTGGTAATATTTGGAATAATAAGTGTAATTATTATAGTTCTAGCGATAATAATAGGAAAATATGACTAATAGTGCATGTTATATTGATAATAATAAAAGTAGTAAGTATATTTATTACAGTTCTATCGATAATAACTGCATAATATGGGTAATAATGCATGTTATATTGATGATAATAAAAGTAATACGTATATTAATTATAGCTCTAGCTATAATAACTGCATAATATGGGTAATAATGCATGTTATATTGATAATAATATAAGTAATAAGTATAATTATTACAGTTCTAGCGATAATAACTGCATTATATGCGTAATAATGCATGTTATATTGATAACATCGGGAGTAATAAGTATAATTATTATAGTTCTAGCGATAATAATAGTAAAATATGGCTAATAGTACATGTTATATTGATAATAATAAATGTAATAAGTATATTTATTATAGTTCTATCGATAATAACTTCATAATATGGGTAATAATGCTTGTTATAATGATGATAATAAAAGTAATACGTATATTTATTATAGTTCTAGCTATAATAACTGCATAATATGGGTAATAATGCATGTTATATTGATAATAATATAAGTAATAAGTATAATTATTACAGTTCTAGCAATAATAACTGCATTATATGGCTAATAATGCACGTTATATTGCTAATAATATAAGTAATAAGTATATTTATTACAGTTCTATCGATAATAACTGCATAATATGGGTAATAATGCATTTTATATTGATGATAATAAAAGTAATACGTATATTTATTATAGTTCTAGCGATAGTAACTCCATAATATGGGTAATAATGCACGTTATATTGATAATAATATAAGTAATAAGTATAATTATTACAGTTCTAGCGATAATAACTGCATTATATTGGTAATAATGCATGTTATATTGCTAATAATATAAGTAATAAGTATAATTATTACAGTTCTAGCGATAATAACTGCATTATATGGGTAATAATGCATGTTATATTCATAATATCGGGAGTAATACGTATAATTATTACAGTTCTAGCGGTAATAACTGCATTATATGCGTAATAATGCATGTTATATTGGTAATATTGGGAATAATAAGTATAATTATTATAGTTCTAGCGATAATACTAGTAAAATATGGCTAAAGGTGCCAGTTATATTGATAATAATAAAAGTAAGAAGTATATTTATTATACTTCTGTCGATAATAACTGCATTATATGGGTAATAATGCACGTTATATTGCTAATAATATAAGTAATAAGTATAATTATTACAGTTCTAGCGATAATAACTGCATTATATGGGTAATAATGGATGTTATATTGATAATATCGGGAGTAATAAGTATAATTATTACAGTTCTAGCGACAATACTAGTAAAATATGGCTAAGAGTGCCTGTTATATTGATAATAGTAAAAGTAATAAGTATACTTATTATACTTCTGTCGATAATAACAGCATTATATGAGTAATAGTGCATGTTATATTGATAATAATATAAGTAATAAGTATAATTATTACTGTTCTAGCGATAATAACTCCATTATATGGATAATAATGAATGTTATAATGACAATAATACAAGCAATAAGTATAATTATTACAGTTCTAGCAATAATAACTGCATATTATGGGTAATAATGCACGTTATATTGCTAACAATATAAGTAATAAGTATAATTATTACAGTTCTAGCGATAATAACTGCATTATATGGGTAATAATGCATGTTATATTGGTAATATTGTCAATAATAAGTATAATTATTATAGTTCTAGCGATACTAATAGTAAAATATGGCTAATAGTGCATGTTATATTGATAATAATAAATGTAATAAGTATATTTATTATAGTTCTATCGATAATAACTTCATAATATGGGTAATAATGCATATTATAATGATGATAATAAAAGCACTAAGTATATTTATTATAGTTCTAGCGTTTATAACTGCATAATATGCGTAATAATGCATGTTATATTGATAATAATATAAGTAATAAGTATAATTATTACAGCTCTAGCGATAATAACTGCATTATATGGATAATAATGCATGTTATAATGACAATAATATAAGTAATAATTATAATTATTACAGTTCTAGCAATGATAACTGCATAATATGGGTAATAATGCACGTTATTTTGCTAATAATATAAGTAATAAGTATCATTGTTACAGTTCTAGCGATAATAACTGCATTATATGGGTAATAATGCATGTTATATTGGTAATATTTGGAATAATAAGTGTAATTATTATAGTTCTAGCGATAATAATAGGAAAATATGACTAATAGTGCATGTTATATTGATAATAATAAAAGTAGTAAGTATATTTATTACAGTTCTATCGATAATAACTGCATAATATGGGTAATAATGCATGTTATATTGATGATAATAAAAGTAATACGTATATTAATTATAGCTCTAGCTATAATAACTGCATAATATGGGTAATAATGCATGTTATATTGATAATAATATAAGTAATAAGTATAATTATTACAGTTCTAGCGATAATAACTGCATTATATGCGTAATAATGCATGTTATATTGATAACATCGGGAGTAATAAGTATAATTATTATAGTTCTAGCGATAATAATAGTAAAATATGGCTAATAGTACATGTTATATTGATAATAATAAATGTAATAAGTATATTTATTATAGTTCTATCGATAATAACTTCATAATATGGGTAATAATGCTTGTTATAATGATGATAATAAAAGTAATACGTATATTTATTATAGTTCTAGCTATAATAACTGCATAATATGGGTAATAATGCATGTTATATTGATAATAATATAAGTAATAAGTATAATTATTACAGTTCTAGCAATAATAACTGCATTATATGGCTAATAATGCACGTTATATTGCTAATAATATAAGTAATAAGTATATTTATTACAGTTCTATCGATAATAACTGCATAATATGGGTAATAATGCATTTTATATTGATGATAATAAAAGTAATACGTATATTTATTATAGTTCTAGCGATAGTAACTCCATAATATGGGTAATAATGCACGTTATATTGATAATAATATAAGTAATAAGTATAATTATTACAGTTCTAGCGATAATAACTGCATTATATTGGTAATAATGCATGTTATATTGCTAATAATATAAGTAATAAGTATAATTATTACAGTTCTAGCGATAATAACTGCATTATATGGGTAATAATGCATGTTATATTCATAATATCGGGAGTAATACGTATAATTATTACAGTTCTAGCGGTAATAACTGCATTATATGCGTAATAATGCATGTTATATTGGTAATATTGGGAATAATAAGTATAATTATTATAGTTCTAGCGATAATACTAGTAAAATATGGCTAAAGGTGCCAGTTATATTGATAATAATAAAAGTAAGAAGTATATTTATTATACTTCTGTCGATAATAACTGCATTATATGGGTAATAATGCACGTTATATTGCTAATAATATAAGTAATAAGTATAATTATTACAGTTCTAGCGATAATAACTGCATTATATGGGTAATAATGGATGTTATATTGATAATATCGGGAGTAATAAGTATAATTATTACAGTTCTAGCGACAATACTAGTAAAATATGGCTAAGAGTGCCTGTTATATTGATAATAGTAAAAGTAATAAGTATACTTATTATACTTCTGTCGATAATAACAGCATTATATGAGTAATAGTGCATGTTATATTGATAATAATATAAGTAATAAGTATAATTATTACTGTTCTAGCGATAATAACTCCATTATATGGATAATAATGAATGTTATAATGACAATAATACAAGCAATAAGTATAATTATTACAGTTCTAGCAATAATAACTGCATATTATGGGTAATAATGCACGTTATATTGCTAACAATATAAGTAATAAGTATAATTATTACAGTTCTAGCGATAATAACTGCATTATATGGGTAATAATGCATGTTATATTGGTAATATTGTCAATAATAAGTATAATTATTATAGTTCTAGCGATAATAATAGTAAAATATGGCTAATAGTGCATGTTATATTGATAATAATAAATGTAATAAGTATATTTATTATAGTTCTATCGATAATAACTTCATAATATGGGTAATAATGCATGTTATAATGATGATAATAAAAGCACTAAGTATATTTATTATAGTTCTAGCGTTTATAACTGCATAATATGCGTAATAATGCATGTTATATTGATAATAATATAAGTAATAAGTATAATTATTACAGCTCTAGCGATAATAACTGCATTATATGGATAATAATGCATGTTATAATGACAATAATATAAGTAATAATTATAATTATTACAGTTCTAGCAATGATAACTGCATAATATGGGTAATAATGCACGTTATTTTGCTAATAATATAAGTAATAAGTATCATTGTTACAGTTCTAGCGATAATAACTGCATTATATGGGTAATAATGCATGTTATATTGGTAATATTTGGAATAATAAGTGTAATTATTATAGTTCTAGCGATAATAATAGGAAAATATGACTAATAGTGCATGTTATATTGATAATAATAAAAGTAGTAAGTATATTTATTACAGTTCTATCGATAATAACTGCATAATATGGGTAATAATGCATGTTATATTGATGATAATAAAAGTAATACGTATATTTATTATAGTTCTAGCTATAATAACTGGATAATATGGGTAATAATGCATGTTATATTGATAATAATATAAGTAATAAGTATAATTATTACAGTTCTAGCGATAATAACTGCATTATATGCGTAATAATGCATGTTATATTGATAACATCGCGAGTAATAAGTATAATTATTATAGTTCTAGCGGTAATAACTGCATTATATGGGTAATAATGCATGTTATATTGATAATAATAAAAGTAATAAGTATATTTATTATAGTTCTATCGATAATAACTTCATAATATGGGTAATAATGCTTGTTATAATGATGATAATAAAAGTAATACGTGTATTTATTATAGTTCTAGCTATAATAACTGCATAATATGGGTAATAATGCATGTTATATTGATAATAATATAAGTAATAAGTATAATTATTACAGTTCTAGCGATAATAACTGCATTATGTGGGTAATAATGCATGTTATATTGATAATATCGGGAGTAATAAGTATAATTATTACAGCTCCAGCGATAAGAACTGCATTATATGGGTAATAATGGATGTTATATTGATAATATCGGGAGTAATAAGTATAATTATTATAGTTCTAGCGATAATAATAGTAAAATATGGCTAATAGTGCATGTTATATTGATAATAATAAAAGGAATAAGTATATTTATTACAGTTCTAGTTATAATAACTGCATTATATGCATAATAATGCATATTATATTGATAATATCGGGAGTAATAAGTATAATTATTATAGTTCTAGCGATAATAATAGTAAAATATTGCTAATAGTGCATGTTATATTGATAATAATAAATGTAATAAGTATATTTATTATACTTCTGTCGATAATAACTGCTTTATATGGGTAATAATGCATGTTATATTGATAATAATATAAGTAATAAGTATAATTATTACAGTGCTAGCGATAATAACTGCATTATATGCGTAATAATGCATGTTATATTGATAATATCGGGAGTAATAAGTATAATTATTACAGTTCCAGCGATAATAACTGCATTATATGGGTAATAATGCATGTTATATTGATAATATCGGGTGTAATAAGTATAATTATTACATTTCTAGCGGTAATAACTGCATTATATGGGTAATAATGCATGTTATATTGATAATAATAAAAGTAATAAGTATATTTATTATACTTCTGTCGATAATAACTGCATTATATGGGTAATAATGCATGTTATATTGATAATAATATAAGTAGTAAGTATAATTATTACAGTTGTAGCGACAATAACTCCATTATATGGGTAATATTGCATGTTATAATGACAATAATATAAGTAATAAGTATAATTATTACAGTTCTAGCAATAATAACTGCATAATATAGGTAATAATGCACGTTATATTGCTAATAATATAAGTAATAAGTATAATTATTACAGTTCTAGCGATAATAACTGCATTATATGGGTAATAATGGATGTTATATTGATAATATCGGGAGTAATAAGTATAATTATTACAGTTCTAGCGACAATACTAGTAAAATATGGCTAAGAGTGCCTGTTATATTGATAATTGTAAAAGTAATAAGTATACTTATTATACTTCTGTCGATAATAACAGCATTATATGAGTAATAGTGCATGTTATATTGATAATAATATAAGTAATAAGTATAATTATTACAGTTCTAGCGATAATAACTGCATTATATGGGTAATAATGCACGTTATATTGATAATAATGTAAGTACTAAGTATATTTATTACAGTTCTATCGATTATAACTGCATAATATGGGTAATAATGCATGTTATATTGATGATAATAAAAGTAATACGTATATTTATTATAGTTCAATCGATAATAACTGCATAATATGGGTAATACTGCACGTTATATGGATAATAATATAAGTAATAAGTATAATTATTACAGTTCTAGCGATAATAACTGCATTATACGGGTAATAATGCATGTTATATTGGTAATATTGTCAATAATAAGTATAACTATTATAGTTCTAGCGATAATAATAGTAAAATATGGCTAATAGTGCATGTTATATTGATAATAATAAAAGTAGTAAGTATATTTATTACAGTTCTATCGATAATAACTGCATAATATGGGTAATAATGCATGTTATATTGATGATAATAAAAGTAATACGTATATTTATTATAGTTCTAGCTATAATAACTGCATAATATGGGTAATAATGCATGTTATATTGATAATAATATAAGTAATAAGTATAATTATTACAGTTCCAGCGATAATAACTGCATTATATGGGTAATAATGGATGTTATATTGATAATATCGGGAGTAATTATAATAATTAGTATAGTTCTAGCGATAATAAAAGTAAAATATGGGTAATAGTGCATGTTATACTAATAATAATAAAAGTCTTAAGTATATTTATTATACTTCTGTCGATAATAACTGCATTATATGGGTAATAATGCATGTTATATTGATAATATCGGGAGTAATAAGTATAATTATTACAGTCCTAGCGATAATACTAGTAAAATATGGCTAAGAGTGCCTGTTATATTGATAATAATAAAAGTAATAAGTATATTTACTATACTTCTGTCGATAATAACTGCATTATATGGGTAATAATGCATGATAATAAAAGTAATACGTATATTTATTATAGTTCTAGCGATAATAACTGCATAAAATGGGTAATAATGCATGTTATATTGAGAATAATATAAGTAATAAGTATAATTATTACAGTTCTAGCGATAATAACTGCATTATATGCGTAATAGTGCATGTTATATTGATAATATCGGGAGTAATAAGTATAATTATTACAGTTCTAGCGATAATAACTGCATTATATGGGTAATAATGCACGTTATATTGATAATAATATAAGTACTAAGTATATTTATTACAGTTCTATCGATTATAACTGCATAATATGGGTAATAATGCATGTTATATTGCTAATAATATAAGTAATAAGTATAATTATTACAGTTCTAGCGACAATAACTCCATTATATGGGTAATAATGCATGTTATAATGACAATAATATAAGTAATAAGTATAATTATTACAGTTCTAGCAATAAGAACTGCATAATATGGGTAATAATGCACGTTATATTGCTAATAATATAAGTAATAAGTATAATTATTACAGTTCTAGCGATAATAACTGCATAATATGGGTAATAATGCATGTTATATTGACAATAATATAAGTAATAAGTATAATTATTACAGCTCTAGCGATAATAACGGCACTATATGGGCAATAATGCATGTTATATTGGTAATATTGGGAATAATAAGTATAATTGTTATAGTTCTAGCAATAATAAGAGTAAAATATGGCTAATAGTGCATGTTATACTGATAATAATAAAAGTAATAAGTATATTTATTATACTTCGGTCGATAATAACTGCATTATGTGGGTAATAATGCACGTTATATTGATAATAATATAAGTAGTAAGTATAATTATTACAGTTCTAGCGATAATAACTGCATTATATGGGTAATAATGCATGTTATATTGGTAATATTGGGAATAATAAGTATAATTATTATATTTGTAGCGATAATAATAGTGAAATATGACTAATAGTGCATGTTATATTGATAATAATAAAAGTAATAAGTATATTTATTACAGTTCTATCGATTATAACTGCATACTATGGGTAATAATGCATGTTATATTGATGATAATAAAAGTAATACGTATATTTATTATAGTTCAATCGATAATAACTGCATAATATGGGTAATAATGCATGTTATATTGATAATAATATAAGTAATAAGTATAATTATTACAGCTCTAGCGATAATAACTGCATTATATGGATAATAATGCATGTTATAATGACAATAATATAAGTAATAATTATAATTATTACAGTTCTAGCAATGATAACTGCATAATATGGGTAATAATGCACGTTATTTTGCTAATAATATAAGTAATAAGTATCATTGTTACAGTTCTAGCGATAATAACTGCATTATATGGGTAATAATGCATGTTATATTGGTAATATTTGGAATAATAAGTGTAATTATTATAGTTCTAGCGATAATAATAGGAAAATATGACTAATAGTGCATGTTATATTGACAATAATAAAAGTAGTAAGTATATTTATTACAGTTCTATCGATAATAACTGCATAATATGGGTAATAATGCATGTTATATTGATGATAATAAAAGTAATACGTATATTTATTATAGTTCTAGCTATAATAACTGCATAATATGGGTAATAATGCATGTTATATTGATAATAATATAAGTAATAAGTATAATTATTACAGTTCTAGCGATAATAACTGCATTATATGCGTAATAATGCATGTTATATTGATAACATCGGGAGTAATAAGTATAATTATTATAGTTCTAGCGATAATAATAGTAAAATATGGCTAATAGTACATGTTATATTGATAATAATAAATGTAATAAGTATATTTATTATAGTTCTATCGATAATAACTTCATAATATGGGTAATAATGCTTGTTATAATGATGATAATAAAAGTAATACGTATATTTATTATAGTTCTAGCTATAATAACTGCATAATATGGGTAATAATGCATGTTATATTGATAATAATATAAGTAATAAGTATAATTATTACAGTTCTAGCGATAATAACTGCATTATGTGGGTAATAATGCATGTTATATTGATAATATCGGGAGTAATAAGTATAATTATTACAGCTCCAGCGATAAGAACTGCATTATATGGGTAATAATGGATGTTATATTGATAATATCGGGAGTAATAAGTATAATTATTATAGTTCTAGCGATAATAATAGTAAAATATGGCTAATAGTGCATGTTATATTGATAATAATAAAAGTAATAAGTATATTTATTACAGTTCTAGCTATAATAACTGCATTATATGCATAATAATGCATATTATATTGATAATATCGGGAGTAATAAGTATAATTTTTATAGTTCTAGCGATAATAATAGTAAAATATGGCTAATAGTGCATGTTATATTGATAATAATAAAAGTAATAAGTATATTCATTACAGTTCTAGCTATAATAACTGCATTATATGCATAATAATGCATATTATATTGATAATATCGGGAGTAATAAGTATAATTATTATAGTTCTAGCGATAATAATAGTAAAATATTGCTAATAGTGCATGTTATATTGATAATAATAAAAGTAATAAGTATATTTATTATACTTCTGTCGATAATAACTGCATTATATGGGTAATAATGCATGTTATATTGATAATATCGGGAGTAATAAGTATAATTATTACAGTTCTAGCGGTAAAAACTGCATTATATGGGTAATAATGGATGTTAAATTGATAATATCGGGAGTAATTAGTATAATTATTACAGTTCTAGCGATAATACTAGTAAAATATGGCTAAGAGTGCCTGTGATATTGATAATAATAAAAGTAATAAGTATATTTATTATACTTCTGTCGGTAATAACTGCTTTATATGGGTAATAATGTATGCTATATTGATAATAATATAAGTAATAAGTATAATTATTACAGTTCTAGCAATAATAACTGCATAATATGGGTAATAATGCACGTTATATTGCTAATAATATAAGTAATAAGTATAATTATTACAGTTCTAGCGATAAAAACTGCATTATATGGGTAATAATGCATGTTATATTGATAATATCGTGAGTAATAAGTATAATTATTATAGTTCTAGCGATAATAATAGTAAAATATGGCTAATAGTGCATGTTATATTGATAATAATAAAAGTAATAAGTATATTTATTACAGTTCTAGCTATAATAACTGCATTATATGCGTAATAATGCATATTATATTGATAATATCGGGAGTAATAAGTATAATTATTATAGTTCTAGCGATAATAATAGTAAAATATTGCTAATAGTGCATGTTATATTGATAATAATAAATGTAATAAGTATATTTATTATACTTCTGTCGATAATAACTGCTTTATATGGGTAATAATGCATGTTATATTGATAATAGTATAAGTAACAAGTATAATTATTACAGTGCTAGCGATAATAACTGCATTATATGGGTAATAATGCATGTTATATTGATAATATCGGGAGTAATAAGTACAACTATTATACTTCTAGCGATAATAATAGTAAAATATGGCTAATAGTGCATGTTATATTGATAGTAATAAAAGTAGTAAGTATATTTATTACAGTTCTATCGATAATAACTGCATAATATGGGTAATAGTGCATGTTATATTGATGATAATAAAAGTAATACGTATATTTATTATAGTTCTAGCGATTATAACTGCATAATATCGGTAATAATGCATGTTATATTGAGAATAATATAAGTAATAAGTATAATTATTACAGTTCTAGCGATAATAACTGCATTATATGCGTAATAATGCATGTTATATTGATAATATCGGGAGTAATAAGTATAATTATTACAGTCCTAGCGATAATACTAGTAAAATATGGCTAAGAGTGCCTGTTATATTGATAATAATAAAAGTAATAAGTATATTTATTATACTTCTGTCGATAATAGCTGCATTATATGGGTAATAATGCATGGTATATTGATAATAA
The DNA here is from genome assembly GCA_963576845.1 of Megachile leachella. Lineage (NCBI taxonomy): Eukaryota > Metazoa > Arthropoda > Insecta > Hymenoptera > Megachilidae > Megachile > Megachile leachella. The sequence continues at coordinate 227,337 of CAUYWW010000109.1, read as the reverse complement.
TATAAGTAATAAGTATAATTATTACAGTTCTAGCGATAATAACTGCATTATATGCGTAATAATGCATGTTATATTGATAACATCGGGAGTAATAAGTATAATTATTATAGTTCTAGCGATAATAATAGTAAAATATGGCTAATAGTGCATGTTATATTGATAATAATAAAAGTAATAAGTATATTTATTACAGTTCTAGCTATAATAACTGCATTATATGCATAATAATGCATATTATATTGATAATATCGGGAGTAATAAGTATAATTATTATAGTTCTAGCGATAATAATAGTAAAATATTGCTAATAGTGCATGTTATATTGATAATAATAAATGTAATAAGTATATTTATTATACTTCTGTCGATAATAACTGCTTTATATGGGTAATAATGCATGTTATATTGATAATAATATAAGTAATAAGTATAATTATTACAGTGCTAGCGATAATAACTGCATTATATGCGTAATAATGCATGTTATATTGATAATATCGGGAGTAATAAGTATAATTATTACAGTTCCAGCGATAATAACTGCATTATATGGGTAATAATGCATGTTATATTGATAATATCGGGTGTAATAAGTATAATTATTACATTTCTAGCGGTAATAACTGCATTATATGGGTAATAATGCATGTTATATTGATAATAATAAAAGTAATAAGTATATTTATTATACTTCTGTCGACAATAACTGCATTATATGGGTAATAATGCATGTTATATTGATAATAATATAAGTAGTAAGTATAATTATTACAGTTGTAGCGACAATAACTGCATTATATGGGTAATAATGCATGTTATATTGATAATATCGGGAGTAATAAGTACAACTATTATACTTCTAGCGATAATAATAGTAAAATATGGCTAATAGTGCATGTTATATTGATAATAATAAAAGTAATAAGTATATTTATTACAGTTCTAGCGATAATAACTGCATTATATGGGTAATAATGCATGTTATATTGATAATATCGGGTGTAATAAGTATAATTATTACATTTCTAGCGGTAATAACTGCATTATATGGGTAATAATGCATGTTATATTGATAATAATAAAAGTAATAAGTATATTTATTATACTTCTGTCGATAATAACTGCATTATATGGGTAATAATGCATGTTATATTGATAATAATATAAGTAGTAAGTATAATTATTACAGTTCTAGCGACAATAACTCCATTATATGGGTAATAATACATGTTATAATGACAATAATATAAGTAATAAGTATAATTATTACAGTTCTAGCAATAATAACTGCATAATATGGGTAATAATGCACGTTATATTGCTAATAATATAAGTAATAAGTATAATTATTACAGTTCTAGAAATAATAACTGCATTATATGGGCAATAATGCATATTATATTAATAATAATATAAATAATAAGTATAATTATTACAGTTCTAGCGATAATAACTGCATTATATGGGTAATAATGCATGTTATATTGATAATATCGGGAGTAATAAGTACAACTATTATACTTCTAGCGATAATAATAGTAAAATATGGCTAATAGTGCATGTTATATTGATAATAATAAAAGTAATAAGTATATTTATTACAGTTCTAGCGATAATAACTGCATTATATGGGTAATAATGCATGTTATATTGATAATATCGGGAGTAATAAGTATAATTATTACAGTTCTAGCGGTAATAACTGCATTATATGGGTAATAATGGATGTTAAATTGATAATATCGGGAGTAATTAGTATAATTATTACAGTTCTAGCGATAATACTAGTAAAATATGGCTAAGAGTGCCTGTGATATTGATAATAATAAAAGTAATAAGTATATTTATTATACTTCTGTCGGTAATAACTGCTTTATATGGGTAATAATGTATGCTATATTGATAATAATATAAGTAATAAGTATAATTATTACAGTTCTACCAATAATAACTGCATAATATGGGTAATAATGCACGTTATATTGCTAATAATATAAGTAATAAGTATAATTATTACAGTTCTAGCGATAATAACTGCATTATATGGGTAATAATGCATGTTATATTGATAATATCGGGAGTAATAAGTATAATTATTATAGTTCTAGCGATAATAATAGTAAAATATTGCTAATAGTGCATGTTATATTGATAATAATAAATGTAATAAGTATATTTATTATACTTCTGTCGATAATAACTGCTTTATATGGGTAATAATGCATGTTATATTGATAATAATATAAGTAACAAGTATAATTATTACAGTTCTAGCGATAATAACTGCATTATATGGGTAATAATGCATGTTATATTGATAATAATAAAAGTAATAAGTATATTTATTATACTTCTGTCGATAATAACTGCATTATATGGGTAATAATGCATGTTATATTGATAATATCGGGAGTAATAAGTACAACTATTATACTGCTAGCGATAATAATAGTAAAATATGGTTAATAGTGCATGTTATATTGATAATAATAAAAGTAATAAGTATATTTATTACAGTTCTAGCGATAATAACTGCATTATATGGGTAATAATGCATGTTATATTGATAATAATAAAAGTAATAAGTATATTTATTATACTTCTGTCGATAATAACTCCATTATATGGGTAATAATGCATGTTATAATGACAATAATATAAGTAATAAGTATAATTATTACAGTTCTAGCGGTAATACCTGCATTATATGGGTAATAATGCATGTTATATTGATAATAATAAAAGTAATAAGTATATTTATTATACTTCTGTCGATAATAACTCCATTATATGGGTAATAATGCATGTTATAATGACAATAATATAAGTAATAAGTATAATTATTACAGTTCTAGCAATAATAACTGCATAAAATGGGTAATAGTGCACGTTATATTGCTAATAATATAAGTAATAAGTATAATTATTACAGTTCAAGCGATAATAACTGCATTATATGGGTAATAATGCATGTTATATTGATAATATCGGGTGTAATAAGTATAATTATTACATTTCTAGCGGTAATAACTGCATTATATGGGTAATAATGCATGTTATATTGATAATAATAAAAGTAATAAGTATATTTATTATACTTCTGCCGATAATAACTGCATTATATGGGTAATAATGCATGTTATATTGATAATATCGGGAGTAATAAGTACAACTATTATACTTCTAGCGATAATAATAGTAAAATATGGCTAATAGTGCATGTTATATTGATAATAATAAAAGTAATAAGTATATTTATTACAGTTCTAGCGATAATAACTGCATTATATGGGTAATAATGCATGTTATATTGATAATATCGGGTGTAATAAGTATAATTATTACATTTCTAGCGGTAATAACTGCATTATATGGGTAATAATGCATGTTATATTGATAATAATAAAAGTAATAAGTATATTTATTATACTTCTGTCGATAATAACTCCATTATATGGGTAATAATGCATGTTATAATGACAATAATATAAGTAATAAGAATAATTATTACAGTTCTAGCAATAATAACTGCATAAAATGGGTAATAGTGCATGTTATATTGCTAATAATATAAGTAATAAGTATAATTATTACAGTTCTAGCGATAATAACTGCATAATATGGGTAATAATGCACGTTATATTGCTAATAATATAAGTAATAAGTATAATTATTACAGTTCTAGCGATAATAACTGCATTATATGGGTAATAATGCATGTTATATTGATAATATCGTGAGTAATAAGTATAATTATTATAGTTCTAGCGATAATAATAGTAAAATATGGCTAATAGTGCATGTTATATTGATAATAATAAAAGTAATAAGTATGATATATTTATTACAGTTCTAGCTATAATAACTGCATTATATGCGTAATAATGCATATTATATTGATAATATCGGGAGTAATAAGTACAACTATTATACTTCTAGCGATAATAATAGTAAAATATGGCTAATAGTGCATGTTATATTGATAATAATAAAAGTAATAAGTATATTTATTACAGTTCTAGCGATAATAACTGCATTATATGGGTAATAATGCATGTTATATTGATAATATCGGGTGTAATAAGTATAATTATTACATTTCTAGCGGTAATAACTGCATTATATGGGTAATAATGCATGTTATATTGATAATAATAAAAGTAATAAGTATATTTATTATACTTCTGTCGATAATAACTGCATTATATGGGTAATAATGCATGTTATATTGATAATATCGGGAGTAATAAGTACAACTATTATACTGCTAGCGATAATAATAGTAAAATATGGCTAATAGTGCATGTAATATTGATAATAATAAAAGTAATAAGTATATTTATTACAGTTCTAGCGATAATAACTGCATTATATGGGTAATAATGCATGTTATATTGATAATAATAAAAGTAATAAGTATATTTATTATACTTCTGTCGATAATAACTCCATTATATGGGTAATAATGCATGTTATAATGACAATAATATAAGTAATAAGTATAATTATTACAGTTCTAGCGGTAATACCTGCATTATATGGGTAATAATGCATGTTATATTGATAATAATAAAAGTAATAAGTATATTTATTATACTTCTGTCGATAATAACTCCATTATATGGGTAATAATGCATGTTATAATGACAATAATATAAGTAATAAGTATAATTATTACAGTTCTAGCAATAATAACTGCATAAAATGGGTAATAGTGCACGTTATATTGGTAATAATATAAGTAATAAGTATAATTATTACAGTTCAAGCGATAATAACTGCATTATATGGGTAATAATGCATGTTATATTGATAATATCGGGTGTAATAAGTATAATTATTACATTTCTAGCGGTAATAACTGCATTATATGGGTAATAATGCATGTTATATTGATAATAATAAAAGTAATAAGTATATTTATTATACTTCTGCCGATAATAACTGCATTATATGGGTAATAATGCATGTTATATTGATAATATCGGGAGTAATAAGTACAACTATTATACTTCTAGCGATAATAATAGTAAAATATGGCTAATAGTGCATGTTATATTGATAATAATAAAAGTAATAAGTATATTTATTACAGTTCTAGCGATAATAACTGCATTATATGGGTAATAATGCATGTTATATTGATAATATCGGGTGTAATAAGTATAATTATTACATTTCTAGCGGTAATAACTGCATTATATGGGTAATAATGCATGTTATATTGATAATAATAAAAGTAATAAGTATATTTATTATACTTCTGTCGATAATAACTCCATTATATGGGTAATAATGCATGTTATAATGACAATAATATAAGTAATAAGAATAATTATTACAGTTCTAGCAATAATAACTGCATAAAATGGGTAATAGTGCATGTTATATTGCTAATAATATAAGTAATAAGTATAATTATTACAGTTCTAGCGATAATAACTGCATAATATGGGTAATAATGCACGTTATATTGCTAATAATATAAGTAATAAGTATAATTATTACAGTTCTAGCGATAATAACTGCATTATATGGGTAATAATGCATGTTATATTGATAATATCGTGAGTAATAAGTATAATTATTATAGTTCTAGCGATAATAATAGTAAAATATGGCTAATAGTGCATGTTATATTGATAATAATAAAAGTAATAAGTATGATATATTTATTACAGTTCTAGCTATAATAACTGCATTATATGCGTAATAATGCATATTATATTGATAATATCGGGAGTAATAAGTACAACTATTATACTTCTAGCGATAATAATAGTAAAATATGGCTAATAGTGCATGTTATATTGATAATAATAAAAGTAATAAGTATATTTATTACAGTTCTAGCGATAATAACTGCATTATATGGGTAATAATGCATGTTATATTGATAATATCGGGTGTAATAAGTATAATTATTACATTTCTAGCGGTAATAACTGCATTATATGGGTAATAATGCATGTTATATTGATAATAATAAAAGTAATAAGTATATTTATTATACTTCTGCCGATAATAACTGCATTATATGGGTAATAATGCATGTTATATTGATAATATCGGGAGTAATAAGTACAACCATTATACTTCTAGCGATAATAATAGTAAAATATGGCTAATAGTGCATGTTATATTGATAATAATAAAAGTAATAAGTATATTTATTACAGTTCTAGCGATAATAACTGCATTATATGGGTAATAATGCATGTTATATTGATAATATCGGGTGTAATAAGTATAATTATTACATTTCTAGCGGTAATAACTGCATTATATGGGTAATAATGCATGTTATATTGATAATAATAAAAGTAATAAGTATATTTATTATACTTCTGCCGATAATAACTGCATTATATGGGTAATAATGCATGTTATATTGACAATAATATAAGTAATAAGTATAATTATTACAGTTCTAGCGACAATAACTCCATTATATGGGTAATAATGCATGTTATAATGACAATAATATAAGTAATAAGTATAATTATTACAGTTCTAGCAACAATAACTGCATAATATGGGTAATAATGCACGTTATATTGCTAATAATATAAGTAATAAGTATAATTATTACAGTTCTAGAAATAATAACTGCATTATATGGGCAATAATGCATGTTATAATGACAATAATATAAGTAATAAGTATAATTATTACAGTTCTAGCAATAATAACTGCATAATATGGGTAATAATGCACGTTATATTGCTAATAATATAAGTAATAAGTATAATTATTACAGTTCTAGCGATAATAACTGCATTATATGGGTAATAATGCATGTTATATTGATAATATCGGGTGTAATAAGTATAATTATTACATTTCTAGCGGTAATAACTGCATTATATGGGTAATAATGCATGTTATATTGATAATAATAAAAGTAATAAGTATATTTATTATACTTCTGTCGATAATAACTCCATTATATGGGTAATAATGCATGTTATAATGACAATAATATAAGTAATAAGTATAATTATTACAGTTCTAGCAATAATAACTGCATAAAATGGGTAATAGTGCATGTTATATTGCTAATAATATAAGTAATAAGTATAATTATTACAGTTCTAGCGATAATAACTGCATAATATGGGTAATAATGCACGTTATATTGCTAATAATATAAGTAATAAGTATAATGATTCCAGTTCTAGCGATAATAACTGCATTATATGGGTAATAATGCATGTTATATTGATAATATCGGGAGTAATTAGTATAATTATTACAGTTCTAGCGATAATACTAGTAAAATATGGCTAAGAGTGCCTGTTATATTGATAATAATAAAAGTAATAAGTATATTTATTATACTTCTGTCGATAATAACTGTTTTATATGGGTAATAATGCATGTTATATTGATAATAATATAAGTAATAAGTATAATTATTACAGTTCTAGCGATAATAACTCCATAATATGGGTAATAATGCATGTTATATTGATGATAATAAAAGTACTAAGTATATTTATTATAGTTCTAGCGATTATAACTGCATAATATGCGTAATAATGCATGTTATATTGATAATAATATAAGTAATAAGTATAATTATTACAGCTCTAGCGATAATAACTGCATTATATGGGCAATAATGCATGTTATATTGGTAATATCGGGAGTAATAAGTACAACTATTATACTTCTAGCGATAATAATAGTAAAATATGGCTAATAGTGCATGTTATATTGATAATAATAAAAGTAATAAGTATATTTATTACAGTTCTAGCGATATTAACTGCATTATATGGGTAATAATGCATGTTATATTGATAATATCGGGTGTAATAAGTATAATTATTACATTTCTAGCGGCAATAACTGCATTATATGGGTAATAATGCATGTTATATTGATAATAATAAAAGTAATAAGTATATTTATTATACTTCTGTCGATAATAACTGCATTATATGGGTAATAATGCATGTTATATTGATAATAATATAAGTAATAAGTATAATTATTACAGTTCTAGCGACAATCACTCCATTATATGGGTAATAATGCATGTTATAATGACAATAATATAAGTAATAAGTATAATTATTACAGATCTAGCAATAATAACTGCATAATATGGGTAATAATGCACGTTATATTGCTAATAATATAAGTAATAAGTATAATTATTACAGTTCTAGCGATAATAACTGCATTATATGGGTAATAATGCATGTTATATTGATAATATCGTGAGATGTAAGTATAATTATTATAGTTCTAGCGATAATAATAGTAAAATATGGCTAATAGTGCATGTTATATTGATAATAATAAAAGTAATAAGTATATTTATTACAGTTCTAGCTATAATAACTGCATTATATGCGTAATAATGCATATTATATTGATAATATCGGGAGTAATAAGTATAATTATTATAGTTCTAGCGATAATAACTGCTTTATATGGGTAGTAATGCATGTTATATTGATAATAATATAAGTAATAAGTATAATTATTACAGTTCTAGCGATAATAACTGCATTATATGGGTAATAATGGATGTTATATTGATAATATCGGGAGTAATAAGTATATTTATTATAGTTCTATCAATAATAACTGCATAATATGCGTAATAATGCATGTTATATTGATAATAATATAAGTAATAGGTATAAATATTACAGTTCGAGCGATAATAACTGCATTATATGGGTAATAATGCATGTTATATTGATAATATCTGGAGTAATTAGTATAATTATTATAGTTCTAGCGATAATAAAGTAAAATATGGCTAAGAGTGCCTGTTATATTGATAATAATAAAAGTACTAAGTGTATTTATTATAGTTCTAGCGATTAGAACTGCATAATATGCGTAATAATGCATGTTATATTGATAATAATATAAGTAATAAGTATAATTATTACAGCTCTAGCGATAATAACTGCATTATATGGGCAATAATGCATGTTATATTGGTAATATTGGGAATAATAAGTATAATTATTATAGTTCTAGCAATAATAAAAGTAAAATATGGCTAATAGTGCATGTTATACTGATAATAATAAAAGTAATAAGTATATTTATTATACTTCTGTCGATAATAACTGCATTATATGGGTAATAATGCATGTTATATTGATAATAATATAAGTAATAAGCATAATTATTACAGTTCTAGCGATAATAACTGCATTATATGCGTAATAATGCATGTTATATTGATAATATCGGGAGTAATAAGTATAATTATTACAGTTCCAGCGATAATAACTGCATTATATGGGTAATAATGCATGTTATATTGATAATATCGGGTGTAATAAGTATAATTATTACATTTCTAGCGGTAATAACTGCATTATATGGGTAATAATGCATGTTATATTGATAATAATAAAAGTAATAAGTATATTTATTATACTTCTGTCGATAATAACTCCATTATATGGGTAATAATGCATGTTATAATGACAATAATATAAGTAATAAGAATAATTATTACAGTTCTAGCAATAATAACTGCATAAAATGGGTAATAGTGCATGTTATATTGCTAATAATATAAGTAATAAGTATAATTATTACAGTTCTAGCGATAATAACTGCATAATATGGGTAATAATGCACGTTATATTGCTAATAATATAAGTAATAAGTATAATTATTACAGTTCTAGCGATAATAACTGCATTATATGGGTAATAATGCATGTTATATTGATAATATCGTGAGTAATAAGTATAATTATTATAGTTCTAGCGATAATAATAGTAAAATATGGCTAATAGTGCATGTTATATTGATAATAATAAAAGTAATAAGTATGATATATTTATTACAGTTCTAGCTATAATAACTGCATTATATGCGTAATAATGCATATTATATTGATAATATCGGGAGTAATAAGTACAACTATTATACTTCTAGCGATAATAATAGTAAAATATGGCTAATAGTGCATGTTATATTGATAATAATAAAAGTAATAAGTATATTTATTACAGTTCTAGCGATAATAACTGCATTATATGGGTAATAATGCATGTTATATTGATAATATCGGGTGTAATAAGTATAATTATTACATTTCTAGCGGTAATAACTGCATTATATGGGTAATAATGCATGTTATATTGATAATAATAAAAGTAATAAGTATATTTATTATACTTCTGCCGATAATAACTGCATTATATGGGTAATAATGCATGTTATATTGATAATATCGGGAGTAATAAGTACAACCATTATACTTCTAGCGATAATAATAGTAAAATATGGCTAATAGTGCATGTTATATTGATAATAATAAAAGTAATAAGTATATTTATTACAGTTCTAGCGATAATAACTGCATTATATGGGTAATAATGCATGTTATATTGATAATATCGGGTGTAATAAGTATAATTATTACATTTCTAGCGGTAATAACTGCATTATATGGGTAATAATGCATGTTATATTGATAATAATAAAAGTAATAAGTATATTTATTATACTTCTGCCGATAATAACTGCATTATATGGGTAATAATGCATGTTATATTGACAATAATATAAGTAATAAGTATAATTATTACAGTTCTAGCGACAATAACTCCATTATATGGGTAATAATGCATGTTATAATGACAATAATATAAGTAATAAGTATAATTATTACAGTTCTAGCAACAATAACTGCATAATATGGGTAATAATGCACGTTATATTGCTAATAATATAAGTAATAAGTATAATTATTACAGTTCTAGAAATAATAACTGCATTATATGGGCAATAATGCATGTTATAATGACAATAATATAAGTAATAAGTATAATTATTACAGTTCTAGCAATAATAACTGCATAATATGGGTAATAATGCACGTTATATTGCTAATAATATAAGTAATAAGTATAATTATTACAGTTCTAGCGATAATAACTGCATTATATGGGTAATAATGCATGTTATATTGATAATATCGGGTGTAATAAGTATAATTATTACATTTCTAGCGGTAATAACTGCATTATATGGGTAATAATGCATGTTATATTGATAATAATAAAAGTAATAAGTATATTTATTATACTTCTGTCGATAATAACTCCATTATATGGGTAATAATGCATGTTATAATGACAATAATATAAGTAATAAGTATAATTATTACAGTTCTAGCAATAATAACTGCATAAAATGGGTAATAGTGCATGTTATATTGCTAATAATATAAGTAATAAGTATAATTATTACAGTTCTAGCGATAATAACTGCATAATATGGGTAATAATGCACGTTATATTGCTAATAATATAAGTAATAAGTATAATTATTCCAGTTCTAGCGATAATAACTGCATTATATGGGTAATAATGCATGTTATATTGATAATATCGGGAGTAATTAGTATAATTATTACAGTTCTAGCGATAATACTAGTAAAATATGGCTAAGAGTGCCTGTTATATTGATAATAATAAAAGTAATAAGTATATTTATTATACTTCTGTCGATAATAACTGTTTTATATGGGTAATAATGCATGTTATATTGATAATAATATAAGTAATAAGTATAATTATTACAGTTCTAGCGATAATAACTCCATAATATGGGTAATAATGCATGTTATATTGATGATAATAAAAGTACTAAGTATATTTATTATAGTTCTAGCGATTATAACTGCATAATATGCGTAATAATGCATGTTATATTGATAATAATATAAGTAATAAGTATAATTATTACAGCTCTAGCGATAATAACTGCATTATATGGGCAATAATGCATGTTATATTGGTAATATCGGGAGTAATAAGTACAACTATTATACTTCTAGCGATAATAATAGTAAAATATGGCTAATAGTGCATGTTATATTGATAATAATAAAAGTAATAAGTATATTTATTACAGTTCTAGCGATATTAACTGCATTATATGGGTAATAATGCATGTTATATTGATAATATCGGGTGTAATAAGTATAATTATTACATTTCTAGCGGCAATAACTGCATTATATGGGTAATAATGCATGTTATATTGATAATAATAAAAGTAATAAGTATATTTATTATACTTCTGTCGATAATAACTGCATTATATGGGTAATAATGCATGTTATATTGATAATAATATAAGTAATAAGTATAATTATTACAGTTCTAGCGACAATCACTCCATTATATGGGTAATAATGCATGTTATAATGACAATAATATAAGTAATAAGTATAATTATTACAGATCTAGCAATAATAACTGCATAATATGGGTAATAATGCACGTTATATTGCTAATAATATAAGTAATAAGTATAATTATTACAGTTCTAGCGATAATAACTGCATTATATGGGTAATAATGCATGTTATATTGATAATATCGTGAGATGTAAGTATAATTATTATAGTTCTAGCGATAATAATAGTAAAATATGGCTAATAGTGCATGTTATATTGATAATAATAAAAGTAATAAGTATATTTATTACAGTTCTAGCTATAATAACTGCATTATATGCGTAATAATGCATATTATATTGATAATATCGGGAGTAATAAGTATAATTATTATAGTTCTAGCGATAATAACTGCTTTATATGGGTAGTAATGCATGTTATATTGATAATAATATAAGTAATAAGTATAATTATTACAGTTCTAGCGATAATAACTGCATTATATGGGTAATAATGGATGTTATATTGATAATATCGGGAGTAATAAGTATATTTATTATAGTTCTATCAATAATAACTGCATAATATGCGTAATAATGCATGTTATATTGATAATAATATAAGTAATAGGTATAAATATTACAGTTCGAGCGATAATAACTGCATTATATGGGTAATAATGCATGTTATATTGATAATATCTGGAGTAATTAGTATAATTATTATAGTTCTAGCGATAATAAAGTAAAATATGGCTAAGAGTGCCTGTTATATTGATAATAATAAAAGTACTAAGTGTATTTATTATAGTTCTAGCGATTAGAACTGCATAATATGCGTAATAATGCATGTTATATTGATAATAATATAAGTAATAAGTATAATTATTACAGCTCTAGCGATAATAACTGCATTATATGGGCAATAATGCATGTTATATTGGTAATATTGGGAATAATAAGTATAATTATTATAGTTCTAGCAATAATAAAAGTAAAATATGGCTAATAGTGCATGTTATACTGATAATAATAAAAGTAATAAGTATATTTATTATACTTCTGTCGATAATAACTGCATTATATGGGTAATAATGCATGTTATATTGATAATAATATAAGTAATAAGCATAATTATTACAGTTCTAGCGATAATAACTGCATTATATGCGTAATAATGCATGTTATATTGATAATATCGGGAGTAATAAGTATAATTATTACAGTTCCAGCGATAATAACTGCATTATATGGGTAATAATGCATGTTATATTGATAATATCGGGTGTAATAAGTATAATTATTACATTTCTAGCGGTAATAACTGCATTATATGGGTAATAATGCATGTTATATTGATAATAATAAAAGTAATAAGTATATTTATTATACTTCTGTCGACAATAACTGCATTATATGGGTAATAATGCATGTTATATTGATAATAATATAAGTAGTAAGTATAATTATTACAGTTGTAGCGACAATAACTCCATTATATGGGTAATAATGCATGTTATAATGACAATAATATAAGTAATAAGTATAATTATTACAGTTCTAGCAATAATGACTGCATAATATGGGTAATAATGCACGTTATATTGCTAATAATATAAGTAATAAGTATAATTATTACAGTTCTAGAAATAATAACTGCATTATATGGGCAATAATGCATGTTATATTAATAGTAATATAAATAATAAGTATAATTATTACAGTTCTAGCGATAATAACTGCATTATATGGGTAATAATGCATGTTATATTGATAATATCGGGAGTAATAAGTACAACTATTATACTTCTAGCGATAATAATAGTAAAATATGGCTAATAGTGCATGTTATATTGATAATAATAAAAGTAATAAGTATATTTATTACAGTTCTAGCGATAATAACTGCATTATATGGGTAATAATGCATGTTATATTGATAATATCGGGTGTAATAAGTATAATTATTACATTTCTAGCGGTAATAACTGCATTATATGGGTAATAATGCATGTTATATTGATAATAATAAAAGTAATAAGTATATTTATTATACTTCTGTCGATAATAACTGCATTATATGGGTAATAATGCATGTTATATTGATAATAATATAAGTAGTAAGTATAATTATTACAGTTCTAGCGACAATAACTCCATTATATGGGTAATAATACATGTTATAATGACAATAATATAAGTAATAAGTATAATTATTACAGTTCTAGCAATAATAACTGCATAATATGGGTAATAATGCACGTTATATTGCTAATAATATAAGTAATAAGTATAATTATTACAGTTCTAGAAATAATAACTGCATTATATGGGCAATAATGCATGTTATATTAATAATAATATAAATAATAAGTATAATTATTACAGTTCTAGCGATAATAACTGCATTATATGGGTAATAATGCATGTTATATTGATAATATCGGGAGTAATAAGTACAACTATTATACTTCTAGCGATAATAATAGTAAAATATGGCTAATAGTGCATGTTATATTGATAATAATAAAAGTAATAAGTATATTTATTACAGTTCTAGCGATAATAACTGCATTATATGGGTAATAATGCATGTTATATTGATAATATCGGGAGTAATAAGTATAATTATTACAGTTCTAGCGTTAATAACTGCATTAAATGGGTAATAATGGATGTTAAATTGATAATATCGGGAGTAATTAGTATAATTATTACAGTTCTAGCGATAATACTAGTAAAATATGGCTAAGAGTGCCTGTGATATTGATAATAATAAAAGTAATAAGTATATTTATTATACTTCTGTCGGTAATAACTGCTTTATATGGGTAATAATGTATGCTATATTGATAATAATATAAGTAATAAGTATAATTATTACAGTTCTACCAATAATAACTGCATAATATGGGTAATAATGCACGTTATATTGCTAATAATATAAGTAATAAGTATAATTATTACAGTTCTAGCGATAATAACTGCATTATATGGGTAATAATGCATGTTATATTGATAATATCGTGAGTAATAAGTATAATTATTATAGTTCTAGCGATAATAATAGTAAAATATGGCTAATAGTGCATGTTATATTGATAATAATAAAAGTAATAAGTATATTTATTACAGTTCTAGCTATAATAACTGCATTATATGCGTAATAATGCATATTATATTGATAATATCGGGAGTAATAAGTATAATTATTAAAGTTCTAGCGATAATAATAGTAAAATATTGCTAATAGTGCATGTTATATTGATAATAATAAATGTAATAAGTATATTTATTATACTTCTGTCGATAATAACTGCTTTATATGGGTAATAATGCATGTTATATTGATAATAATATAAGTAACAAGTATAATTATTACAGTGCTAGCGATAATAACTGCATTATATGGGTAATAATGCATGTTATATTGATAATAATAAAAGTAATAAGTATATTTATTATACTTCTGTCGATAATAACTGCATTATATGGGTAATAATGCATGTTATATTGATAATATCGGGTGTAATAAGTATAATTATTACATTTCTAGCGGTAATAACTGCATTATATGGGTAATAATGCATGTTATATTGATAATAATAAAAGTAATAAGTATATTTATTATACTTCTGTCGATAATAACTCCATTATATGGGTAATAATGCATGTTATAATGACAATAATATAAGTAATAAGTATAATTATTACAGTTCTAGCGGTAATAACTGCATTATATGGGTAATAATGCATGTTATATTGATAATATCGGGAGTAATAAGTATAATTATTACAGTTCTAGCGGTAATAACTGCATTAAATGGGTAATAATGGATGTTAAATTGATAATATCGGGAGTAATTAGTATAATTATTACAGTTCTAGCGATAATACTAGTAAAATATGGCTAAGAGTGCCTGTGATATTGATAATAATAAAAGTAATAAGTATATTTATTATACTTCTGTCGGTAATAACTGCTTTATATGGGTAATAATGTATGCTATATTGATAATAATATAAGTAATAAGTATAATTATTACAGTTCTACCAATAATAACTGCATAATATGGGTAATAATGCACGTTATATTGCTAATAATATAAGTAATAAGTATAATTATTACAGTTCTAGCGATAATAACTGCATTATATGGGTAATAATGCATGTTATATTGATAATATCGTGAGTAATAAGTATAATTATTATAGTTCTAGCGATAATAATAGTATAATATGGCTAATAGTGCATGTTATATTGATAATAATAAAAGTAATAAGTATATTTATTACAGTTCTAGCTATAATAACTGCATTATATGCGTAATAATGCATATTATATTGATAATATCGGGAGTAATAAGTATAATTATTAAAGTTCTAGCGATAATAATAGTAAAATATTGCTAATAGTGCATGTTATATTGATAATAATAAATGTAATAAGTATATTTATTATACTTCTGTCGATAATAACTGCTTTATATGGGTAATAATGCATGTTATATTGATAATAATATAAGTAACAAGTATAATTATTACAGTGCTAGCGATAATAACTGCATTATATGGGTAATAATGCATGTTATATTGATAATAATAAAAGTAATAAGTATATTTATTATACTTCTGTCGATAATAACTGCATTATATGGGTAATAATGCATGTTATATTGATAATATCGGGTGTAATAAGTATAATTATTACATTTCTAGCGGTAATAACTGCATTATATGGGTAATAATGCATGTTATATTGATAATAATAAAAGTAATAAGTATATTTATTATACTTCTGTCGATAATAACTCCATTATATGGGTAATAATGCATGTTATAATGACAATAATATAAGTAATAAGTATAATTATTACAGTTCTAGCGGTAATAACTGCATTATATGGGTAATAATGCATGTTATATTGATAATAATAAAAGTAATAAGTATATTTATTATACTTCTGTCGATAATAACTCCATTATATGGGTAATAATGCATGTTATAATGACAATAATATAAGTAATAAGTATAATTATTACAGTTCAAGCGATAATAACTGCATTATATGGGTAATAATGCATGTTATATTGATAATATCGGGTGTAATAAGTATAATTATTACATTTCTAGCGGTAATAACTGCATTATATGGGTAATAATGCATGTTATATTGATAATAATAAAAGTAATAAGTATATTTATTATACTTCTGTCGATAATAACTCCATTATATGGGTAATAATGCATGTTATATTGATAATAATATAAGTAGTAAGTATAATTATTACAGCTCTAGCGACAATAACTCCATTATATGGGTAATAATACATGTTATAATGACAATAATATAAGTAATAAGTATAATTATTACAGTTCTAGCAATAATAACTGCATAATATGGGTAATAATGCACGTTATATTGCTAATAATATAAGTAATAAGTATAATTATTACAGTTCTAGAAATAATAACTGCATTATATGGGCAATAATGCATGTTATATTAATAATAATATAAATAATAAGTATAATTATTACAGTTCTAGCGATAATAACTGCATTATATGGGTAATAATGCATGTTATATTGATAATATCGGGAGTAATAAGTACAACTATTATACTTCTAGCGATAATAATGGTAAAATATGGCTAATAGTGCATGTTATATTGATAATAATAAAAGTAATAAGTATATTTATTACAGTTCTAGCGATAATAACTGCATTATATGGGTAATAATGCATGTTATATTGATAATATCGGGAGTAATAAGTATAATTATTACAGTTCTAGCGGTAATAACTGCATTAAATGGGTAATAATGGATGTTAAATTGATAATATCGGGAGTAATTAGTATAATTATTACAGTTCTAGCGATAATACTAGTAAAATATGGCTAAGAGTGCCTGTGATATTGATAATAATAAAAGTAATAAGTATATTTATTATACTTCTGTCGGTAATAACTGCTTTATATGGGTAATAATGTATGCTATATTGATAATAATATAAGTAATAAGTATAATTATTACAGTTCTACCAATAATAACTGCATAATATGGGTAATAATGCACGTTATATTGCTAATAATATAAGTAATAAGTATAATTATTACAGTTCTAGCGATAATAACTGCATTATATGGGTAATAATGCATGTTATATTGATAATATCGTGAGTAATAAGTATAATTATTATAGTTCTAGCGATAATAATAGTATAATATGGCTAATAGTGCATGTTATATTGATAATAATAAAAGTAATAAGTATATTTATTACAGTTCTAGCTATAATAACTGCATTATATGCGTAATAATGCATATTATATTGATAATATCGGGAGTAATAAGTATAATTATTAAAGTTCTAGCGATAATAATAGTAAAATATTGCTAATAGTGCATGTTATATTGATAATAATAAATGTAATAAGTATATTTATTATACTTCTGTCGATAATAACTGCTTTATATGGGTAATAATGCATGTTATATTGATAATAATATAAGTAACAAGTATAATTATTACAGTGCTAGCGATAATAACTGCATTATATGGGTAATAATGCATGTTATATTGATAATAATAAAAGTAATAAGTATATTTATTATACTTCTGTCGATAATAACTGCATTATATGGGTAATAATGCATGTTATATTGATAATATCGGGTGTAATAAGTATAATTATTACATTTCTAGCGGTAATAACTGCATTATATGGGTAATAATGCATGTTATATTGATAATAATAAAAGTAATAAGTATATTTATTATACTTCTGTCGATAATAACTCCATTATATGGGTAATAATGCATGTTATAATGACAATAATATAAGTAATAAGTATAATTATTACAGTTCTAGCGGTAATAACTGCATTATATGGGTAATAATGCATGTTATATTGATAATAATAAAAGTAATAAGTATATTTATTATACTTCTGTCGATAATAACTCCATTATATGGGTAATAATGCATGTTATAATGACAATAATATAAGTAATAAGTATAATTATTACAGTTCAAGCGATAATAACTGCATTATATGGGTAATAATGCATGTTATATTGATAATATCGGGTGTAATAAGTATAATTATTACATTTCTAGCGGTAATAACTGCATTATATGGGTAATAATGCATGTTATATTGATAATAATAAAAGTAATAAGTATATTTATTATACTTCTGTCGATAATAACTCCATTATATGGGTAATAATGCATGTTATAATGACAATAATATAAGTAATAAGTATAATTATTACAGTTCTAGCAATAATAACTGCATAAAATGGGTAATAGTGCATGTTATATTGCTAATAATATAAGTAATAAGTATAATTATTACAGTTCTAGCGATAATAACTGCATAATATGGGTAATAATGCACGTTATATTGCTAATAATATAAGTAATAAGTATAATTATTACAGTTCTAGCGATAATAACTGCATTATATGGGTAATAATGCATGTTATATTGATAATATCGGGAGTAATTAGTATAATTATTACAGTTCTAGCGATAATACTAGTAAAATATGGCTAAGAGTGCCTGTTATATTGATAATAATAAAAGTAATAAGTATATTTATTATACTTCTGTCAATAATAACTGCTTTATATGGGTAATAATGCATGTTATATTGATAATAATATAAGTAATAAGTATAATTATTACAGTTCTAGCGATAATAACTCCATAATATGGGTAATAATGCATGTTATATTGATGATAATAAAAGTACTAAGTATATTTATTATAGTTCTAGCGATTATAACTGCATAATATGCGTAATAATGCATGTTATATTGATAATAATATAAGTAATAAGTATAATTATTACAGCTCTAGCGATAATAACTGCATTATATGGGCAATAATGCATGTTATATTGGTAATATCGGGTGTAATAAGTATAATTATTACATTTCTAGCGGTAATAACTGCATTATATGGGTAATAATGCATGTTATATTGATAATAATAAAAGTAATAAGTATATTTATTATACTTCTGTCGATAATAACTCCATTATATGGGTAATAATGCATGTTATAATGACAATAATATAAGTAATAAGTATAATTATTACAGTTCTAGCAATAATAACTGCATAAAATGGGTAATAGTGCATGTTATATTGCTAATAATATAAGTAATAAGTATAATTATTACAGTTCAAGCGATAATAACTGCATTATATGGGTAATAATGCATGTTATATTGATAATATCGTGAGTAATAAGTATAATTATTATAGTTCTAGCGATAATAATAGTAAAATATGGCTAATAGTGCATGTTATATTGATAATAATAAAAGTAATAAGTATATTTATTACAGTTCTAGCTATAATAACTGCATTATATGCGTAATAATGCATATTATATTGATAATATCGGGAGTAATAAGTATAATTATTAAAGTTCTAGCGATAATAATAGTAAAATATTGCTAATAGTGCATGTTATATTGATAATAATAAATGTAATAAGTATATTTATTATACTTCTGTCGATAATAACTGCTTTATATGGGTAATAATGCATGTTATATTGATAATAATATAAGTAACAAGTATAATTATTACAGTGCTAGCGATAATAACTGCATTATATGGGTAATAATGCATGTTATATTGATAATAATAAAAGTAATAAGTATATTTATTATACTTCTGTCGATAATAACTGCATTATATGGTAATAATGCATGTTATATTGATAATATCGGGTGTAATAAGTATAATTATTACATTTCTAGCGGTAATAACTGCATTATATGGGTAATAATGCATGTTATATTGATAATAATAAAAGTAATAAGTATATTTATTATACTTCTGTCGATAATAACTCCATTATATGGGTAATAATGCATGTTATAATGACAATAATATAAGTAATAAGTATAATTATTACAGTTCTAGCGGTAATAACTGCATTATATGGGTAATAATGCATGTTATATTGATAATAATAAAAGTAATAAGTATATTTATTATACTTCTGTCGATAATAACTCCATTATATGGGTAATAATGCATGTTATAATGACAATAATATAAGTAATAAGTATAATTATTACAGTTCAAGCGATAATAACTGCATTATATGGGTAATAATGCATGTTATATTGATAATATCGGGTGTAATAAGTATAATTATTACATTTCTAGCGGTAATAACTGCATTATATGGGTAATAATGCATGTTATATTGATAATAATAAAAGTAATAAGTATATTTATTATACTTCTGTCGATAATAACTCCATTATATGGGTAATAATGCATGTTATAATGACAATAATATAAGTAATAAGTATAATTATTACAGTTCTAGCAATAATAACTGCATAAAATGGGTAATAGTGCATGTTATATTGCTAATAATATAAGTAATAAGTATAATTATTACAGTTCTAGCGATAATAACTGCATAATATGGGTAATAATGCACGTTATATTGCTAATAATATAAGTAATAAGTATAATTATTACAGTTCTAGCGATAATAACTGCATTATATGGGTAATAATGCATGTTATATTGATAATATCGGGAGTAATTAGTATAATTATTACAGTTCTAGCGATAATACTAGTAAAATATGGCTAAGAGTGCCTGTTATATTGATAATAATAAAAGTAATAAGTATATTTATTATACTTCTGTCAATAATAACTGCTTTATATGGGTAATAATGCATGTTATATTGATAATAATATAAGTAATAAGTATAATTATTACAGTTCTAGCGATAATAACTCCATAATATGGGTAATAATGCATGTTATATTGATGATAATAAAAGTACTAAGTATATTTATTATAGTTCTAGCGATTATAACTGCATAATATGCGTAATAATGCATGTTATATTGATAATAATATAAGTAATAAGTATAATTATTACAGCTCTAGCGATAATAACTGCATTATATGGGCAATAATGCATGTTATATTGGTAATATCGGGTGTAATAAGTATAATTATTACATTTCTAGCGGTAATAACTGCATTATATGGGTAATAATGCATGTTATATTGATAATAATAAAAGTAATAAGTATATTTATTATACTTCTGTCGATAATAACTCCATTATATGGGTAATAATGCATGTTATAATGACAATAATATAAGTAATAAGTATAATTATTACAGTTCTAGCGGTAATAACTGCATTATATGGGTAATAATGCATGTTATATTGATAATAATAAAAGTAATAAGTATATTTATTATACTTCTGTCGATAATAACTCCATTATATGGGTAATAATGCATGTTATAATGACAATAATATAAGTAATAAGTATAATTATTACAGTTCAAGCGATAATAACTGCATTATATGGGTAATAATGCATGTTATATTGATAATATCGGGTGTAATAAGTATAATTATTACATTTCTAGCGGTAATAACTGCATTATATGGGTAATAATGCATGTTATATTGATAATAATAAAAGTAATAAGTATATTTATTATACTTCTGCCGATAATAACTGCATTATATGGGTAATAATGCATGTTATATTGATAATATCGGGAGTAATAAGTACAACTATTATACTTCTAGCGATAATAATAGTAAAATATGGCTAATAGTGCATGTTATATTGATAATAATAAAAGTAATAAGTATATTTATTACAGTTCTAGCGATAATAACTGCATTATATGGGCAATAATGCATGTTATATTGGTAATATCGGGTGTAATAAGTATAATTATTACATTTCTAGCGGTAATAACTGCATTATATGGGTAATAATGCATGTTATATTGATAATAATAAAAGTAATAAGTATATTTATTATACTTCTGTCGATAATAACTCCATTATATGGGTAATAATGCATGTTATAATGACAATAATATAAGTAATAAGTATAATTATTACAGTTCTAGCAATAATAACTGCATAAAATGGGTAATAGTGCATGTTATATTGCTAATAATATAAGTAATAAGTATAATTATTACAGTTCTAGCGATAATAACTGCATAATATGGGTAATAATGCACGTTATATTGCTAATAATATAAGTAATAAGTATAATTATTACAGTTCTAGCGATAATAACTGCATTATATGGGTAATAATGCATGTTATATTGATAATATCGGGAGTAATTAGTATAATTATTACAGTTCTAGCGATAATACTAGTAAAATATGGCTAAGAGTGCCTGTTATATTGATAATAATAAAAGTAATAAGTATATTTATTATACTTCTGTCAATAATAACTGCTTTATATGGGTAATAATGCATGTTATATTGATAATAATATAAGTAATAAGTATAATTATTACAGTTCTAGCGATAATAACTCCATAATATGGGTAATAATGCATGTTATATTGATGATAATAAAAGTACTAAGTATATTTATTATAGTTCTAGCGATTATAACTGCATAATATGCGTAATAATGCATGTTATATTGATAATAATATAAGTAATAAGTATAATTATTACAGCTCTAGCGATAATAACTGCATTATATGGGCAATAATGCATGTTATATTGGTAATATCGGGAGTAATAAGTATAATTATTACATTTCTAGCGGTAATAACTGCATTATATGGGTAATAATGCATGTTATATTGATAATAATAAAAGTAATAAGTATATTTATTATACTTCTGTCGATAATAACTGCATTATATGGGTAATAATGCATGTTATATTGATAATATCGGGAGTAATAAGTACAACTATTATACTGCTAGCGATAATAATAGTAAAATATGGCTAATAGTGCATGTAATATTGATAATAATAAAAGTAATAAGTATATTTATTACAGTTCTAGCGATAATAACTGCATTATATGGGTAATAATGCATGTTATATTGATAATAATAAAAGTAATAAGTATATTTATTATACTTCTGTCGATAATAACTCCATTATATGGGTAATAATGCATGTTATAATGACAATAATATAAGTAATAAGTATAATTATTACAGTTCTAGCGGTAATACCTGCATTATATGGGTAATAATGCATGTTATATTGATAATAATAAAAGTAATAAGTATATTTATTATACTTCTGTCGATAATAACTCCATTATATGGGTAATAATGCATGTTATAATGACAATAATATAAGTAATAAGTATAATTATTACAGTTCTAGCAATAATAACTGCATAAAATGGGTAATAGTGCACGTTATATTGGTAATAATATAAGTAATAAGTATAATTATTACAGTTCAAGCGATAATAACTGCATTATATGGGTAATAATGCATGTTATATTGATAATATCGGGTGTAATAAGTATAATTATTACATTTCTAGCGGTAATAACTGCATTATATGGGTAATAATGCATGTTATATTGATAATAATAAAAGTAATAAGTATATTTATTATACTTCTGCCGATAATAACTGCATTATATGGGTAATAATGCATGTTATATTGATAATATCGGGAGTAATAAGTACAACTATTATACTTCTAGCGATAATAATAGTAAAATATGGCTAATAGTGCATGTTATATTGATAATAATAAAAGTAATAAGTATATTTATTACAGTTCTAGCGATAATAACTGCATTATATGGGTAATAATGCATGTTATATTGATAATATCGGGTGTAATAAGTATAATTATTACATTTCTAGCGGTAATAACTGCATTATATGGGTAATAATGCATGTTATATTGATAATAATAAAAGTAATAAGTATATTTATTATACTTCTGTCGATAATAACTCCATTATATGGGTAATAATGCATGTTATAATGACAATAATATAAGTAATAAGAATAATTATTACAGTTCTAGCAATAATAACTGCATAAAATGGGTAATAGTGCATGTTATATTGCTAATAATATAAGTAATAAGTATAATTATTACAGTTCTAGCGATAATAACTGCATAATATGGGTAATAATGCACGTTATATTGCTAATAATATAAGTAATAAGTATAATTATTACAGTTCTAGCGATAATAACTGCATTATATGGGTAATAATGCATGTTATATTGATAATATCGTGAGTAATAAGTATAATTATTATAGTTCTAGCGATAATAATAGTAAAATATGGCTAATAGTGCATGTTATATTGATAATAATAAAAGTAATAAGTATGATATATTTATTACAGTTCTAGCTATAATAACTGCATTATATGCGTAATAATGCATATTATATTGATAATATCGGGAGTAATAAGTACAACTATTATACTTCTAGCGATAATAATAGTAAAATATGGCTAATAGTGCATGTTATATTGATAATAATAAAAGTAATAAGTATATTTATTACAGTTCTAGCGATAATAACTGCATTATATGGGTAATAATGCATGTTATATTGATAATATCGGGTGTAATAAGTATAATTATTACATTTCTAGCGGTAATAACTGCATTATATGGGTAATAATGCATGTTATATTGATAATAATAAAAGTAATAAGTATATTTATTATACTTCTGCCGATAATAACTGCATTATATGGGTAATAATGCATGTTATATTGATAATATCGGGAGTAATAAGTACAACCATTATACTTCTAGCGATAATAATAGTAAAATATGGCTAATAGTGCATGTTATATTGATAATAATAAAAGTAATAAGTATATTTATTACAGTTCTAGCGATAATAACTGCATTATATGGGTAATAATGCATGTTATATTGATAATATCGGGTGTAATAAGTATAATTATTACATTTCTAGCGGTAATAACTGCATTATATGGGTAATAATGCATGTTATATTGATAATAATAAAAGTAATAAGTATATTTATTATACTTCTGCCGATAATAACTGCATTATATGGGTAATAATGCATGTTATATTGACAATAATATAAGTAATAAGTATAATTATTACAGTTCTAGCGACAATAACTCCATTATATGGGTAATAATGCATGTTATAATGACAATAATATAAGTAATAAGTATAATTATTACAGTTCTAGCAACAATAACTGCATAATATGGGTAATAATGCACGTTATATTGCTAATAATATAAGTAATAAGTATAATTATTACAGTTCTAGAAATAATAACTGCATTATATGGGCAATAATGCATGTTATAATGACAATAATATAAGTAATAAGTATAATTATTACAGTTCTAGCAATAATAACTGCATAATATGGGTAATAATGCACGTTATATTGCTAATAATATAAGTAATAAGTATAATTATTACAGTTCTAGCGATAATAACTGCATTATATGGGTAATAATGCATGTTATATTGATAATATCGGGTGTAATAAGTATAATTATTACATTTCTAGCGGTAATAACTGCATTATATGGGTAATAATGCATGTTATATTGATAATAATAAAAGTAATAAGTATATTTATTATACTTCTGTCGATAATAACTCCATTATATGGGTAATAATGCATGTTATAATGACAATAATATAAGTAATAAGTATAATTATTACAGTTCTAGCAATAATAACTGCATAAAATGGGTAATAGTGCATGTTATATTGCTAATAATATAAGTAATAAGTATAATTATTACAGTTCTAGCGATAATAACTGCATAATATGGGTAATAATGCACGTTATATTGCTAATAATATAAGTAATAAGTATAATGATTCCAGTTCTAGCGATAATAACTGCATTATATGGGTAATAATGCATGTTATATTGATAATATCGGGAGTAATTAGTATAATTATTACAGTTCTAGCGATAATACTAGTAAAATATGGCTAAGAGTGCCTGTTATATTGATAATAATAAAAGTAATAAGTATATTTATTATACTTCTGTCGATAATAACTGTTTTATATGGGTAATAATGCATGTTATATTGATAATAATATAAGTAATAAGTATAATTATTACAGTTCTAGCGATAATAACTCCATAATATGGGTAATAATGCATGTTATATTGATGATAATAAAAGTACTAAGTATATTTATTATAGTTCTAGCGATTATAACTGCATAATATGCGTAATAATGCATGTTATATTGATAATAATATAAGTAATAAGTATAATTATTACAGCTCTAGCGATAATAACTGCATTATATGGGCAATAATGCATGTTATATTGGTAATATCGGGAGTAATAAGTACAACTATTATACTTCTAGCGATAATAATAGTAAAATATGGCTAATAGTGCATGTTATATTGATAATAATAAAAGTAATAAGTATATTTATTACAGTTCTAGCGATATTAACTGCATTATATGGGTAATAATGCATGTTATATTGATAATATCGGGTGTAATAAGTATAATTATTACATTTCTAGCGGCAATAACTGCATTATATGGGTAATAATGCATGTTATATTGATAATAATAAAAGTAATAAGTATATTTATTATACTTCTGTCGATAATAACTGCATTATATGGGTAATAATGCATGTTATATTGATAATAATATAAGTAATAAGTATAATTATTACAGTTCTAGCGACAATCACTCCATTATATGGGTAATAATGCATGTTATAATGACAATAATATAAGTAATAAGTATAATTATTACAGATCTAGCAATAATAACTGCATAATATGGGTAATAATGCACGTTATATTGCTAATAATATAAGTAATAAGTATAATTATTACAGTTCTAGCGATAATAACTGCATTATATGGGTAATAATGCATGTTATATTGATAATATCGTGAGATGTAAGTATAATTATTATAGTTCTAGCGATAATAATAGTAAAATATGGCTAATAGTGCATGTTATATTGATAATAATAAAAGTAATAAGTATATTTATTACAGTTCTAGCTATAATAACTGCATTATATGCGTAATAATGCATATTATATTGATAATATCGGGAGTAATAAGTATAATTATTATAGTTCTAGCGATAATAACTGCTTTATATGGGTAGTAATGCATGTTATATTGATAATAATATAAGTAATAAGTATAATTATTACAGTTCTAGCGATAATAACTGCATTATATGGGTAATAATGGATGTTATATTGATAATATCGGGAGTAATAAGTATATTTATTATAGTTCTATCAATAATAACTGCATAATATGCGTAATAATGCATGTTATATTGATAATAATATAAGTAATAGGTATAAATATTACAGTTCGAGCGATAATAACTGCATTATATGGGTAATAATGCATGTTATATTGATAATATCTGGAGTAATTAGTATAATTATTATAGTTCTAGCGATAATAAAGTAAAATATGGCTAAGAGTGCCTGTTATATTGATAATAATAAAAGTACTAAGTGTATTTATTATAGTTCTAGCGATTAGAACTGCATAATATGCGTAATAATGCATGTTATATTGATAATAATATAAGTAATAAGTATAATTATTACAGCTCTAGCGATAATAACTGCATTATATGGGCAATAATGCATGTTATATTGGTAATATTGGGAATAATAAGTATAATTATTATAGTTCTAGCAATAATAAAAGTAAAATATGGCTAATAGTGCATGTTATACTGATAATAATAAAAGTAATAAGTATATTTATTATACTTCTGTCGATAATAACTGCATTATATGGGTAATAATGCATGTTATATTGATAATAATATAAGTAATAAGCATAATTATTACAGTTCTAGCGATAATAACTGCATTATATGCGTAATAATGCATGTTATATTGATAATATCGGGAGTAATAAGTATAATTATTACAGTTCCAGCGATAATAACTGCATTATATGGGTAATAATGCATGTTATATTGATAATATCGGGTGTAATAAGTATAATTATTACATTTCTAGCGGTAATAACTGCATTATATGGGTAATAATGCATGTTATATTGATAATAATAAAAGTAATAAGTATATTTATTATACTTCTGTCGATAATAACTCCATTATATGGGTAATAATGCATGTTATAATGACAATAATATAAGTAATAAGAATAATTATTACAGTTCTAGCAATAATAACTGCATAAAATGGGTAATAGTGCATGTTATATTGCTAATAATATAAGTAATAAGTATAATTATTACAGTTCTAGCGATAATAACTGCATAATATGGGTAATAATGCACGTTATATTGCTAATAATATAAGTAATAAGTATAATTATTACAGTTCTAGCGATAATAACTGCATTATATGGGTAATAATGCATGTTATATTGATAATATCGTGAGTAATAAGTATAATTATTATAGTTCTAGCGATAATAATAGTAAAATATGGCTAATAGTGCATGTTATATTGATAATAATAAAAGTAATAAGTATGATATATTTATTACAGTTCTAGCTATAATAACTGCATTATATGCGTAATAATGCATATTATATTGATAATATCGGGAGTAATAAGTACAACTATTATACTTCTAGCGATAATAATAGTAAAATATGGCTAATAGTGCATGTTATATTGATAATAATAAAAGTAATAAGTATATTTATTACAGTTCTAGCGATAATAACTGCATTATATGGGTAATAATGCATGTTATATTGATAATATCGGGTGTAATAAGTATAATTATTACATTTCTAGCGGTAATAACTGCATTATATGGGTAATAATGCATGTTATATTGATAATAATAAAAGTAATAAGTATATTTATTATACTTCTGCCGATAATAACTGCATTATATGGGTAATAATGCATGTTATATTGATAATATCGGGAGTAATAAGTACAACCATTATACTTCTAGCGATAATAATAGTAAAATATGGCTAATAGTGCATGTTATATTGATAATAATAAAAGTAATAAGTATATTTATTACAGTTCTAGCGATAATAACTGCATTATATGGGTAATAATGCATGTTATATTGATAATATCGGGTGTAATAAGTATAATTATTACATTTCTAGCGGTAATAACTGCATTATATGGGTAATAATGCATGTTATATTGATAATAATAAAAGTAATAAGTATATTTATTATACTTCTGCCGATAATAACTGCATTATATGGGTAATAATGCATGTTATATTGACAATAATATAAGTAATAAGTATAATTATTACAGTTCTAGCGACAATAACTCCATTATATGGGTAATAATGCATGTTATAATGACAATAATATAAGTAATAAGTATAATTATTACAGTTCTAGCAACAATAACTGCATAATATGGGTAATAATGCACGTTATATTGCTAATAATATAAGTAATAAGTATAATTATTACAGTTCTAGAAATAATAACTGCATTATATGGGCAATAATGCATGTTATAATGACAATAATATAAGTAATAAGTATAATTATTACAGTTCTAGCAATAATAACTGCATAATATGGGTAATAATGCACGTTATATTGCTAATAATATAAGTAATAAGTATAATTATTACAGTTCTAGCGATAATAACTGCATTATATGGGTAATAATGCATGTTATATTGATAATATCGGGTGTAATAAGTATAATTATTACATTTCTAGCGGTAATAACTGCATTATATGGGTAATAATGCATGTTATATTGATAATAATAAAAGTAATAAGTATATTTATTATACTTCTGTCGATAATAACTCCATTATATGGGTAATAATGCATGTTATAATGACAATAATATAAGTAATAAGTATAATTATTACAGTTCTAGCAATAATAACTGCATAAAATGGGTAATAGTGCATGTTATATTGCTAATAATATAAGTAATAAGTATAATTATTACAGTTCTAGCGATAATAACTGCATAATATGGGTAATAATGCACGTTATATTGCTAATAATATAAGTAATAAGTATAATTATTCCAGTTCTAGCGATAATAACTGCATTATATGGGTAATAATGCATGTTATATTGATAATATCGGGAGTAATTAGTATAATTATTACAGTTCTAGCGATAATACTAGTAAAATATGGCTAAGAGTGCCTGTTATATTGATAATAATAAAAGTAATAAGTATATTTATTATACTTCTGTCGATAATAACTGTTTTATATGGGTAATAATGCATGTTATATTGATAATAATATAAGTAATAAGTATAATTATTACAGTTCTAGCGATAATAACTCCATAATATGGGTAATAATGCATGTTATATTGATGATAATAAAAGTACTAAGTATATTTATTATAGTTCTAGCGATTATAACTGCATAATATGCGTAATAATGCATGTTATATTGATAATAATATAAGTAATAAGTATAATTATTACAGCTCTAGCGATAATAACTGCATTATATGGGCAATAATGCATGTTATATTGGTAATATCGGGAGTAATAAGTACAACTATTATACTTCTAGCGATAATAATAGTAAAATATGGCTAATAGTGCATGTTATATTGATAATAATAAAAGTAATAAGTATATTTATTACAGTTCTAGCGATATTAACTGCATTATATGGGTAATAATGCATGTTATATTGATAATATCGGGTGTAATAAGTATAATTATTACATTTCTAGCGGCAATAACTGCATTATATGGGTAATAATGCATGTTATATTGATAATAATAAAAGTAATAAGTATATTTATTATACTTCTGTCGATAATAACTGCATTATATGGGTAATAATGCATGTTATATT
Source organism: Megachile leachella (assembly GCA_963576845.1). NCBI lineage: Eukaryota > Metazoa > Arthropoda > Insecta > Hymenoptera > Megachilidae > Megachile > Megachile leachella. The sequence continues at coordinate 195,535 of CAUYWW010000109.1, read as the reverse complement.
GATAATAATATAAGTAATAAGTATAATTATTACAGTTCTAGCGACAATCACTCCATTATATGGGTAATAATGCATGTTATAATGACAATAATATAAGTAATAAGTATAATTATTACAGATCTAGCAATAATAACTGCATAATATGGGTAATAATGCACGTTATATTGCTAATAATATAAGTAATAAGTATAATTATTACAGTTCTAGCGATAATAACTGCATTATATGGGTAATAATGCATGTTATATTGATAATATCGTGAGATGTAAGTATAATTATTATAGTTCTAGCGATAATAATAGTAAAATATGGCTAATAGTGCATGTTATATTGATAATAATAAAAGTAATAAGTATATTTATTACAGTTCTAGCTATAATAACTGCATTATATGCGTAATAATGCATATTATATTGATAATATCGGGAGTAATAAGTATAATTATTATAGTTCTAGCGATAATAACTGCTTTATATGGGTAGTAATGCATGTTATATTGATAATAATATAAGTAATAAGTATAATTATTACAGTTCTAGCGATAATAACTGCATTATATGGGTAATAATGGATGTTATATTGATAATATCGGGAGTAATAAGTATATTTATTATAGTTCTATCAATAATAACTGCATAATATGCGTAATAATGCATGTTATATTGATAATAATATAAGTAATAGGTATAAATATTACAGTTCGAGCGATAATAACTGCATTATATGGGTAATAATGCATGTTATATTGATAATATCTGGAGTAATTAGTATAATTATTATAGTTCTAGCGATAATAAAGTAAAATATGGCTAAGAGTGCCTGTTATATTGATAATAATAAAAGTACTAAGTGTATTTATTATAGTTCTAGCGATTAGAACTGCATAATATGCGTAATAATGCATGTTATATTGATAATAATATAAGTAATAAGTATAATTATTACAGCTCTAGCGATAATAACTGCATTATATGGGCAATAATGCATGTTATATTGGTAATATTGGGAATAATAAGTATAATTATTATAGTTCTAGCAATAATAAAAGTAAAATATGGCTAATAGTGCATGTTATACTGATAATAATAAAAGTAATAAGTATATTTATTATACTTCTGTCGATAATAACTGCATTATATGGGTAATAATGCATGTTATATTGATAATAATATAAGTAATAAGCATAATTATTACAGTTCTAGCGATAATAACTGCATTATATGCGTAATAATGCATGTTATATTGATAATATCGGGAGTAATAAGTATAATTATTACAGTTCCAGCGATAATAACTGCATTATATGGGTAATAATGCATGTTATATTGATAATATCGGGTGTAATAAGTATAATTATTACATTTCTAGCGGTAATAACTGCATTATATGGGTAATAATGCATGTTATATTGATAATAATAAAAGTAATAAGTATATTTATTATACTTCTGTCGACAATAACTGCATTATATGGGTAATAATGCATGTTATATTGATAATAATATAAGTAGTAAGTATAATTATTACAGTTGTAGCGACAATAACTCCATTATATGGGTAATAATGCATGTTATAATGACAATAATATAAGTAATAAGTATAATTATTACAGTTCTAGCAATAATGACTGCATAATATGGGTAATAATGCACGTTATATTGCTAATAATATAAGTAATAAGTATAATTATTACAGTTCTAGAAATAATAACTGCATTATATGGGCAATAATGCATGTTATATTAATAGTAATATAAATAATAAGTATAATTATTACAGTTCTAGCGATAATAACTGCATTATATGGGTAATAATGCATGTTATATTGATAATATCGGGAGTAATAAGTACAACTATTATACTTCTAGCGATAATAATAGTAAAATATGGCTAATAGTGCATGTTATATTGATAATAATAAAAGTAATAAGTATATTTATTACAGTTCTAGCGATAATAACTGCATTATATGGGTAATAATGCATGTTATATTGATAATATCGGGTGTAATAAGTATAATTATTACATTTCTAGCGGTAATAACTGCATTATATGGGTAATAATGCATGTTATATTGATAATAATAAAAGTAATAAGTATATTTATTATACTTCTGTCGATAATAACTGCATTATATGGGTAATAATGCATGTTATATTGATAATAATATAAGTAGTAAGTATAATTATTACAGTTCTAGCGACAATAACTCCATTATATGGGTAATAATACATGTTATAATGACAATAATATAAGTAATAAGTATAATTATTACAGTTCTAGCAATAATAACTGCATAATATGGGTAATAATGCACGTTATATTGCTAATAATATAAGTAATAAGTATAATTATTACAGTTCTAGAAATAATAACTGCATTATATGGGCAATAATGCATGTTATATTAATAATAATATAAATAATAAGTATAATTATTACAGTTCTAGCGATAATAACTGCATTATATGGGTAATAATGCATGTTATATTGATAATATCGGGAGTAATAAGTACAACTATTATACTTCTAGCGATAATAATAGTAAAATATGGCTAATAGTGCATGTTATATTGATAATAATAAAAGTAATAAGTATATTTATTACAGTTCTAGCGATAATAACTGCATTATATGGGTAATAATGCATGTTATATTGATAATATCGGGAGTAATAAGTATAATTATTACAGTTCTAGCGTTAATAACTGCATTAAATGGGTAATAATGGATGTTAAATTGATAATATCGGGAGTAATTAGTATAATTATTACAGTTCTAGCGATAATACTAGTAAAATATGGCTAAGAGTGCCTGTGATATTGATAATAATAAAAGTAATAAGTATATTTATTATACTTCTGTCGGTAATAACTGCTTTATATGGGTAATAATGTATGCTATATTGATAATAATATAAGTAATAAGTATAATTATTACAGTTCTACCAATAATAACTGCATAATATGGGTAATAATGCACGTTATATTGCTAATAATATAAGTAATAAGTATAATTATTACAGTTCTAGCGATAATAACTGCATTATATGGGTAATAATGCATGTTATATTGATAATATCGTGAGTAATAAGTATAATTATTATAGTTCTAGCGATAATAATAGTAAAATATGGCTAATAGTGCATGTTATATTGATAATAATAAAAGTAATAAGTATATTTATTACAGTTCTAGCTATAATAACTGCATTATATGCGTAATAATGCATATTATATTGATAATATCGGGAGTAATAAGTATAATTATTAAAGTTCTAGCGATAATAATAGTAAAATATTGCTAATAGTGCATGTTATATTGATAATAATAAATGTAATAAGTATATTTATTATACTTCTGTCGATAATAACTGCTTTATATGGGTAATAATGCATGTTATATTGATAATAATATAAGTAATAAGTATAATTATTACAGTGCTAGCGATAATAACTGCATTATATGGGTAATAATGCATGTTATATTGATAATAATAAAAGTAATAAGTATATTTATTATACTTCTGTCGATAATAACTGCATTATATGGGTAATAATGCATGTTATATTGATAATATCGGGTGTAATAAGTATAATTATTACATTTCTAGCGGTAATAACTGCATTATATGGGTAATAATGCATGTTATATTGATAATAATAAAAGTAATAAGTATATTTATTATACTTCTGTCGATAATAACTCCATTATATGGGTAATAATGCATGTTATAATGACAATAATATAAGTAATAAGTATAATTATTACAGTTCTAGCGGTAATAACTGCATTATATGGGTAATAATGCATGTTATATTGATAATAATAAAAGTAATAAGTATATTTATTATACTTCTGTCGATAATAACTCCATTATATGGGTAATAATGCATGTTATAATGACAATAATATAAGTAATAAGTATAATTATTACAGTTCAAGCGATAATAACTGCATTATATGGGTAATAATGCATGTTATATTGATAATATCGGGTGTAATAAGTATAATTATTACATTTCTAGCGGTAATAACTGCATTATATGGGTAATAATGCATGTTATATTGATAATAATAAAAGTAATAAGTATATTTATTATACTTCTGTCGATAATAACTCCATTATATGGGTAATAATGCATGTTATAATGACAATAATATAAGTAATAAGTATAATTATTACAGTTCTAGCAATAATAACTGCATAAAATGGGTAATAGTGCATGTTATATTGCTAATAATATAAGTAATAAGTATAATTATTACAGTTCTAGCGATAATAACTGCATAATATGGGTAATAATGCACGTTATATTGCTAATAATATAAGTAATAAGTATAATTATTACAGTTCTAGCGATAATAACTGCATTATATGGGTAATAATGCATGTTATATTGATAATATCGGGAGTAATTAGTATAATTATTACAGTTCTAGCGATAATACTAGTAAAATATGGCTAAGAGTGCCTGTTATATTGATAATAATAAAAGTAATAAGTATATTTATTATACTTCTGTCAATAATAACTGCTTTATATGGGTAATAATGCATGTTATATTGATAATAATATAAGTAATAAGTATAATTATTACAGTTCTAGCGATAATAACTCCATAATATGGGTAATAATGCATGTTATATTGATGATAATAAAAGTACTAAGTATATTTATTATAGTTCTAGCGATTATAACTGCATAATATGCGTAATAATGCATGTTATATTGATAATAATATAAGTAATAAGTATAATTATTACAGCTCTAGCGATAATAACTGCATTATATGGGCAATAATGCATGTTATATTGGTAATATCGGGTGTAATAAGTATAATTATTACATTTCTAGCGGTAATAACTGCATTATATGGGTAATAATGCATGTTATATTGATAATAATAAAAGTAATAAGTATATTTATTATACTTCTGTCGATAATAACTCCATTATATGGGTAATAATGCATGTTATAATGACAATAATATAAGTAATAAGTATAATTATTACAGTTCTAGCAATAATAACTGCATAAAATGGGTAATAGTGCATGTTATATTGCTAATAATATAAGTAATAAGTATAATTATTACAGTTCAAGCGATAATAACTGCATTATATGGGTAATAATGCATGTTATATTGATAATATCGTGAGTAATAAGTATAATTATTATAGTTCTAGCGATAATAATAGTAAAATATGGCTAATAGTGCATGTTATATTGATAATAATAAAAGTAATAAGTATATTTATTACAGTTCTAGCTATAATAACTGCATTATATGCGTAATAATGCATATTATATTGATAATATCGGGAGTAATAAGTATAATTATTAAAGTTCTAGCGATAATAATAGTAAAATATTGCTAATAGTGCATGTTATATTGATAATAATAAATGTAATAAGTATATTTATTATACTTCTGTCGATAATAACTGCTTTATATGGGTAATAATGCATGTTATATTGATAATAATATAAGTAACAAGTATAATTATTACAGTGCTAGCGATAATAACTGCATTATATGGGTAATAATGCATGTTATATTGATAATAATAAAAGTAATAAGTATATTTATTATACTTCTGTCGATAATAACTGCATTATATGGTAATAATGCATGTTATATTGATAATATCGGGTGTAATAAGTATAATTATTACATTTCTAGCGGTAATAACTGCATTATATGGGTAATAATGCATGTTATATTGATAATAATAAAAGTAATAAGTATATTTATTATACTTCTGTCGATAATAACTCCATTATATGGGTAATAATGCATGTTATAATGACAATAATATAAGTAATAAGTATAATTATTACAGTTCTAGCGGTAATAACTGCATTATATGGGTAATAATGCATGTTATATTGATAATAATAAAAGTAATAAGTATATTTATTATACTTCTGTCGATAATAACTCCATTATATGGGTAATAATGCATGTTATAATGACAATAATATAAGTAATAAGTATAATTATTACAGTTCAAGCGATAATAACTGCATTATATGGGTAATAATGCATGTTATATTGATAATATCGGGTGTAATAAGTATAATTATTACATTTCTAGCGGTAATAACTGCATTATATGGGTAATAATGCATGTTATATTGATAATAATAAAAGTAATAAGTATATTTATTATACTTCTGTCGATAATAACTCCATTATATGGGTAATAATGCATGTTATAATGACAATAATATAAGTAATAAGTATAATTATTACAGTTCTAGCAATAATAACTGCATAAAATGGGTAATAGTGCATGTTATATTGCTAATAATATAAGTAATAAGTATAATTATTACAGTTCTAGCGATAATAACTGCATAATATGGGTAATAATGCACGTTATATTGCTAATAATATAAGTAATAAGTATAATTATTACAGTTCTAGCGATAATAACTGCATTATATGGGTAATAATGCATGTTATATTGATAATATCGGGAGTAATTAGTATAATTATTACAGTTCTAGCGATAATACTAGTAAAATATGGCTAAGAGTGCCTGTTATATTGATAATAATAAAAGTAATAAGTATATTTATTATACTTCTGTCAATAATAACTGCTTTATATGGGTAATAATGCATGTTATATTGATAATAATATAAGTAATAAGTATAATTATTACAGTTCTAGCGATAATAACTCCATAATATGGGTAATAATGCATGTTATATTGATGATAATAAAAGTACTAAGTATATTTATTATAGTTCTAGCGATTATAACTGCATAATATGCGTAATAATGCATGTTATATTGATAATAATATAAGTAATAAGTATAATTATTACAGCTCTAGCGATAATAACTGCATTATATGGGCAATAATGCATGTTATATTGGTAATATCGGGTGTAATAAGTATAATTATTACATTTCTAGCGGTAATAACTGCATTATATGGGTAATAATGCATGTTATATTGATAATAATAAAAGTAATAAGTATATTTATTATACTTCTGTCGATAATAACTCCATTATATGGGTAATAATGCATGTTATAATGACAATAATATAAGTAATAAGTATAATTATTACAGTTCTAGCGGTAATAACTGCATTATATGGGTAATAATGCATGTTATATTGATAATAATAAAAGTAATAAGTATATTTATTATACTTCTGTCGATAATAACTCCATTATATGGGTAATAATGCATGTTATAATGACAATAATATAAGTAATAAGTATAATTATTACAGTTCAAGCGATAATAACTGCATTATATGGGTAATAATGCATGTTATATTGATAATATCGGGTGTAATAAGTATAATTATTACATTTCTAGCGGTAATAACTGCATTATATGGGTAATAATGCATGTTATATTGATAATAATAAAAGTAATAAGTATATTTATTATACTTCTGCCGATAATAACTGCATTATATGGGTAATAATGCATGTTATATTGATAATATCGGGAGTAATAAGTACAACTATTATACTTCTAGCGATAATAATAGTAAAATATGGCTAATAGTGCATGTTATATTGATAATAATAAAAGTAATAAGTATATTTATTACAGTTCTAGCGATAATAACTGCATTATATGGGCAATAATGCATGTTATATTGGTAATATCGGGTGTAATAAGTATAATTATTACATTTCTAGCGGTAATAACTGCATTATATGGGTAATAATGCATGTTATATTGATAATAATAAAAGTAATAAGTATATTTATTATACTTCTGTCGATAATAACTCCATTATATGGGTAATAATGCATGTTATAATGACAATAATATAAGTAATAAGTATAATTATTACAGTTCTAGCAATAATAACTGCATAAAATGGGTAATAGTGCATGTTATATTGCTAATAATATAAGTAATAAGTATAATTATTACAGTTCTAGCGATAATAACTGCATAATATGGGTAATAATGCACGTTATATTGCTAATAATATAAGTAATAAGTATAATTATTACAGTTCTAGCGATAATAACTGCATTATATGGGTAATAATGCATGTTATATTGATAATATCGGGAGTAATTAGTATAATTATTACAGTTCTAGCGATAATACTAGTAAAATATGGCTAAGAGTGCCTGTTATATTGATAATAATAAAAGTAATAAGTATATTTATTATACTTCTGTCAATAATAACTGCTTTATATGGGTAATAATGCATGTTATATTGATAATAATATAAGTAATAAGTATAATTATTACAGTTCTAGCGATAATAACTCCATAATATGGGTAATAATGCATGTTATATTGATGATAATAAAAGTACTAAGTATATTTATTATAGTTCTAGCGATTATAACTGCATAATATGCGTAATAATGCATGTTATATTGATAATAATATAAGTAATAAGTATAATTATTACAGCTCTAGCGATAATAACTGCATTATATGGGCAATAATGCATGTTATATTGGTAATATCGGGAGTAATAAGTACAACTATTATACTTCTAGCGATAATAATAGTAAAATATGGCTAATAGTGCATGTTATATTGATAATAATAAAAGTAATAAGTATATTTATTACAGTTCTAGCGATATTAACTGCATTATATGGGTAATAATGCATGTTATATTGATAATATCGGGTGTAATAAGTATAATTATTACATTTCTAGCGGCAATAACTGCATTATATGGGTAATAATGCATGTTATATTGATAATAATAAAAGTAATAAGTATATTTATTATACTTCTGTCGATAATAACTGCATTATATGGGTAATAATGCATGTTATATTGATAATAATATAAGTAATAAGTATAATTATTACAGTTCTAGCGACAATCACTCCATTATATGGGTAATAATGCATGTTATAATGACAATAATATAAGTAATAAGTATAATTATTACAGATCTAGCAATAATAACTGCATAATATGGGTAATAATGCACGTTATATTGCTAATAATATAAGTAATAAGTATAATTATTACAGTTCTAGCGATAATAACTGCATTATATGGGTAATAATGCATGTTATATTGATAATATCGTGAGATGTAAGTATAATTATTATAGTTCTAGCGATAATAATAGTAAAATATGGCTAATAGTGCATGTTATATTGATAATAATAAAAGTAATAAGTATATTTATTACAGTTCTAGCTATAATAACTGCATTATATGCGTAATAATGCATATTATATTGATAATATCGGGAGTAATAAGTATAATTATTATAGTTCTAGCGATAATAACTGCTTTATATGGGTAGTAATGCATGTTATATTGATAATAATATAAGTAATAAGTATAATTATTACAGTTCTAGCGATAATAACTGCATTATATGGGTAATAATGGATGTTATATTGATAATATCGGGAGTAATAAGTATATTTATTATAGTTCTATCAATAATAACTGCATAATATGCGTAATAATGCATGTTATATTGATAATAATATAAGTAATAGGTATAAATATTACAGTTCGAGCGATAATAACTGCATTATATGGGTAATAATGCATGTTATATTGATAATATCTGGAGTAATTAGTATAATTATTATAGTTCTAGCGATAATAAAGTAAAATATGGCTAAGAGTGCCTGTTATATTGATAATAATAAAAGTACTAAGTGTATTTATTATAGTTCTAGCGATTAGAACTGCATAATATGCGTAATAATGCATGTTATATTGATAATAATATAAGTAATAAGTATAATTATTACAGCTCTAGCGATAATAACTGCATTATATGGGCAATAATGCATGTTATATTGGTAATATTGGGAATAATAAGTATAATTATTATAGTTCTAGCAATAATAAAAGTAAAATATGGCTAATAGTGCATGTTATACTGATAATAATAAAAGTAATAAGTATATTTATTATACTTCTGTCGATAATAACTGCATTATATGGGTAATAATGCATGTTATATTGATAATAATATAAGTAATAAGCATAATTATTACAGTTCTAGCGATAATAACTGCATTATATGCGTAATAATGCATGTTATATTGATAATATCGGGAGTAATAAGTATAATTATTACAGTTCCAGCGATAATAACTGCATTATATGGGTAATAATGCATGTTATATTGATAATATCGGGTGTAATAAGTATAATTATTACATTTCTAGCGGTAATAACTGCATTATATGGGTAATAATGCATGTTATATTGATAATAATAAAAGTAATAAGTATATTTATTATACTTCTGTCGACAATAACTGCATTATATGGGTAATAATGCATGTTATATTGATAATAATATAAGTAGTAAGTATAATTATTACAGTTGTAGCGACAATAACTCCATTATATGGGTAATAATGCATGTTATAATGACAATAATATAAGTAATAAGTATAATTATTACAGTTCTAGCAATAATGACTGCATAATATGGGTAATAATGCACGTTATATTGCTAATAATATAAGTAATAAGTATAATTATTACAGTTCTAGAAATAATAACTGCATTATATGGGCAATAATGCATGTTATATTAATAATAATATAAATAATAAGTATAATTATTGCAGTTCTAGCGATAATAACTGCATTATATGGGTAATAATGCATGTTATATTGATAATATCGGGAGTAATAAGTACAACTATTATACTTCTAGCGATAATAATAGTAAAATATGGCTAATAGTGCATGTTATATTGATAATAATAAAAGTAATAAGTATATTTATTACAGTTCTAGCGATAATAACTGCATTATATGGGTAATAATGCATGTTATATTGATAATATCGGGTGTAATAAGTATAATTATTACATTTCTAGCGGTAATAACTGCATTATATGGGTAATAATGCATGTTATATTGATAATAATAAAAGTAATAAGTATATTTATTATACTTCTGTCGATAATAACTGCATTATATGGGTAATAATGCATGTTATATTGATAATAATATAAGTAGTAAGTATAATTATTACAGCTCTAGCGACAATAACTCCATTATATGGGTAATAATACATGTTATAATGACAATAATATAAGTAATAAGTATAATTATTACAGTTCTAGCAATAATAACTGCATAATATGGGTAATAATGCACGTTATATTGCTAATAATATAAGTAATAAGTATAATTATTACAGTTCTAGAAATAATAACTGCATTATATGGGCAATAATGCATGTTATATTAATAATAATATAAATAATAAGTATAATTATTACAGTTCTAGCGATAATAACTGCATTATATGGGTAATAATGCATGTTATATTGATAATATCGGGAGTAATAAGTACAACTATTATACTTCTAGCGATAATAATGGTAAAATATGGCTAATAGTGCATGTTATATTGATAATAATAAAAGTAATAAGTATATTTATTACAGTTCTAGCGATAATAACTGCATTATATGGGTAATAATGCATGTTATATTGATAATATCGGGAGTAATAAGTATAATTATTACAGTTCTAGCGGTAATAACTGCATTAAATGGGTAATAATGGATGTTAAATTGATAATATCGGGAGTAATTAGTATAATTATTACAGTTCTAGCGATAATACTAGTAAAATATGGCTAAGAGTGCCTGTGATATTGATAATAATAAAAGTAATAAGTATATTTATTATACTTCTGTCGGTAATAACTGCTTTATATGGGTAATAATGTATGCTATATTGATAATAATATAAGTAATAAGTATAATTATTACAGTTCTACCAATAATAACTGCATAATATGGGTAATAATGCACGTTATATTGCTAATAATATAAGTAATAAGTATAATTATTACAGTTCTAGCGATAATAACTGCATTATATGGGTAATAATGCATGTTATATTGATAATATCGTGAGTAATAAGTATAATTATTATAGTTCTAGCGATAATAATAGTATAATATGGCTAATAGTGCATGTTATATTGATAATAATAAAAGTAATAAGTATATTTATTACAGTTCTAGCTATAATAACTGCATTATATGCGTAATAATGCATATTATATTGATAATATCGGGAGTAATAAGTATAATTATTAAAGTTCTAGCGATAATAATAGTAAAATATTGCTAATAGTGCATGTTATATTGATAATAATAAATGTAATAAGTATATTTATTATACTTCTGTCGATAATAACTGCTTTATATGGGTAATAATGCATGTTATATTGATAATAATATAAGTAACAAGTATAATTATTACAGTGCTAGCGATAATAACTGCATTATATGGGTAATAATGCATGTTATATTGATAATAATAAAAGTAATAAGTATATTTATTATACTTCTGTCGATAATAACTGCATTATATGGGTAATAATGCATGTTATATTGATAATATCGGGTGTAATAAGTATAATTATTACATTTCTAGCGGTAATAACTGCATTATATGGGTAATAATGCATGTTATATTGATAATAATAAAAGTAATAAGTATATTTATTATACTTCTGTCGATAATAACTCCATTATATGGGTAATAATGCATGTTATAATGACAATAATATAAGTAATAAGTATAATTATTACAGTTCTAGCGGTAATAACTGCATTATATGGGTAATAATGCATGTTATATTGATAATAATAAAAGTAATAAGTATATTTATTATACTTCTGTCGATAATAACTCCATTATATGGGTAATAATGCATGTTATAATGACAATAATATAAGTAATAAGTATAATTATTACAGTTCTAGCAATAATAACTGCATAAAATGGGTAATAGTGCATGTTATATTGCTAATAATATAAGTAATAAGTATAATTATTACAGTTCAAGCGATAATAACTGCATTATATGGGTAATAATGCATGTTATATTGATAATATCGGGTGTAATAAGTATAATTATTACATTTCTAGCGGTAATAACTGCATTATATGGGTAATAATGCATGTTATATTGATAATAATAAAAGTAATAAGTATATTTATTATACTTCTGTCGATAATAACTCCATTATATGGGTAATAATGCATGTTATAATGACAATAATATAAGTAATAAGTATAATTATTACAGTTCTAGCAATAATAACTGCATAAAATGGGTAATAGTGCATGTTATATTGCTAATAATATAAGTAATAAGTATAATTATTACAGTTCTAGCGATAATAACTGCATAATATGGGTAATAATGCACGTTATATTGCTAATAATATAAGTAATAAGTATAATTAATACAGTTCTAGCGATAATAACTGCATTATATGGGTAATAATGCATGTTATATTGATAATATCGGGAGTAATTAGTATAATTATTACAGTTCTAGCGATAATACTAGTAAAATATGGCTAAGAGTGCCTGTTATATTGATAATAATAAAAGTAATAAGTATATTTATTATACTTCTGTCAATAACAACTGCTTTATATGGGTAATAATGCATGTTATATTGATAATAATATAAGTAATAAGTATAATTATTACAGTTCTAGCGATAATAACTCCATAATATGGGTAATAATGCATGTTATATTGATGATAATAAAAGTACTAAGTATATTTATTATAGTTCTAGCGATTATAACTGCATAATATGCGTAATAATGCATGTTATATTGATAATAATATAAGTAATAAGCATAATTATTACAGCTCTAGCGATAATAACTGCATTATATGGGCAATAATGCATGTTATATTGGTAATATCGGGTGTAATAAGTATAATTATTACATTTCTAGCGGTAATAACTGCATTATATGGGTAATAATGCATGTTATATTGATAATAATAAAAGTAATAAGTATATTTATTATACTTCTGTCGATAATAACTCCATTATATGGGTAATAATGCATGTTATAATGACAATAATATAAGTAATAAGTATAATTATTACAGTTCTAGCGGTAATAACTGCATTATATGGGTAATAATGCATGTTATATTGATAATAATAAAAGTAATAAGTATATTCATTATACTTCTGTCGATAATAACTCCATTATATGGGTAATAATGCATGTTATAATGACAATAATATAAGTAATAAGTATAATTATTACAGTTCTAGCAATAATAACTGCATAAAATGGGTAATAGTGCATGTTATATTGCTAATAATATAAGTAATAAGTATAATTATTACAGTTCAAGCGATAATAACTGCATTATATGGGTAATAATGCATGTTATATTGATAATATCGGGTGTAATAAGTATAATTATTACATTTCTAGCGGTAATAACTGCATTATATGGGTAATAATGCATGTTATATTGATAATAATAGAAGTAATAAGTACATTTATTATACTTCTGCCGATAATAACTGCATTATATGGGTAATAATGCATGTTATATTGATAATATCGGGAGTAATAAGTACAACTATTATACTTCTAGCGATAATAATAGTAAAATATGGCTAATAGTGCATGTTATATTGATAATAATAAAAGTAATAAGTATATTTATTACAGTTCTAGCGATAATAACTGCATTATATGGGTAATAATGCATGTTATATTGATAATATCGGGTGTAATAAGTATAATTATTACATTTCTAGCGGTAATAACTGCATTATATGGGTAATAATGCATGTTATATTGATAATAATAAAAGTAATAAGTATATTTATTATACTTCTGTCGATAATAACTCCATTATATGGGTAATAATGCATGTTATAATGACAATAATATAAGTAATAAGTATAATTATTACAGTTCTAGCAATAATAACTGCATAAAATGGGTAATAGTGCATGTTATATTGCTAATAATATAAGTAATAAGTATAATTATTACAGTTCTAGCGATAATAACTGCATAATATGGGTAATAATGCACGTTATATTGCTAATAATATAAGTAATAAGTATAATTATTACAGTTCTAGCGATAATAACTGCATTATATGGGTAATAATGCATGTTATATTGATAATATCGGGAGTAATTAGTATAATTATTACAGTTCTAGCGATAATACTAGTAAAATATGGCTAAGAGTGCCTGTTATATTGATAATAATAAAAGTAATAAGTATATTTATTACAGTTCTAGCGATAATAACTGCATTATATGGGTAATAATGCATGTTATATTGATAATATCGGGAGTAATAAGTATAATTATTACAGTTCTAGCGTTAATAACTGCATTAAATGGGTAATAATGGATGTTAAATTGATAATATCGGGAGTAATTAGTATAATTATTACAGTTCTAGCGATAATACTAGTAAAATATGGCTAAGAGTGCCTGTGATATTGATAATAATAAAAGTAATAAGTATATTTATTATACTTCTGTCGGTAATAACTGCTTTATATGGGTAATAATGTATGCTATATTGATAATAATATAAGTAATAAGTATAATTATTACAGTTCTACCAATAATAACTGCATAATATGGGTAATAATGCACGTTATATTGCTAATAATATAAGTAATAAGTATAATTATTACAGTTCTAGCGATAATAACTGCATTATATGGGTAATAATGCATGTTATATTGATAATATCGTGAGTAATAAGTATAATTATTATAGTTCTAGCGATAATAATAGTAAAATATGGCTAATAGTGCATGTTATATTGATAATAATAAAAGTAATAAGTATATTTATTACAGTTCTAGCTATAATAACTGCATTATATGCGTAATAATGCATATTATATTGATAATATCGGGAGTAATAAGTATAATTATTAAAGTTCTAGCGATAATAATAGTAAAATATTGCTAATAGTGCATGTTATATTGATAATAATAAATGTAATAAGTATATTTATTATACTTCTGTCGATAATAACTGCTTTATATGGGTAATAATGCATGTTATATTGATAATAATATAAGTAACAAGTATAATTATTACAGTGCTAGCGATAATAACTGCATTATATGGGTAATAATGCATGTTATATTGATAATAATAAAAGTAATAAGTATATTTATTATACTTCTGTCGATAATAACTGCATTATATGGGTAATAATGCATGTTATATTGATAATATCGGGTGTAATAAGTATAATTATTACATTTCTAGCGGTAATAACTGCATTATATGGGTAATAATGCATGTTATATTGATAATAATAAAAGTAATAAGTATATTTATTATACTTCTGTCGATAATAACTCCATTATATGGGTAATAATGCATGTTATAATAACAATAATATAAGTAATAAGTATAATTATTACAGTTCTAGCGGTAATAACTGCATTATATGGGTAATAATGCATGTTATATTGATAATAATAAAAGTAATAAGTATATTTATTATACTTCTGTCGATAATAACTCCATTATATGGGTAATAATGCATGTTATAATGACAATAATATAAGTAATAAGTATAATTATTACAGTTCTAGCAATAATAACTGCATAAAATGGGTAATAGTGCATGTTATATTGCTAATAATATAAGTAATAAGTATAATTATTACAGTTCAAGCGATAATAACTGCATTATATGGGTAATAATGCATGTTATATTGATAATATCGTGAGTAATAAGTATAATTATTATAGTTCTAGCGATAATAATAGTAAAATATGGCTAATAGTGCATGTTATATTGATAATAATAAAAGTAATAAGTATATTTATTACAGTTCTAGCTATAATAACTGCATTATATGCGTAATAATGCATATTATATTGATAATATCGGGAGTAATAAGTATAATTATTAAAGTTCTAGCGATAATAATAGTAAAATATTGCTAATAGTGCATGTTATATTGATAATAATAAATGTAATAAGTATATTTATTATACTTCTGTCGATAATAACTGCTTTATATGGGTAATAATGCATGTTATATTGATAATAATATAAGTAACAAGTATAATTATTACAGTGCTAGCGATAATAACTGCATTATATGGGTAATAATGCATGTTATATTGATAATAATAAAAGTAATAAGTATATTTATTATACTTCTGTCGATAATAACTGCATTATATGGTAATAATGCATGTTATATTGATAATATCGGGTGTAATAAGTATAATTATTACATTTCTAGCGGTAATAACTGCATTATATGGGTAATAATGCATGTTATATTGATAATAATAAAAGTAATAAGTATATTTATTATACTTCTGTCGATAATAACTCCATTATATGGGTAATAATGCATGTTATAATGACAATAATATAAGTAATAAGTATAATTATTACAGTTCTAGCGGTAATAACTGCTTTATATGGGTAATAATGCATGTTATATTGATAATAATAAAAGTAATAAGTATATTTATTATACTTCTGTCGATAATAACTCCATTATATGGGTAATAATGCATGTTATAATGACAATAATATAAGTAATAAGTATAATTATTACAGTTCTAGCAATAATAACTGCATAAAATGGGTAATAGTGCATGTTATATTGCTAATAATATAAGTAATAAGTATAATTATTACAGTTCAAGCGATAATAACTGCATTATATGGGTAATAATGCATGTTATATTGATAATATCGGGTGTAATAAGTATAATTATTACATTTCTAGCGGTAATAACTGCATTATATGGGTAATAATGCATGTTATATTGATAATAATAAAAGTAATAAGTATATTTATTATACTTCTGTCGATAATAACTCCATTATATGGGTAATAATGCATGTTATAATGACAATAATATAAGTAATAAGTATAATTATTACAGTTCTAGCAATAATAACTGCATAAAATGGGTAATAGTGCATGTTATATTGCTAATAATATAAGTAATAAGTATAATTATTACAGTTCTAGCGATAATAACTGCATAATATGGGTAATAATGCACGTTATATTGCTAATAATATAAGTAATAAGTATAATTATTACAGTTCTAGCGATAATAACTGCATTATATGGGTAATAATGCATGTTATATTGATAATATCGGGAGTAATTAGTATAATTATTACAGTTCTAGCGATAATACTAGTAAAATATGGCTAAGAGTGCCTGTTATATTGATAATAATAAAAGTAATAAGTATATTTATTATACTTCTGTCAATAATAACTGCTTTATATGGGTAATAATGCATGTTATATTGATAATAATATAAGTAATAAGTATAATTATTACAGTTCTAGCGATAATAACTCCATAATATGGGTAATAATGCATGTTATATTGATGATAATAAAAGTACTAAGTATATTTATTATAGTTCTAGCGATTATAACTGCATAATATGCGTAATAATGCATGTTATATTGATAATAATATAAGTAATAAGTATAATTATTACAGCTCTAGCGATAATAACTGCATTATATGGGCAATAATGCATGTTATATTGGTAATATCGGGTGTAATAAGTATAATTATTACATTTCTAGCGGTAATAACTGCATTATATGGGTAATAATGCATGTTATATTGATAATAATAAAAGTAATAAGTATATTTATTATACTTCTGTCGATAATAACTCCATTATATGGGTAATAATGCATGTTATAATGACAATAATATAAGTAATAAGTATAATTATTACAGTTCTAGCGGTAATAACTGCATTATATGGGTAATAATGCATGTTATATTGATAATAATAAAAGTAATAAGTACATTTATTATACTTCTGCCGATAATAACTGCATTATATGGGTAATAATGCATGTTATATTGATAATATCGGGAGTAATAAGTACAACTATTATACTTCTAGCGATAATAATAGTAAAATATGGCTAATAGTGCATGTTATATTGATAATAATAAAAGTAATAAGTATATTTATTACAGTTCTAGCGATAATAACTGCATTATATGGGTAATAATGCATGTTATATTGATAATATCGGGTGTAATAAGTATAATTATTACATTTCTAGCGGTAATAACTGCATTATATGGGTAATAATGCATGTTATATTGATAATAATAAAAGTAATAAGTATATTTATTATACTTCTGTCGATAATAACTCCATTATATGGGTAATAATGCATGTTATAATGACAATAATATAAGTAATAAGTATAATTATTACAGTTCTAGCAATAATAACTGCATAAAATGGGTAATAGTGCATGTTATATTGCTAATAATATAAGTAATAAGTATAATTATTACAGTTCAAGCGATAATAACTGCATTATATGGGTAATAATGCATGTTATATTGATAATATCGGGTGTAATAAGTATAATTATTACATTTCTAGCGGTAATAACTGCATTATATGGGTAATAATGCATGTTATATTGATAATAATAAAAGTAATAAGTATATTTATTATACTTCTGTCGATAATAACTCCATTATATGGGTAATAATGCATGTTATAATGACAATAATATAAGTAATAAGTATAATTATTACAGTTCTAGCAATAATAACTGCATAAAATGGGTAATAGTGCATGTTATATTGCTAATAATATAAGTAATAAGTATAATTATTACAGTTCTAGCGATAATAACTGCATAATATGGGTAATAATGCACGTTATATTGCTAATAATATAAGTAATAAGTATAATTATTACAGTTCTAGCGATAATAACTGCATTATATGGGTAATAATGCATGTTATATTGATAATATCGGGAGTAATTAGTATAATTATTACAGTTCTAGCGATAATACTAGTAAAATATGGCTAAGAGTGCCTGTTATATTGATAATAATAAAAGTAATAAGTATATTTATTATACTTCTGTCAATAATAACTGCTTTATATGGGTAATAATGCATGTTATATTGATAATAATATAAGTAATAAGTATAATTATTACAGTTCTAGCGATAATAACTCCATAATATGGGTAATAATGCATGTTATATTGATGATAATAAAAGTACTAAGTATATTTATTATAGTTCTAGCGATTATAACTGCATAATATGCGTAATAATGCATGTTATATTGATAATAATATAAGTAATAAGTATAATTATTACAGCTCTAGCGATAATAACTGCATTATATGGGCAATAATGCATGTTATATTGGTAATATCGGGTGTAATAAGTATAATTATTACATTTCTAGCGGTAATAACTGCATTATATGGGTAATAATGCATGTTATATTGATAATAATAAAAGTAATAAGTATATTTATTATACTTCTGTCGATAATAACTCCATTATATGGGTAATAATGCATGTTATAATGACAATAATATAAGTAATAAGTATAATTATTACAGTTCTAGCGGTAATAACTGCATTATATGGGTAATAATGCATGTTATATTGATAATAATAAAAGTAATAAGTACATTTATTATACTTCTGCCGATAATAACTGCATTATATGGGTAATAATGCATGTTATATTGATAATATCGGGAGTAATAAGTACAACTATTATACTTCTAGCGATAATAATAGTAAAATATGGCTAATAGTGCATGTTATATTGATAATAATAAAAGTAATAAGTATATTTATTACAGTTCTAGCGATAATAACTGCATTATATGGGTAATAATGCATGTTATATTGATAATATCGGGTGTAATAAGTATAATTATTACATTTCTAGCGGTAATAACTGCATTATATGGGTAATAATGCATGTTATATTGATAATAATAAAAGTAATAAGTATATTTATTATACTTCTGTCGATAATAACTCCATTATATGGGTAATAATGCATGTTATAATGACAATAATATAAGTAATAAGTATAATTATTACAGTTCTAGCAATAATAACTGCATAAAATGGGTAATAGTGCATGTTATATTGCTAATAATATAAGTAATAAGTACAATTATTACAGTTCTAGCGATAATAACTGCATAATATGGGTAATAATGCACGTTATATTGCTAATAATATAAGTAATAAGTATAATTATTACAGTTCTAGCGATAATAACTGCATTATATGGGTAATAATGCATGTTATATTGATAATATCGGGAGTAATTAGTATAATTATTACAGTTCTAGCGATAATACTAGTAAAATATGGCTAAGAGTGCCTGTTATATTGATAATAATAAAAGTAATAAGTATATTTATTACAGTTCTAGCGATAATAACTGCATTATATGGGTAATAATGCATGTTATATTGATAATATCGGGAGTAATAAGTATAATTATTACAGTTCTAGCGTTAATAACTGCATTAAATGGGTAATAATGGATGTTAAATTGATAATATCGGGAGTAATTAGTATAATTATTACAGTTCTAGCGATAATACTAGTAAAATATGGCTAAGAGTGCCTGTGATATTGATAATAATAAAAGTAATAAGTATATTTATTATACTTCTGTCGGTAATAACTGCTTTATATGGGTAATAATGTATGCTATATTGATAATAATATAAGTAATAAGTATAATTATTACAGTTCTACCAATAATAACTGCATAATATGGGTAATAATGCACGTTATATTGCTAATAATATAAGTAATAAGTATAATTATTACAGTTCTAGCGATAATAACTGCATTATATGGGTAATAATGCATGTTATATTGATAATATCGTGAGTAATAAGTATAATTATTATAGTTCTAGCGATAATAATAGTAAAATATGGCTAATAGTGCATGTTATATTGATAATAATAAAAGTAATAAGTATATTTATTACAGTTCTAGCTATAATAACTGCATTATATGCGTAATAATGCATATTATATTGATAATATCGGGAGTAATAAGTATAATTATTAAAGTTCTAGCGATAATAATAGTAAAATATTGCTAATAGTGCATGTTATATTGATAATAATAAATGTAATAAGTATATTTATTATACTTCTGTCGATAATAACCGCTTTATATGGGTAATAATGCATGTTATATTGATAATAATATAAGTAACAAGTATAATTATTACAGTGCTAGCGATAATAACTGCATTATATGGGTAATAATGCATGTTATATTGATAATAATAAAAGTAATAAGTATATTTATTATACTTCTGTCGATAATAACTGCATTATATGGGTAATAATGCATGTTATATTGATAATATCGGGTGTAATAAGTATAATTATTACATTTCTAGCGGTAATAACTGCATTATATGGGTAATAATGCATGTTATATTGATAATAATAAAAGTAATAAGTATATTTATTATACTTCTGTCGATAATAACTCCATTATATGGGTAATAATGCATGTTATAATAACAATAATATAAGTAATAAGTATAATTATTACAGTTCTAGCGGTAATAACTGCATTATATGGGTAATAATGCATGTTATATTGATAATAATAAAAGTAATAAGTATATTTATTATACTTCTGTCGATAATAACTCCATTATATGGGTAATAATGCATGTTATAATGACAATAATATAAGTAATAAGTATAATTATTACAGTTCTAGCAATAATAACTGCATAAAATGGGTAATAGTGCATGTTATATTGCTAATAATATAAGTAATAAGTATAATTATTACAGTTCAAGCGATAATAACTGCATTATATGGGTAATAATGCATGTTATATTGATAATATCGTGAGTAATAAGTATAATTATTATAGTTCTAGCGATAATAATAGTAAAATATGGCTAATAGTGCATGTTATATTGATAATAATAAAAGTAATAAGTATATTTATTACAGTTCTAGCTATAATAACTGCATTATATGCGTAATAATGCATATTATATTGATAATATCGGGAGTAATAAGTATAATTATTAAAGTTCTAGCGATAATAATAGTAAAATATTGCTAATAGTGCATGTTATATTGATAATAATAAATGTAATAAGTATATTTATTATACTTCTGTCGATAATAACTGCTTTATATGGGTAATAATGCATGTTATATTGATAATAATATAAGTAACAAGTATAATTATTACAGTGCTAGCGATAATAACTGCATTATATGGGTAATAATGCATGTTATATTGATAATAATAAAAGTAATAAGTATATTTATTATACTTCTGTCGATAATAACTGCATTATATGGTAATAATGCATGTTATATTGATAATATCGGGTGTAATAAGTATAATTATTACATTTCTAGCGGTAATAACTGCATTATATGGGTAATAATGCATGTTATATTGATAATAATAAAAGTAATAAGTATATTTATTATACTTCTGTCGATAATAACTCCATTATATGGGTAATAATGCATGTTATAATGACAATAATATAAGTAATAAGTATAATTATTACAGTTCTAGCGGTAATAACTGCATTATATGGGTAATAATGCATGTTATATTGATAATAATAAAAGTAATAAGTATATTTATTATACTTCTGTCGATAATAACTCCATTATATGGGTAATAATGCATGTTATAATGACAATAATATAAGTAATAAGTATAATTATTACAGTTCTAGCAATAATAACTGCATAAAATGGGTAATAGTGCATGTTATATTGCTAATAATATAAGTAATAAGTATAATTATTACAGTTCAAGCGATAATAACTGCATTATATGGGTAATAATGCATGTTATATTGATAATATCGGGTGTAATAAGTATAATTATTACATTTCTAGCGGTAATAACTGCATTATATGGGTAATAATGCATGTTATATTGATAATAATAAAAGTAATAAGTATATTTATTATACTTCTGTCGATAATAACTCCATTATATGGGTAATAATGCATGTTATAATGACAATAATATAAGTAATAAGTATAATTATTACAGTTCTAGCAATAATAACTGCATAAAATGGGTAATAGTGCATGTTATATTGCTAATAATATAAGTAATAAGTATAATTATTACAGTTCTAGCGATAATAACTGCATAATATGGGTAATAATGCACGTTATATTGCTAATAATATAAGTAATAAGTATAATTATTACAGTTCTAGCGATAATAACTGCATTATATGGGTAATAATGCATGTTATATTGATAATATCGGGAGTAATTAGTATAATTATTACAGTTCTAGCGATAATACTAGTAAAATATGGCTAAGAGTGCCTGTTATATTGATAATAATAAAAGTAATAAGTATATTTATTATACTTCTGTCAATAATAACTGCTTTATATGGGTAATAATGCATGTTATATTGATAATAATATAAGTAATAAGTATAATTATTACAGTTCTAGCGATAATAACTCCATAATATGGGTAATAATGCATGTTATATTGATGATAATAAAAGTACTAAGTATATTTATTATAGTTCTAGCGATTATAACTGCATAATATGCGTAATAATGCATGTTATATTGATAATAATATAAGTAATAAGTATAATTATTACAGCTCTAGCGATAATAACTGCATTATATGGGCAATAATGCATGTTATATTGGTAATATCGGGTGTAATAAGTATAATTATTACATTTCTAGCGGTAATAACTGCATTATATGGGTAATAATGCATGTTATATTGATAATAATAAAAGTAATAAGTATATTTATTATACTTCTGTCGATAATAACTCCATTATATGGGTAATAATGCATGTTATAATGACAATAATATAAGTAATAAGTATAATTATTACAGTTCTAGCGGTAATAACTGCATTATATGGGTAATAATGCATGTTATATTGATAATAATAAAAGTAATAAGTATATTTATTATACTTCTGTCGATAATAACTCCATTATATGGGTAATAATGCATGTTATAATGACAATAATATAAGTAATAAGTATAATTATTACAGTTCTAGCAATAATAACTGCATAAAATGGGTAATAGTGCATGTTATATTGCTAATAATATAAGTAATAAGTATAATTATTACAGTTCAAGCGATAATAACTGCATTATATGGGTAATAATGCATGTTATATTGATAATATCGGGTGTAATAAGTATAATTATTACATTTCTAGCGGTAATAACTGCATTATATGGGTAATAATGCATGTTATATTGATAATAATAAAAGTAATAAGTATATTTATTATACTTCTGCCGATAATAACTGCATTATATGGGTAATAATGCATGTTATATTGATAATATCGGGAGTAATAAGTACAACTATTATACTTCTAGCGATAATAATAGTAAAATATGGCTAATAGTGCATGTTATATTGATAATAATAAAAGTAATAAGTATATTTATTACAGTTCTAGCGATAATAACTGCATTATATGGGTAATAATGCATGTTATATTGATAATATCGGGTGTAATAAGTATAATTATTACATTTCTAGCGGTAATAACTGCATTATATGGGTAATAATGCATGTTATATTGATAATAATAAAAGTAATAAGTATATTTATTATACTTCTGTCGATAATAACTCCATTATATGGGTAATAATGCATGTTATAATGACAATAATATAAGTAATAAGTATAATTATTACAGTTCTAGCAATAATAACTGCATAAAATGGGTAATAGTGCATGTTATATTGCTAATAATATAAGTAATAAGTATAATTATTACAGTTCTAGCGATAATAACTGCATAATATGGGTAATAATGCACGTTATATTGCTAATAATATAAGTAATAAGTATAATTATTACAGTTCTAGCGATAATAACTGCATTATATGGGTAATAATGCATGTTATATTGATAATATCGGGAGTAATTAGTATAATTATTACAGTTCTAGCGATAATACTAGTAAAATATGGCTAAGAGTGCCTGTTATATTGATAATAATAAAAGTAATAAGTATATTTATTATACTTCTGTCAATAATAACTGCTTTATATGGGTAATAATGCATGTTATATTGATAATAATATAAGTAATAAGTATAATTATTACAGTTCTAGCGATAATAACTCCATAATATGGGTAATAATGCATGTTATATTGATGATAATAAAAGTACTAAGTATATTTATTATAGTTCTAGCGATTATAACTGCATAATATGCGTAATAATGCATGTTATATTGATAATAATATAAGTAATAAGTATAATTATTACAGCTCTAGCGATAATAACTGCATTATATGGGCAATAATGCATGTTATATTGGTAATATCGGGAGTAATAAGTACAACTATTATACTTCTAGCGATAATAATAGTAAAATATGGCTAATAGTGCATGTTATATTGATAATAATAAAAGTAATAAGTATATTTATTACAGTTCTAGCGATATTAACTGCATTATATGGGTAATAATGCATGTTATATTGATAATATCGGGTGTAATAAGTATAATTATTACATTTCTAGCGGCAATAACTGCATTATATGGGTAATAATGCATGTTATATTGATAATAATAAAAGTAATAAGTATATTTATTATACTTCTGTCGATAATAACTGCATTATATGGGTAATAATGCATGTTATATTGATAATAATATAAGTAATAAGTATAATTATTACAGTTCTAGCGACAATCACTCCATTATATGGGTAATAATGCATGTTATAATGACAATAATATAAGTAATAAGTATAATTATTACAGATCTAGCAATAATAACTGCATAATATGGGTAATAATGCACGTTATATTGCTAATAATATAAGTAATAAGTATAATTATTACAGTTCTAGCGATAATAACTGCATTATATGGGTAATAATGCATGTTATATTGATAATATCGTGAGATGTAAGTATAATTATTATAGTTCTAGCGATAATAATAGTAAAATATGGCTAATAGTGCATGTTATATTGATAATAATAAAAGTAATAAGTATATTTATTACAGTTCTAGCTATAATAACTGCATTATATGCGTAATAATGCATATTATATTGATAATATCGGGAGTAATAAGTATAATTATTATAGTTCTAGCGATAATAACTGCTTTATATGGGTAGTAATGCATGTTATATTGATAATAATATAAGTAATAAGTATAATTATTACAGTTCTAGCGATAATAACTGCATTATATGGGTAATAATGGATGTTATATTGATAATATCGGGAGTAATAAGTATATTTATTATAGTTCTATCAATAATAACTGCATAATATGCGTAATAATGCATGTTATATTGATAATAATATAAGTAATAGGTATAAATATTACAGTTCGAGCGATAATAACTGCATTATATGGGTAATAATGCATGTTATATTGATAATATCTGGAGTAATTAGTATAATTATTATAGTTCTAGCGATAATAAAGTAAAATATGGCTAAGAGTGCCTGTTATATTGATAATAATAAAAGTACTAAGTGTATTTATTATAGTTCTAGCGATTAGAACTGCATAATATGCGTAATAATGCATGTTATATTGATAATAATATAAGTAATAAGTATAATTATTACAGCTCTAGCGATAATAACTGCATTATATGGGCAATAATGCATGTTATATTGGTAATATTGGGAATAATAAGTATAATTATTATAGTTCTAGCAATAATAAAAGTAAAATATGGCTAATAGTGCATGTTATACTGATAATAATAAAAGTAATAAGTATATTTATTATACTTCTGTCGATAATAACTGCATTATATGGGTAATAATGCATGTTATATTGATAATAATATAAGTAATAAGCATAATTATTACAGTTCTAGCGATAATAACTGCATTATATGCGTAATAATGCATGTTATATTGATAATATCGGGAGTAATAAGTATAATTATTACAGTTCCAGCGATAATAACTGCATTATATGGGTAATAATGCATGTTATATTGATAATATCGGGTGTAATAAGTATAATTATTACATTTCTAGCGGTAATAACTGCATTATATGGGTAATAATGCATGTTATATTGATAATAATAAAAGTAATAAGTATATTTATTATACTTCTGTCGACAATAACTGCATTATATGGGTAATAATGCATGTTATATTGATAATAATATAAGTAGTAAGTATAATTATTACAGTTGTAGCGACAATAACTCCATTATATGGGTAATAATGCATGTTATAATGACAATAATATAAGTAATAAGTATAATTATTACAGTTCTAGCAATAATGACTGCATAATATGGGTAATAATGCACGTTATATTGCTAATAATATAAGTAATAAGTATAATTATTACAGTTCTAGAAATAATAACTGCATTATATGGGCAATAATGCATGTTATATTAATAATAATATAAATAATAAGTATAATTATTGCAGTTCTAGCGATAATAACTGCATTATATGGGTAATAATGCATGTTATATTGATAATATCGGGAGTAATAAGTACAACTATTATACTTCTAGCGATAATAATAGTAAAATATGGCTAATAGTGCATGTTATATTGATAATAATAAAAGTAATAAGTATATTTATTACAGTTCTAGCGATAATAACTGCATTATATGGGTAATAATGCATGTTATATTGATAATATCGGGTGTAATAAGTATAATTATTACATTTCTAGCGGTAATAACTGCATTATATGGGTAATAATGCATGTTATATTGATAATAATAAAAGTAATAAGTATATTTATTATACTTCTGTCGATAATAACTGCATTATATGGGTAATAATGCATGTTATATTGATAATAATATAAGTAGTAAGTATAATTATTACAGCTCTAACGACAATAACTCCATTATATGGGTAATAATACATGTTATAATGACAATAATATAAGTAATAAGTATAATTATTACAGTTCTAGCAATAATAACTGCATAATATGGGTAATAATGCACGTTATATTGCTAATAATATAAGTAATAAGTATAATTATTACAGTTCTAGAAATAATAACTGCATTATATGGGCAATAATGCATGTTATATTAATAATAATATAAATAATAAGTATAATTATTACAGTTCTAGCGATAATAACTGCATTATATGGGTAATAATGCATGTTATATTGATAATATCGGGAGTAATAAGTACAACTATTATACTTCTAGCGATAATAATAGTAAAATATGGCTAATAGTGCATGTTATATTGATAATAATAAAAGTAATAAGTATATTTATTACAGTTCTAGCGATAATAACTGCATTATATGGGTAATAATGCATGTTATATTGATAATATCGGGAGTAATAAGTATAATTATTACAGTTCTAGCGGTAATAACTGCATTAAATGGGTAATAATGGATGTTAAATTGATAATATCGGGAGTAATTAGTATAATTATTACAGTTCTAGCGATAATACTAGTAAAATATGGCTAAGAGTGCCTGTGATATTGATAATAATAAAAGTAATAAGTATATTTATTATACTTCTGTCGGTAATAACTGCTTTATATGGGTAATAATGTATGCTATATTGATAATAATATAAGTAATAAGTATAATTATTACAGTTCTACCAATAATAACTGCATAATATGGGTAATAATGCACGTTATATTGCTAATAATATAAGTAATAAGTATAATTATTACAGTTCTAGCGATAATAACTGCATTATATGGGTAATAATGCATGTTATATTGATAATATCGTGAGTAATAAGTATAATTATTATAGTTCTAGCGATAATAATAGTAAAATATGGCTAATAGTGCATGTTATATTGATAATAATAAAAGTAATAAGTATATTTATTATACTTCTGTCGATAATAACTGCATTATATGGGTAATAATGCATGTTATATTGATAATATCGGGTGTAATAAGTATAATTATTACATTTCTAGCGGTAATAACTGCATTATATGGGTAATAATGCATGTTATATTGATAATAATAAAAGTAATAAGTATATTTATTATACTTCTGTCGATAATAACTCCATTATATGGGTAATAATGCATGTTATAATGACAATAATATAAGTAATAAGTATAATTATTACAGTTCTAGCGGTAATAACTGCATTATATGGGTAATAATGCATGTTATATTGATAATAATAAAAGTAATAAGTATATTTATTATACTTCTGTCGATAATAACTCCATTATATGGGTAATAATGCATGTTATAATGACAATAATATAAGTAATAAGTATAATTATTACAGTTCTAGCAATAATAACTGCATAAAATGGGTAATAGTGCATGTTATATTGCTAATAATATAAGTAATAAGTATAATTATTACAGTTCAAGCGATAATAACTGCATTATATGGGTAATAATGCATGTTATATTGATAATATCGGGTGTAATAAGTATAATTATTACATTTCTAGCGGTAATAACTGCATTATATGGGTAATAATGCATGTTATATTGATAATAATAAAAGTAATAAGTATATTTATTATACTTCTGTCGATAATAACTCCATTATATGGGTAATAATGCATGTTATAATGACAATAATATAAGTAATAAGTATAATTATTACAGTTCTAGCAATAATAACTGCATAAAATGGGTAATAGTGCATGTTATATTGCTAATAATATAAGTAATAAGTATAATTATTACAGTTCTAGCGATAATAACTGCATAATATGGGTAATAATGCACGTTATATTGCTAATAATATAAGTAATAAGTATAATTATTACAGTTCTAGCGATAATAACTGCATTATATGGGTAATAATGCATGTTATATTGATAATATCGGGAGTAATTAGTATAATTATTACAGTTCTAGCGATAATACTAGTAAAATATGGCTAAGAGTGCCTGTTATATTGATAATAATAAAAGTAATAAGTATATTTATTATACTTCTGTCAATAATAACTGCTTTATATGGGTAATAATGCATGTTATATTGATAATAATATAAGTAATAAGTATAATTATTACAGTTCTAGCGATAATAACTCCATAATATGGGTAATAATGCATGTTATATTGATGATAATAAAAGTACTAAGTATATTTATTATAGTTCTAGCGATTATAACTGCATAATATGCGTAATAATGCATGTTATATTGATAATAATATAAGTAATAAGCATAATTATTACAGCTCTAGCGATAATAACTGCATTATATGGGCAATAATGCATGTTATATTGGTAATATCGGGTGTAATAAGTATAATTATTACATTTCTAGCGGTAATAACTGCATTATATGGGTAATAATGCATGTTATATTGATAATAATAAAAGTAATAAGTATATTCATTATACTTCTGTCGATAATAACTCCATTATATGGGTAATAATGCATGTTATAATGACAATAATATAAGTAATAAGTATAATTATTACAGTTCTAGCAATAATAACTGCATAAAATGGGTAATAGTGCATGTTATATTGCTAATAATATAAGTAATAAGTATAATTATTACAGTTCAAGCGATAATAACTGCATTATATGGGTAATAATGCATGTTATATTGATAATATCGGGTGTAATAAGTATAATTATTACATTTCTAGCGGTAATAACTGCATTATATGGGTAATAATGCATGTTATATTGATAATAATAGAAGTAATAAGTACATTTATTATACTTCTGCCGATAATAACTGCATTATATGGGTAATAATGCATGTTATATTGATAATATCGGGAGTAATAAGTACAACTATTATACTTCTAGCGATAATAATAGTAAAATATGGCTAATAGTGCATGTTATATTGATAATAATAAAAGTAATAAGTATATTTATTACAGTTCTAGCGATAATAACTGCATTATATGGGTAATAATGCATGTTATATTGATAATATCGGGTGTAATAAGTATAATTATTACATTTCTAGCGGTAATAACTGCATTATATGGGTAATAATGCATGTTATATTGATAATAATAAAAGTAATAAGTATATTTATTATACTTCTGTCGATAATAACTCCATTATATGGGTAATAATGCATGTTATAATGACAATAATATAAGTAATAAGTATAATTATTACAGTTCTAGCAATAATAACTGCATAAAATGGGTAATAGTGCATGTTATATTGCTAATAATATAAGTAATAAGTATAATTATTACAGTTCTAGCGATAATAACTGCATAATATGGGTAATAATGCACGTTATATTGCTAATAATATAAGTAATAAGTATAATTATTACAGTTCTAGCGATAATAACTGCATTATATGGGTAATAATGCATGTTATATTGATAATATCGGGAGTAATTAGTATAATTATTACAGTTCTAGCGATAATACTAGTAAAATATGGCTAAGAGTGCCTGTTATATTGATAATAATAAAAGTAATAAGTATATTTATTATACTTCTGTCAATAATAACTGCTTTATATGGGTAATAATGCATGTTATATTGATAATAATATAAGTAATAAGTATAATTATTACAGTTCTAGCGATAATAACTCCATAATATGGGTAATAATGCATGTTATATTGATGATAATAAAAGTACTAAGTATATTTATTATAGTTCTAGCGATTATAACTGCATAATATGCGTAATAATGCATGTTATATTGATAATAATATAAGTAATAAGTATAATTATTACAGCTCTAGCGATAATAACTGCATTATATGGGTAATAATGCATGTTATATTGATAATATCGGGAGTAATAAGTATAATTATTACAGTTCTAACGATAATAACTGCATTATATGGGTAATAATGCATGTTATATTGATAATATCGGGAGTAATAAGTATAATTATTACAGTTCTAGCGGTAATAACTGCATTAAATGGGTAATAATGGATGTTAAATTGATAATATCGGGAGTAATTAGTATAATTATTACAGTTCTAGCGATAATACTAGTAAAATATGGCTAAGAGTGCCTGTGATATTGATAATAATAAAAGTAATAAGTATATTTATTATACTTCTGTCGGTAATAACTGCTTTATATGGGTAATAATGTATGCTATATTGATAATAATATAAGTAATAAGTATAATTATTACAGTTCTACCAATAATAACTGCATAATATGGGTAATAATGCACGTTATATTGCTAATAATATAAGTAATAAGTATAATTATTACAGTTCTAGCGATAATAACTGCATTATATGGGTAATAATGCATGTTATATTGATAATATCGTGAGTAATAAGTATAATTATTATAGTTCTAGCGATAATAATAGTAAAATATGGCTAATAGTGCATGTTATATTGATAATAATAAAAGTAATAAGTATATTTATTACAGTTCTAGCTATAATAACTGCATTATATGCGTAATAATGCATATTATATTGATAATATCGGGAGTAATAAGTATAATTATTAAAGTTCTAGCGATAATAATAGTAAAATATTGCTAATAGTGCATGTTATATTGATAATAATAAATGTAATAAGTATATTTATTATACTTCTGTCGATAATAACTGCTTTATATGGGTAATAATGCATGTTATATTGATAATAATATAAGTAACAAGTATAATTATTACAGTGCTAGCGATAATAACTGCATTATATGGGTAATAATGCATGTTATATTGATAATAATAAAAGTAATAAGTATATTTATTATACTTCTGTCGATAATAACTGCATTATATGGGTAATAATGCATGTTATATTGATAATATCGGGTGTAATAAGTATAATTATTACATTTCTAGCGGTAATAACTGCATTATATGGGTAATAATGCATGTTATATTGATAATAATAAAAGTAATAAGTATATTTATTATACTTCTGTCGATAATAACTCCATTATATGGGTAATAATGCATGTTATAATGACAATAATATAAGTAATAAGTATAATTATTACAGTTCTAGCGGTAATAACTGCATTATATGGGTAATAATGCATGTTATATTGATAATAATAAAAGTAATAAGTATATTTATTATACTTCTGTCGATAATAACTCCATTATATGGGTAATAATGCATGTTATAATGACAATAATATAAGTAATAAGTATAATTATTACAGTTCTAGCAATAATAACTGCATAAAATGGGTAATAGTGCATGTTATATTGCTAATAATATAAGTAATAAGTATAATTATTACAGTTCAAGCGATAATAACTGCATTATATGGGTAATAATGCATGTTATATTGATAATATCGGGTGTAATAAGTATAATTATTACATTTCTAGCGGTAATAACTGCATTATATGGGTAATAATGCATGTTATATTGATAATAATAAAAGTAATAAGTATATTTATTATACTTCTGTCGATAATAACTCCATTATATGGGTAATAATGCATGTTATAATGACAATAATATAAGTAATAAGTATAATTATTACAGTTCTAGCAATAATAACTGCATAAAATGGGTAATAGTGCATGTTATATTGCTAATAATATAAGTAATAAGTATAATTATTACAGTTCTAGCGATAATAACTGCATAATATGGGTAATAATGCACGTTATATTGCTAATAATATAAGTAATAAGTATAATTATTACAGTTCTAGCGATAATAACTGCATTATATGGGTAATAATGCATGTTATATTGATAATATCGGGAGTAATTAGTATAATTATTACAGTTCTAGCGATAATACTAGTAAAATATGGCTAAGAGTGCCTGTTATATTGATAATAATAAAAGTAATAAGTATATTTATTATACTTCTGTCAATAATAACTGCTTTATATGGGTAATAATGCATGTTATATTGATAATAATATAAGTAATAAGTATAATTATTACAGTTCTAGCGATAATAACTCCATAATATGGGTAATAATGCATGTTATATTGATGATAATAAAAGTACTAAGTATATTTATTATAGTTCTAGCGATTATAACTGCATAATATGCGTAATAATGCATGTTATATTGATAATAATATAAGTAATAAGCATAATTATTACAGCTCTAGCGATAATAACTGCATTATATGGGCAATAATGCATGTTATATTGGTAATATCGGGTGTAATAAGTATAATTATTACATTTCTAGCGGTAATAACTGCATTATATGGGTAATAATGCATGTTATATTGATAATAATAAAAGTAATAAGTATATTTATTATACTTCTGTCGATAATAACTCCATTATATGGGTAATAATGCATGTTATAATGACAATAATATAAGTAATAAGTATAATTATTACAGTTCTAGCGGTAATAACTGCATTATATGGGTAATAATGCATGTTATATTGATAAGAATAAAAGTAATAAGTATATTCATTATACTTCTGTCGATAATAACTCCATTATATGGGTAATAATGCATGTTATAATGACAATAATATAAGTAATAAGTATAATTATTACAGTTCTAGCAATAATAACTGCATAAAATGGGTAATAGTGCATGTTATATTGCTAATAATATAAGTAATAAGTATAATTATTACAGTTCAAGCGATAATAACTGCATTATATGGGTAATAATGCATGTTATATTGATAATATCGGGTGTAATAAGTATAATTATTACATTTCTAGCGGTAATAACTGCATTATATGGGTAATAATGCATGTTATATTGATAATAATAGAAGTAATAAGTACATTTATTATACTTCTGCCGATAATAACTGCATTATATGGGTAATAATGCATGTTATATTGATAATATCGGGAGTAATAAGTACAACTATTATACTTCTAGCGATAATAATAGTAAAATATGGCTAATAGTGCATGTTATATTGATAATAATAAAAGTAATAAGTATATTTATTACAGTTCTAGCGATAATAACTGCATTATATGGGTAATAATGCATGTTATATTGATAATATCGGGTGTAATAAGTATAATTATTACATTTCTAGCGGTAATAACTGCATTATATGGGTAATAATGCATGTTATATTGATAATAATAAAAGTAATAAGTATATTTATTATACTTCTGTCGATAATAACTCCATTATATGGGTAATAATGCATGTTATAATGACAATAATATAAGTAATAAGTATAATTATTACAGTTCTAGCAATAATAACTGCATAAAATGGGTAATAGTGCATGTTATATTGCTAATAATATAAGTAATAAGTATAATTATTACAGTTCTAGCGATAATAACTGCATAATATGGGTAATAATGCACGTTATATTGCTAATAATATAAGTAATAAGTACAATTATTACAGTTCTAGCGATAATAACTGCATTATATGGGTAATAATGCATGTTATATTGATAATATCGGGAGTAATTAGTATAATTATTACAGTTCTAGCGATAATACTAGTAAAATATGGCTAAGAGTGCCTGTTATATTGATAATAATAAAAGTAATAAGTATATTTATTATACTTCTGTCAATAATAACTGCTTTATATGGGTAATAATGCATGTTATATTGATAATAATATAAGTAATAAGTATAATTATTACAGTTCTAGCGATAATAACTCCATAATATGGGTAATAATGCATGTTATATTGATGATAATAAAAGTACTAAGTATATTTATTATAGTTCTAGCGATTATAACTGCATAATATGCGTAATAATGCATGTTATATTGATAATAATATAAGTAATAAGTATAATTATTACAGCTCTAGCGATAATAACTGCATTATATGGGTAATAATGCATGTTATATTGATAATATCGGGAGTAATAAGTATAATTATTACAGTTCTAACGATAATAACTGCATTATATGGGTAATAATGCATGTTATATTGATAATATCGGGAGTAATAAGTATAATTATTAC
Source organism: Megachile leachella (assembly GCA_963576845.1). Taxonomy (NCBI): domain Eukaryota; kingdom Metazoa; phylum Arthropoda; class Insecta; order Hymenoptera; family Megachilidae; genus Megachile; species Megachile leachella. The sequence goes on along the minus strand of CAUYWW010000109.1, from coordinate 159,071 downwards.
AGTTCTAGCGGTAATAACTGCATTAAATGGGTAATAATGGATGTTAAATTGATAATATCGGGAGTAATTAGTATAATTATTACAGTTCTAGCGATAATACTAGTAAAATATGGCTAAGAGTGCCTGTGATATTGATAATAATAAAAGTAATAAGTATATTTATTATACTTCTGTCGGTAATAACTGCTTTATATGGGTAATAATGTATGCTATATTGATAATAATATAAGTAATAAGTATAATTATTACAGTTCTACCAATAATAACTGCATAATATGGGTAATAATGCACGTTATATTGCTAATAATATAAGTAATAAGTATAATTATTACAGTTCTAGCGATAATAACTGCATTATATGGGTAATAATGCATGTTATATTGATAATATCGTGAGTAATAAGTATAATTATTATAGTTCTAGCGATAATAATAGTAAAATATGGCTAATAGTGCATGTTATATTGATAATAATAAAAGTAATAAGTATATTTATTACAGTTCTAGCTATAATAACTGCATTATATGCGTAATAATGCATATTATATTGATAATATCGGGAGTAATAAGTATAATTATTAAAGTTCTAGCGATAATAATAGTAAAATATTGCTAATAGTGCATGTTATATTGATAATAATAAATGTAATAAGTATATTTATTATACTTCTGTCGATAATAACTGCTTTATATGGGTAATAATGCATGTTATATTGATAATAATATAAGTAACAAGTATAATTATTACAGTGCTAGCGATAATAACTGCATTATATGGGTAATAATGCATGTTATATTGATAATAATAAAAGTAATAAGTATATTTATTATACTTCTGTCGATAATAACTGCATTATATGGGTAATAATGCATGTTATATTGATAATATCGGGTGTAATAAGTATAATTATTACATTTCTAGCGGTAATAACTGCATTATATGGGTAATAATGCATGTTATATTGATAATAATAAAAGTAATAAGTATATTTATTATACTTCTGTCGATAATAACTCCATTATATGGGTAATAATGCATGTTATAATGACAATAATATAAGTAATAAGTATAATTATTACAGTTCTAGCGGTAATAACTGCATTATATGGGTAATAATGCATGTTATATTGATAATAATAAAAGTAATAAGTATATTTATTATACTTCTGTCGATAATAACTCCATTATATGGGTAATAATGCATGTTATAATGACAATAATATAAGTAATAAGTATAATTATTACAGTTCTAGCAATAATAACTGCATAAAATGGGTAATAGTGCATGTTATATTGCTAATAATATAAGTAATAAGTATAATTATTACAGTTCAAGCGATAATAACTGCATTATATGGGTAATAATGCATGTTATATTGATAATATCGGGTGTAATAAGTATAATTATTACATTTCTAGCGGTAATAACTGCATTATATGGGTAATAATGCATGTTATATTGATAATAATAAAAGTAATAAGTATATTTATTATACTTCTGTCGATAATAACTCCATTATATGGGTAATAATGCATGTTATAATGACAATAATATAAGTAATAAGTATAATTATTACAGTTCTAGCAATAATAACTGCATAAAATGGGTAATAGTGCATGTTATATTGCTAATAATATAAGTAATAAGTATAATTATTACAGTTCTAGCGATAATAACTGCATAATATGGGTAATAATGCACGTTATATTGCTAATAATATAAGTAATAAGTATAATTATTACAGTTCTAGCGATAATAACTGCATTATATGGGTAATAATGCATGTTATATTGATAATATCGGGAGTAATTAGTATAATTATTACAGTTCTAGCGATAATACTAGTAAAATATGGCTAAGAGTGCCTGTTATATTGATAATAATAAAAGTAATAAGTATATTTATTATACTTCTGTCAATAATAACTGCTTTATATGGGTAATAATGCATGTTATATTGATAATAATATAAGTAATAAGTATAATTATTACAGTTCTAGCGATAATAACTCCATAATATGGGTAATAATGCATGTTATATTGATGATAATAAAAGTACTAAGTATATTTATTATAGTTCTAGCGATTATAACTGCATAATATGCGTAATAATGCATGTTATATTGATAATAATATAAGTAATAAGCATAATTATTACAGCTCTAGCGATAATAACTGCATTATATGGGCAATAATGCATGTTATATTGGTAATATCGGGTGTAATAAGTATAATTATTACATTTCTAGCGGTAATAACTGCATTATATGGGTAATAATGCATGTTATATTGATAATAATAAAAGTAATAAGTATATTTATTATACTTCTGTCGATAATAACTCCATTATATGGGTAATAATGCATGTTATAATGACAATAATATAAGTAATAAGTATAATTATTACAGTTCTAGCGGTAATAACTGCATTATATGGGTAATAATGCATGTTATATTGATAATAATAAAAGTAATAAGTATATTTATTATACTTCTGTCGATAATAACTCCATTATATGGGTAATAATGCATGTTATAATGACAATAATATAAGTAATAAGTATAATTATTACAGTTCTAGCAATAATAACTGCATAAAATGGGTAATAGTGCATGTTATATTGCTAATAATATAAGTAATAAGTATAATTATTACAGTTCAAGCGATAATAACTGCATTATATGGGTAATAATGCATGTTATATTGATAATATCGGGTGTAATAAGTATAATTATTACATTTCTAGCGGTAATAACTGCATTATATGGGTAATAATGCATGTTATATTGATAATAATAAAAGTAATAAGTATATTTATTATACTTCTGCCGATAATAACTGCATTATATGGGTAATAATGCATGTTATATTGATAATATCGGGAGTAATAAGTACAACTATTATACTTCTAGCGATAATAATAGTAAAATATGGCTAATAGTGCATGTTATATTGATAATAATAAAAGTAATAAGTATATTTATTACAGTTCTAGCGATAATAACTGCATTATATGGGTAATAATGCATGTTATATTGATAATATCGGGTGTAATAAGTATAATTATTACATTTCTAGCGGTAATAACTGCATTATATGGGTAATAATGCATGTTATATTGATAATAATAAAATTAATAAGTATATTTATTATACTTCTGTCGATAATAACTCCATTATATGGGTAATAATGCATGTTATAATGACAATAATATAAGTAATAAGTATAATTATTACAGTTCTAGCAATAATAACTGCATAAAATGGGTAATAGTGCATGTTATATTGCTAATAATATAAGTAATAAGTATAATTATTACAGTTCTAGCGATAATAACTGCATAATATGGGTAATAATGCACGTTATATTGCTAATAATATAAGTAATAAGTATAATTATTACAGTTCTAGCGATAATAACTGCATTATATGGGTAATAATGCATGTTATATTGATAATATCGGGAGTAATTAGTATAATTATTACAGTTCTAGCGATAATACGAGTAAAATATGGCTAAGAGTGCCTGTTATATTGATAATAATAAAAGTAATAAGTATATTTATTATACTTCTGTCAATAATAACTGCTTTATATGGGTAATAATGCATGTTATATTGATAATAATATAAGTAATAAGTATAATTATTACAGTTCTAGCGATAATAACTCCATAATATGGGTAATAATGCATGTTATATTGATGATAATAAAAGTACTAAGTATATTTATTATAGTTCTAGCGATTATAACTGCATAATATGCGTAATAATGCATGTTATATTGATAATAATATAAGTAATAAGTATAATTATTACAGCTCTAGCGATAATAACTGCATTATATGGGCAATAATGCATGTTATATTGGTAATATCGGGAGTAATAAGTACAACTATTATACTTCTAGCGATAATAATAGTAAAATATGGCTAATAGTGCATGTTATATTGATAATAATAAAAGTAATAAGTATATTTATTACAGTTCTAGCGATATTAACTGCATTATATGGGTAATAATGCATGTTATATTGATAATATCGGGTGTAATAAGTATAATTATTACATTTCTAGCGGCAATAACTGCATTATATGGGTAATAATGCATGTTATATTGATAATAATAAAAGTAATAAGTATATTTATTATACTTCTGTCGATAATAACTGCATTATATGGGTAATAATGCATGTTATATTGATAATAATATAAGTAATAAGTATAATTATTACAGTTCTAGCGACAATCACTCCATTATATGGGTAATAATGCATGTTATAATGACAATAATATAAGTAATAAGTATAATTATTACAGATCTAGCAATAATAACTGCATAATATGGGTAATAATGCACGTTATATTGCTAATAATATAAGTAATAAGTATAATTATTACAGTTCTAGCGATAATAACTGCATTATATGGGTAATAATGCATGTTATATTGATAATATCGTGAGATGTAAGTATAATTATTATAGTTCTAGCGATAATAATAGTAAAATATGGCTAATAGTGCATGTTATATTGATAATAATAAAAGTAATAAGTATATTTATTACAGTTCTAGCTATAATAACTGCATTATATGCGTAATAATGCATATTATATTGATAATATCGGGAGTAATAAATATAATTATTATAGTTCTAGCGATAATAATAGTAAAATATTGCTAATAGTGCATGTTATATTGATAATAATAAATGTAATACGTATACTTATTATACTTCTGTCGATAATAACTGCTTTATATGGGTAGTAATGCATGTTATATTGATAATAATATAAGTAATAAGTATAATTATTACAGTTCTAGCGATAATAACTGCATTATATGGGTAATAATGGATGTTATATTGATAATATCGGGAGTAATAAGTATATTTATTATAGTTCTATCAATAATAACTGCATAATATGCGTAATAATGCATGTTATATTGATAATAATATAAGTAATAGGTATAAATATTACAGTTCGAGCGATAATAACTGCATTATATGGGTAATAATGCATGTTATATTGATAATATCTGGAGTAATTAGTATAATTATTATAGTTCTAGCGATAATAAAGTAAAATATGGCTAAGAGTGCCTGTTATATTCATAATAATAAAAGTACTAAGTGTATTTATTATAGTTCTAGCGATTAGAACTGCATAATATGCGTAATAATGCATGTTATATTGATAATAATATAAGTAATAAGTATAATTATTACAGCTCTAGCGATAATAACTGCATTATATGGGCAATAATGCATGTTATATTGGTAATATTGGGAATAATAAGTATAATTATTATAGTTCTAGCAATAATAAAAGTAAAATATGGCTAATAGTGCATGTTATACTGATAATAATAAAAGTAATAAGTATATTTATTATACTTCTGTCGATAATAACTGCATTATATGGGTAATAATGCATGTTATATTGATAATAATATAAGTAATAAGCATAATTATTACAGTTCTAGCGATAATAACTGCATTATATGCGTAATAATGCATGTTATATTGATAATATCGGGAGTAATAAGTATAATTATTACAGTTCCAGCGATAATAACTGCATTATATGGGTAATAATGCATGTTATATTGATAATATCGGGTGTAATAAGTATAATTATTACATTTCTAGCGATAATACTAGTAAAATATGGCTAAGAGTGCCTGTGATATTGATAATAATAAAAGTAATAAGTATATTTATTATACTTCTGTCGGTAATAACTGCTTTATATGGGTAATAATGTATGCTATATTGATAATAATATAAGTAATAAGTATAATTATTACAGTTCTACCAATAATAACTGCATAATATGGGTAATAATGCACGTTATATTGCTAATAATATAAGTAATAAGTATAATTATTACAGTTCTAGCGATAATAACTTCATTATATGGGTAATAATGCATGTTATATTGATAATATCGTGAGTAATAAGTATAATTATTATAGTTCTAGCGATAATAATAGTAAAATATGGCTAATAGTGCATGTTATATTGATAATAATAAAAGTAATAAGTATATTTATTACAGTTCTAGCTATAATAACTGCATCATATGCGTAATAATGCATATTATATTGATAATATCGGGAGTAATAAGTATAATTATTATAGTTCTAGCGATAATAATAGTAAAATATTGCTAATAGTGCATGTTATATTGATAATAATAAATGTAATAAGTATATTTATTATACTTCTGTCGATAATAACTGCTTTATATGGGTAATAATGCATGTTATATTGATAATAATATAAGTAACAAGTATAATTATTACAGTGCTAGCGATAATAACTGCATTATATGGGTAATAATGCATGTTATATTGATAATAATAAAAGTAATAAGTATATTTATTATACTTCTGTCGATAATAACTGCATTATATGGGTAATAATGCATGTTATATTGATAATATCGGGTGTAATAAGTATAATTATTACATTTCTAGCGGTAATAACTGCATTATATGGGCAATAATGCATGTTATATTGATAATAATAAAAGTAATAAGTATATTTATTATACTTCTGTCGATAATAACTCCATTATATGGGTAATAATGCATGTTATAATGACAATAATATAAGTAATAAGTATAATTATTACATTTCTAGCGGTAATAACTGCATTATATGGGTAATAATGCATGTTATATTGATAATAATAAAAGTAATAAGTATATTTATTATACTTCTGTCGATAATAACTCCATTATATGGGTAATAATGCATGTTATAATGACAATAATATAAGTAATAAGTATAATTATTACAGTTCTAGCAATAATAACTGCATAAAATGGGTAATAGTGCATGTTATATTGCTAATAATATAAGTAATAAGTATAATTATTACAGTTCAAGCGATAATAACTGCATTATATGGGTAATAATGCATGTTATACAGATAATATCGGGTGTAATAAGTATAATTATTACATTTCTAGCGGTAATAACTGCATTATATGGGTAATAATGCATGTTATATTGATAATAATAAAAGTAATAAGTATATTTATTATACTTCTGCCGATAATAACTGCATTATATGGGTAATAATGCATGTTATATTGATAATAATATAAGTAGTAAGTATAATTATTACAGTTCTAGCGACAATAACTCCATTATATGGGTAATAATGCATGTTATAATGACAATAATATAAGTAATAAGTATATTTATTACACTTCTAGCGATAATAACTGCATTATATGGGTAATAATGCATGTTATATTGATAATATCGGGTGTAATAAGTATAATTATTACATTTCTAGCGGTAATAACCGCATTATATGGGTAATAATGCGTGTTATATTGATAATATCGGGAGTAATAGGTACAACTATTATACTTCTAGCGATAATAATAGTAAAATATGGCTAATAGTGCATGTTATATTGATAATAATAAAAGTAATAAGTATATTTATTACAGTTCTAGCGATAATAACTGCATTATATGGGTAATAATGCATGTTATATTGATAATATCGGGTGTAATAAGTATAATTATTACATTTCTAGCGGTAATAACTGCATTATATGGGTAATAATGCATGTTATATTGATAATAATAAAAGTAATAAGTATATTTATTATACTTCTGTCGATAATAACTCCATTATATGGGTAATAATGCATGTTATAATGACAATAATATAAGTAATAAGTATAATTATTACAGTTCTAGCAATAATAACTGCATAAAATGGGTAATAGTGCATGTTATATTGCTAATAATATAAGTAATAAGTATAATTATTACAGTTCTAGCGATAATAACTGCATAATATGGGTAATAATGCACGTTATATTGCTAATAATATAAGTAATAAGTATAATTATTACAGTTCTAGCGATAATAACTGCATTATATGGGTAATAATGCATGTTATATTGATAATATCGGGAGTAATTAGTATAATTATTACAGTTCTAGCGATAATACTAGTAAAATATGGCTAAGAGTGCCTGTTATATTGATAATAATAAAAGTAATAAGTATATTTATTATACTTCTGTCGATAATAACTGCTTTATATGGGTAATAATGCATGTTATATTGATAATAATATAAGTAATAAGTATAATTATTACAGTTCTAGCGATAATAACTCCATAATATGGGTAATAATGCATGTTATATTGATGATAATAAAAGTACTAAGTATATTTATTATAGTTCTAGCGATTATAACTGCATAATATGCGTAATAATGCATGTTATATTGATAATAATATAAGTAATAAGTATAATTATTACAGCTCTAGCGATAATAACTGCATTATATGGGCAATAATGCATGTTATATTGGTAATATCGGGAGTAATAAGTACAACTATTATACTTCTAGCGATAATAATAGTAAAATATGGCTAATAGTGCATGTTATATTGATAATAATAAAAGTAATAAGTATATTTATTACAGTTCTAGCGATATTAACTGCATTATATGGGTAATAATGCATGTTATATTGATAATATCGGGTGTAATAAGTATAATTATTACATTTCTAGCGGCAATAACTGCATTATATGGGTAATAATGCATGTTATATTGATAATAATAATAGTAATAAGTATATTTATTATACTTCTGTCGATAATAACTGCATTATATGGGTAATAATGCATGTTATATTGATAATAATATAAGTAATAAGTATAATTATTACAGTTCTAGCGACAATGACTCCATTATATGGGTAATAATGCATGTTATAATGACAATAATATAAGTAATAAGTATAATTATTACAGATCTAGCAATAATAACTGCATAATATGGGTAATAATGCACGTTATATTGCTAATAATATAAGTAATAAGTATAATTATTACAGTTCTAGCGATAATAACTGCATTATATGGGTAATAATGCATGTTATATTGATAATATCGTGAGATGTAAGTATAATTATTATAGTTCTAGCGATAATAATAGTAAAATATGGCTAATAGTGCATGTTATATTGATAATAATAAAAGTAATAAGTATATTTATTACAGTTCTAGCTATAATAACTGCATTATATGCGTAATAATGCATATTATATTGATAATATCGGGAGTAATAAGTATAATTATTATAGTTCTAGCGATAATAATAGTAAAATATTGCTAATAGTGCATGTTATATTGGTAATAATAAATGTAATACGTATACTTATTATACTTCTGTCGATAATAACTGCTTTATATGGGTAGTAATGCATGTTATATTGATAATAATATAAGTAATAAGTATAATTATTACAGTTCTAGCGATAATACTAGTAAAATATGGCTAAGAGTGCCTGTTATATCGATAATAATAAAAGTAATAAGTATATTTATTATACTTCGGTCGATAATAACTGCATTATATGGGTAATAATGGATGTTATATTGATAATATCGGGAGTAATAAGTATAATTATTACAGTTCTAGCGATAATACTAGTAAAATATGGCTAAGAGTGCCTGTTATATTGATAATAATAAAAGTAATAAGTATATTTATTATACTTCGGTCGATAATAACTGCATTATATGGGTAATAATGCATGTTATATTGATAATAATATAAGTAATAAGTATAATTATTACAGTTCTGGCGATAATAACTGCATAATATGCGTAATAATGCATGTTATATTGATAATAATATAAGTAATAAGTATAATTATTACAGCTCTAGCGATAATAACTGCATTATATGGGCAATAATGCATGTTATATTGGTAATATTGGGAATAATAAGTATAATTATTATAGATCTAGCAATAATAAGAGTAAAATATGGCTAATAGTGCATGTTATACTGATAATAATAAAAGTTATAAGTATATTTATTATACTTCTGTCGATAATAACTGCATTATATGGGTAATAATGCATGTTATATTGATAATAATATAAGTAATAAGTATAATTATTACAGTTCTAGCGATAATAACTGCATTATATGCGTAATAATGCATGTTATATTGATAATATCGGGAGTAATAAGTATAATTATTACAGTTCTAGCGATAATAACTGCATTATATGCGTAATAGTGCATGTTATATTGATAATATCGGGAGTAATAAGTATAATTATTACAGTTCCTGCGATAATAACTGCATTATATGGGTAATAATGGATGATATATTGATAATATCGGGAGTAATAAGTATATTTATTATAGTTCTATCAATAGTAACTGCATAATATGGGCAATAATGCATGTTATATTGATAATAATATAAGTAATAGGTATAAATATTACAGTTCTAGCGATAATAACTGCATTATATGGGTAATAATACATGTTACATTGATAATATCGGGAGTAATTAGTATAATTATTATAGTTCTAGCGATAATAAAAGTAAAATCTGGCTAATAGTGCATGTTATACTGATAATAATAAAAGGAATAAGTATATTTATTATACTTCTGTCGATAATAACTGCATTATATGGGTAATAATGCATGTTATATTGATAATAATATAAGCAATAAGTATAATTATTACACTTCTAGCGATAATAACTGCATAATATGGGTAATAATGCACGTTATATTGATAATAATATAAGTAATAAGTATAATTATTACAGCTCTAGCGATAATAACTGCGTTATATGGGTAATAATGCATGTTATATTGGTAATATTGGGAATAATAAGTATAATTACTATAGTTCTAGCAATAATAAGAGTAAAATATGGCTAATAGTGCATATTATACTGATAATAATAAAAGTAATAAGTATATTTATTATACTTCTGTCGATAATAACTGCATTATATGGGTAATAATGCATGTTATATTGATAATAATATAAGTAATAAGTATAATTATTACAGTTCTAGCGATAATAACTGCATAATATGGGTAATAATGCACGTTATATTGATAATAATATAAGTAAGAAGTATAATTGTTACAGTTCTAGCGATAATAACTGCATTATATGTGTAATAATGCATGTTATATTGATAATATCGGGAGTAATAAGTATAATTATTATAGTTCTAGCGAGAATAATAGTAAAATATGGCTAATAGTGCATGTTATATTGATAATAATAAAAGTAATAAGTATATTTATTATAGTTCTATCGATAATAACTTCATAATATGGGTAATAATGCATGTGATATTGATGATAATAAAAGTACTAAGTATGTTTATTACAGTTCTAGCGATTATAACTGCATAGCATTGTATAGCAATAATGCATGTTATATTGATAATAATATAAGTAATAAGTATAATTATTACAGCTCTAGCGATAATAACTGCATTATATGGGTAATAATGCATGTTATATTGGTAATATTGGGAATAATAAGCATAATTATTATAGTTCTAGCGATAATAATAGGAAAATATGACTAATAGTGCATGTTATATTGATAATAATAAAAGTACTAAGTATATTTATTACAGTTCTATCGATTATAACTGCATAATATGGGTAATAATGCATGTTATATTGATGATAATAAAAGTAATACGTATATTTATTATAGTTCAATCGATAATAACTGCATAATATGGGTAATAATGCATGTTATATTGATAATAATATAAGTAATAAGTATAATTATTACAGTTCTAGCGATAATAACTGCATTATATGGCTAATAATGCACGTTATATTGCTAATAATATAAGTAATAAGTATATTTATTACAGTTCTATCGATAATAACTGCATAATATGGGTAATAATGCATTTTATATTGATGATAATATAAGTAATAAGTATAATTATTACAGTTCTAGCGATAATAACTGCATTATATGGGTAATAATGCATGTTATATTGATAATATCGGGAGTAATAAGTATAAATATTACAGTTCTAGCGGTAATAACTGCATTATATGCGTAATAATGCCTGTTATATTGATAATATCGGGAGTAATAAGTATAATTATTACAGTTCCAGCGATAATAACTCCATAATATGGGTAATAATGCATGTTATATTGATGATAATAAAAGTAATACGTATATTTATTACAGTTCTAGCGATAATAACTGCATAATATGCGTAATAATGCATGTTATATTGATTATAATATAAGTAATAAGTATAATTATTACAGCTCTAGCGATAATAACTGCATTATATGGGCAGCAATGCATGTTATATTGGTAATATTGGGAATAATAAGTATAATTATTATAGTTCTAGCAATAATAAGAGTAAAATATGGCTAATAGTGCATGTTATACTGATAATAATAAAAGTAATAAGTATATTTATTATACTTCTGTCGATAATAACTGCATTATATGGGTAATAATGCATGTTATATTGATAATAATTAAGTAATAAGTATAATTATTACAGTGCTAGCGATAATAACTGCATTATATGGCTAATAATGCACGTTATATTGCTAATAATATAAGTAATAAGTATATTTATTACAGTTCTATCGATAATAACTGCATAATATGGGTAATAATGCATTTTATATTGATGATAATAAAAGTAATACGTATATTTATTATAGTTCTATCGATAAGAACTGCATAATATGGGTAATAATGCATGTTATATTGATGATAATAAAAGTAATACGTATATTTATTATAGTTCTAGCGATAATAACTCCATAATATGGGTAATAATGCACGTTATATTGATAATAATATAAGTAATAAGTATAATTATTACAGTTCTAGCGATAATAACTGCATTATATGGGTAATAATGCATGTTATATTGCTAATAATATAAGTAATAAGTATAATTATTACAGTTCTAGCGATAATAACTGCATTATATGGGTAATAATGCATGTTATATTGATAATATCGGGAGTAATAAGTATAATTATTACAGTTCTAGCGGTAATAACTGCATTATATGGGTAATAATGTATGTTATATTGGTAATATTGGGAATAATAAGTATAATTATTATAGTTCTAGCGATAATAATAGTAAAATATGGCTAATAGTGCATGTTATATTGATAAGAGTAAAAGTAATAAGTATATTTATTATACTTCTGTCGATAATAACTGCATTATATGGGTAATAATGCATGTTATATTGATAATAATAAAAGTAATAAGTATATTTATTATACTTCTGTCGATAATAACTGCATTATATGGGTAGTAATGCATGTTATATTGATAATAATATAAGTAATAAGTATAATTATTACAGTTCTAGCGATAATAACTGCATTATATGGGTAATAATGCATGTTATATTGATAATATCGTGAGTAATAAGTATAATTATTATAGTTCTAGCGATAATAATAGTAAAATATGGCTAATAGTGCATGTTATATTGACAATAATAAAAGTAATAAGTATATTTATTACAGTTCTAGCTATAATAACTGCATTATATGGGTAATAATGCATGTTATATTGATAATAATTAAGTAATAAGTATAATTATTACAGTGCTAGCGAAAATAACTGCATTATATGCGTAATAATGCATGTTATATTGATAATAATATAAGTAATAAGTATAATTATTATATTTGTAGCGATAATAATAGTGAAATATGACTAATAGTGCATGTTATATTGATAATAATAAAAGTAATAAGTATATTTATTACAGTTCTATCGATTATAACTGCATAATATGGGTAATAATGCATGTTATATTGATAATAATATAAGTAATAAGTATAATTATTACAGCTCTAGCGATAATAACTGCATTATATGGGCAATAATGCATGTTATATTGCTAATAATATAAGTAATAAGTATAATTATTACAGTTCTAGCTATAATAACTGCATTATATGGGTAATAATGCATGTTATATTGATAATATCGTGAGTTGTAAGTATAATTATTATAGTTCTAGCGATAATAATAGTAAAATATGGCTAATAGTGCATGTTATATTGATAATAATAAAAGTAATAAGTATATTTATTACAGTTCCAGCTATAATAACTGCATTATATGCGTAATAATGCATATTATATTGATAATATCGGGAGTAATAAGTATAATTATTATAGTTCTAGCGATAATAATAGTAAAATATTGCTAATAGTGCATGTTATATTGATAATAATAAATGTAATAAGTATATTTATTATACTTCTGTCGATAATAACTGCTTTATATGGGTAGTAATGCATGTTATATTGATAATAATATAAGTAATAAGTATAATTATTACAGTTCTAGCGATAATAACTCCATAATATGGGTAATAATGCATGTTATATTGATGATAATAAAAGTACTAAGTATATTTATTATAGTTCTAGCGATTATAACTGCATAATATGCGTAATAATGCATGTTATATTGATGATAATAAAAGTACGAAGTATATTTATTACAGTTCTAGCGATTATAACTGCATAGCATTGCATAGCAATAATGCATGTTATATTGATAATAATATAAGTAATAAGTATAATTATTACAGCTATAGCGACAATAACTCCATTATATGGGTAATAGTGCATGTTATAATGACAATAATATAAGTAATATGTATAATTATTACAGTTCTAGCAATAATAACTGCATAATATGGGTAATAATGCACGTTATATTGCTAATAATATAAGTAATAAGTATATTTATTATACTTCTGTCGATAATAACTGCATTATATGGGTAGTAATGCATGTTATATTGATAATAATATAAGTAATAAGTATAATTATTACAGTTCTAGCGATAATAACTGCATTATATGGGTAATAATGCATGTTATATTGATAATATCGTGAGTAATAAGTATAATTATTATAGTTCTAGCGATAATAATAGTAAAATATGGCTAATAGTGCATGTTATATTGACAATAATAAAAGTAATAAGTATATTTATTACAGTTCTAGCTATAATAACTGCATTATATGGGTAATAATGCATGTTATATTGATAATAATTAAGTAATAAGTATAATTATTACAGTGCTAGCGATAATAACTGCATTATATGCGTAATAATGCATGTTATATTGATAATAATATAAGTAATAAGTATAATTATTATATTTGTAGCGATAATAATAGTGAAATATGACTAATAGTGCATGTTATATTGATAATAATAAAAGTAATAAGTATATTTATTACAGTTCTATCGATTATAACTGCATAATATGGGTAATAATGCATGTTATATTGATAATAATATAAGTAATAAGTATAATTATTACAGCTCTAGCGATAATAACTGCATTATATGGGCAATAATGCATGTTATATTGCTAATAATATAAGTAATAAGTATAATTATTACAGTTCTAGCTATAATAACTGCATTATATGGGTAATAATGCATGTTATATTGATAATATCGTGAGTTGTAAGTATAATTATTATAGTTCTAGCGATAATAATAGTAAAATATGGCTAATAGTGCATGTTATATTGATAATAATAAAAGTAATAAGTATATTTATTACAGTTCCAGCTATAATAACTGCATTATATGCGTAATAATGCATATTATATTGATAATATCGGGAGTAATAAGTATAATTATTATAGTTCTAGCGATAATAATAGTAAAATATTGCTAATAGTGCATGTTATATTGATAATAATAAATGTAATAAGTATATTTATTATACTTCTGTCGATAATAACTGCTTTATATGGGTAGTAATGCATGTTATATTGATAATAATATAAGTAATAAGTATAATTATTACAGTTCTAGCGATAATAACTCCATAATATGGGTAATAATGCATGTTATATTGATGATAATAAAAGTACTAAGTATATTTATTATAGTTCTAGCGATTATAACTGCATAATATGCGTAATAATGCATGTTATATTGATGATAATAAAAGTACGAAGTATATTTATTACAGTTCTAGCGATTATAACTGCATAGCATTGCATAGCAATAATGCATGTTATATTGATAATAATATAAGTAATAAGTATAATTATTACAGCTATAGCGACAATAACTCCATTATATGGGTAATAGTGCATGTTATAATGACAATAATATAAGTAATATGTATAATTATTACAGTTCTAGCAATAATAACTGCATAATATGGGTAATAATGCACGTTATATTGCTAATAATATAAGTAATAAGTATAATTATTACAGTTCTAGCGATAATAACTGCATTATATGGGTAATAATGCATGTTATATTGATAATATCGTGAGTAATAAGTATAATTATTATAGTTCTAGCGATAATAATAGTAAAATATGGCTAATAGTGCATGTTATATTGACAATAATAAAAGTAATAAGTATATTTATTACAGTTCTAGCTATAATAACTGCATTATATGGGTAATAATGCATGTTATATTGATAATAATTAAGTAATAAGTATAATTATTACAGTGCTAGCGATAATAACTGCATTATATGCGTAATAATGCATGTTATATTGATAATATCGGGAGTAATAAGTATAATTATTACAGTTCCAGCGATAATAACTCCATAATATGGGTAATAATGCATGTTATATTGATGATAATAAAAGTAATACGTATATTTATTACAGTTCTAGCGATAATAACTGCATAATATGCGTAATAATGCATGTTATATTGATTATAATATAAGTAATAAGTATAATTATTACAGCTCTAGCGATATTAACTGCATTATATGGGCAGTAATGCATGTTATATTGGTAATATTGGGAATAATAAGTATAATTATTATAGTTCTAGCAATAATAAGAGTAAAATATGGCTAATAGTGCATGTTATACTGATAATAATAAAAGTAATAAGTATATTTATTATACTTCTGTCGATAATAACTGCATTATATGGGTAATAATGCATGTTATATTGATAATAATTAAGTAATAAGTATAATTATTACAGTGCTAGCGATAATAACTGCATTATATGCGTAATAATGCATGTTGTATTGATAATATCGGGAGTAATAAGTATAATTATTACACTTCCAGCGATAATAACTGCATTATATGGGTAATAATGCATGTTATATTGATAATAATAAAAGTAATAAGTATATTTATTATACTTCTGTCGATAATAACTGCATTATATGGGTAGTAATGCATGTTATATTGATAATAATATAAGTAATAAGTATAATTATTACAGTTCTAGCGACAATAACTCCATTATATGGGTAATAGTGCATGTTATAATGACAATAATATAAGTAATATGTATAATTATTACAGTTCTAGCAATAATAACTGCATAATATGGGTAATAATGCACGTTATATTGCTAATAATATAAGTAATAAGTATAATTATTACAGTTCTAGCGATAATAACTGCATAATATGCGTAATAATGCATGTTATATTGATTATAATATAAGTAATAAGTATAATTATTACAGCTCTAGCGATAATAACTGCATTATATGGGCAGTAATGCATGTTATATTGGTAATATTGGGAATAATAAGTATAATTATTATAGTTCTAGCAATAATAAGAGTAAAATATGGCTAATAGTGCATGTTATACTGATAATAATAAAAGTAATAAGTATATTTATTATACTTCTGTCGATAATAACTGCATTATATGGGTAATAATGCATGTTATATTGATAATAATTAAGTAATAAGTATAATTATTACAGTGCTAGCGATAATAACTGCATTATATGCGTAATAATGCATGTTGTATTGATAATATCGGGAGTAATAAGTATAATTATTACAGTTCCAGCGATAATAACTGCATAATATGGGTAATAATGCACGTTATATTGATAATAATATAAATAATAAGTATAATTATTACAGTTCTAGCGATAATAACTGCATTATATGGGTAATAATGCATGTTATATTGGTAATATTGGGAATAATAAGTATAATTATTATATTTGTAGCGATAATAATAGTGAAATATGACTAATAGTGCATGTTATATTGATAATAATAAAAGTAATATGTATATTTATTACAGTTCTATCGATTATAACTGCATAATATGGGTAATAATGCATGTTATATTGATAATAATATAAGTAATAAGTATAATTATTACAGCTCTAGCGATAATAACTGCATTATGTGGGCAATAATGCATGTTATATTGCTAATAATATAAGTAATAAGTATAATTATTACAGTTCTAGCGATAATAACTGCATCATATGGGTAATAATGCATGTTATATTGATGATAATAAAAGTACTAAGTATATTTATTATAGTTCTAGCGATTATAACTGCATAATATGCGTAATAATGCATGTTATATTGATAATAATATAAGTAATAAGTATAATTATTACAGCTCTAGCGATAATAACGGCATTATATGGGCAATAATGCATGTTATATTGGTAATAGTGGGAATAATAAGTATAATTATTATAGTTCTAGCAATAGTAAGAGTAAAATACGGCTAATAGTGCATGTTATACTGATAATAATAAAAGTAATAAGTATATTTATTATACTTCTGTCGATAATAACTGCATTATATGGGTAATAAAGCATGTTATATTGATAATAATTAAGTAATAAGTATAATTATTATAGTTCTATCGATAATAACTTCATAATATGGGTAATAATGCATGTTATATTGATGATAATAAAAGTACTAAGTATATTTATTACAGTTCTAGCGATTATAACTGCATAGCATTGCATAGCAATAATGCATGTTATATTGATAATAATATAAGTAATAAGTATAATTATTACAGCTATAGCGATAATAACTGTATTATATGGGCAATAATGCATGTTATATTGGTAATATTGGGAATAATAAGTATAATTATCATAGTTCTAGCAATAATAAGAGTAAAATATGGCTAATAGTGCATGTTATACTGATAATAATAAAAGTAATAAGTATATTTATTATACTTCTGTCGATAATAACTGCATTATATGGGTAATAATGCATGTTATATTGATAATAATTAAGTAATAAGTATAATTATTACAGTGCTAGCGATAATAACTGCATTATATGCGTAATAATGCATGTTGTATTGATAATATCGGGAGTAATAAGTATAATTATTACACTTCCAGCGATAATAACTGCATAATATGGGTAATAATGCACGTTATATTGATAATAATATAAGTAATAAGTATAATTATTACAGTTCTAGCGATAATAACTGCATTATATGGGTAATAATGCATGTTATATTGGTAATATTGGGAATAATAAGTGTAATTATTATATTTGTAGCGATAATAATAGTGAAATATGACTAATAGTGCAAATATATTGATAATAATAAAAGTAATAAGTATATTTATTACAGTTCTATCGATTATAACTGCATAATATGGGTAATAATGCATGTTATATTGATAATAATATAAGTAATAAGTATAATTATTACAGCTCTAGCGATAATAACTGCATTATATGGGCAATAATGCATGTTATATTGCTAATAATATAAGTAATAAGTATAATTATTACAGTTCTAGCGATAATAACTGCATAATATGGGTAATAAAGCATATTATATTGATAATATCGGGAGTAATAAGTATAATTATTATAGTTCTAGCGATAATAATAGTAAAATATGGCTAATAGTGCATGTTATATTGATAATAATAAAAGTAATAAGTATATTTATTACAGTTCTAGCTATAATAACTGCATTATATGCGTAATAATGCATATTATATTGATAATATCGGGAGTAATAAGTATAATTATTATAGTTCTAGCGATAATAATAGTAAAATATGGCTAATAGTGCATGTTATATTGATAATAAAAAGTGTAATAAGTATATTTATTATACTTCTGTCGATAATAACTGCTTTATATGGGTAGTAATGCATGTTATATTGATAATAATATAAGTAATAAGTATAATTATTACAGTTCTAGCGATAATAACTCCATAATATGGGTAATAATGCATGTTATATTGATGATAATAAAAGTACTAAGTATATTTATTATAGTTCTAGCGATTATAACTGCATAATATGCGTAATAATGCATGTTATATTGATAATAATATAAGTAATAAGTATAATTATTACAGCTCTAGCGATAATAACTGCATTATATGGGCAATAATGCATGTTATATTGCTAATAATATAAGTAATAAGTATAATTATTACAGTTCTAGCTATAATAACTGCATTATATGGGTAATAATGCATGTTATATTGATAATATCGTGAGTTGTAAGTATAATTATTATAGTTCTAGCGATAATAATAGTAAAATATGGCTAATAGTGCATGTTATATTGATAATAATAAAAGTAATAAGTATATTTATTACAGTTCTAGCTATAATAATTGCATTATATGCGTAATAATGCATATTATATTGATAATATCGGGAGTAATAAGTATAATTATTATAGTTCTAGCGATAATAATAGTAAAATATTGCTAATAGTGCATGTTATATTGATAATAATAAATGTAATAAGTATATTTATTATACTTCTGTCGATAATAACTGCTTTATATGGGTAGTAATGCATGTTATATTGATAATAATATAAGTAATAAGTATAATTATTACAGTTCTAGCGATAATAACTCCATAATATGGGTAATAATGCATGTTATATTGATGATAATAAAAGTACTAAGTATATTTATTATAGTTCTAGCGATTATAACTGCATAATATGCGTAATAATGCATGTTATATTGATGATAATAAAAGTACGAAGTATATTTATTACAGTTCTAGCGATTATAACTGCATAGCATTGCATAGCAATAATGCATGTTATATTGATAATAATATAAGTAATAAGTATAATTATTACAGCTATAGCGATAATAACTGTATTATATGGGCAATAATGCATGTTATATTGGTAATATTGGGAATAATAAGTATAATTATTATAGTTCTAGCAATAATAAGAGTAAAATATGGCTAATAGTGCATGTTATACTGATAATAATAAAAGTAATAAGTATATTTATTATACTTCTGTCGATAATAACTGCATTATATGGGTAATAATGCATGTTATATTGATAATAATTAAGTAATAAGTATAATTATTACAGTGCTAGCGATAATAACTGCATTATATGCGTAATAATGCATGTTGTATTGATAATATCGGGAGTAATAAGTATAATTATTACACTTCCAGCGATAATAACTGCATTATATGGGTAATAATGCATGTTATATTGATAATATCGGGTGTAATAAGTACAATTATTACATTTCTAGCGGTAATAACTGCATTATATGGGTAATAATGCATGTTATATTGATAATAATAAAAGTAATAAGTATATTTATTATACTTCTGTCGATAATAACTGCATTATATGGGTAGTAATGCATGTTATATTGATAATAATATAAGTAATAAGTATAATTATTACAGTTCTAGCGACAATAACTCCATTATATGGGTAATAGTGCATGTTATAATGACAATAATATAAGTAATATGTATAATTATTACAGTTCTAGCAATAATAACTGCATAATATGGGTAATAATGCACGTTATATTGCTAATAATATAAGTAATAAGTATAATTATTACAGTTCTAGCGATAATAACTGCATTATATGGGTAATAATGCATGTTATATTGATAATATCGTGAGTAATAAGTATAATTATTATAGTTCTAGCGATAATAATAGTAAAATATGGCTAATAGTGCATGTTATATTGACAATAATAAAAGTAATAAGTATATTTATTACAGTTCTAGCTATAATAACTGCATTATATGGGTAATAATGCATGTTATATTGATAATAATTAAGTAATAAGTATAGTTATTACAGTGCTAGCGATAATAACTGCATTATATGCGTAATAATGCATGTTATATTGATAATATCGGGAGTAATAAGTATAATTATTACAGTTCCAGCGATAATAACTCCAATAATATGGGTAATAATGCATGTTATATTGATGATAATAAAAGTAATACGTATATTTATTACAGTTCTAGCGATAATAACTGCATAATATGCGTAATAATGCATGTTATATTGATTATAATATAAGTAATAAGTATAATTATTACAGCTCTAGCGATAATAACTGCATTATATGGGCAGTAATGCATGTTATATTGGTAATATTGGGAATAATAAGTATAATTATTATAGTTCTAGCAATAATAAGAGTAAAATATGGCTAATAGTGCATGTTATACTGATAATAATAAAAGTAATAAGTATATTTATTATACTTCTGTCGATAATAACTGCATTATATGGGTAATAATGCATGTTATATTGATAATAATTAAGTAATAAGTATAATTATTACAGTGCTAGCGATAATAACTGCATTATATGCGTAATAATGCATGTTGTATTGATAATATCGGGAGTAATAAGTATAATTATTACACTTCCAGCGATAATAACTGCATTATATGGGTAATAATGCATGTTATATTGATAATAATAAAAGTAATAAGTATATTTATTATACTTCTGTCGATAATAACTGCATTATATGGGTAGTAATGCATGTTATATTGATAATAATATAAGTAATAAGTATAATTATTACAGTTCTAGCGACAATAACTCCATTATATGGGTAATAGTGCATGTTGTAATGACAATAATATAAGTAATATGTATAATTATTACAGTTCTAGCAATAATAACTGCATAATATGGGTAATAATGCACGTTATATTGCTAATAATATAAGTAATAAGTATAATTATTACAGTTCTAGCGATAATAACTGCATAATATGCGTAATAATGCATGTTATATTGATTATAATATAAGTAATAAGTATAATTATTACAGCTCTAGCGATAATAACTGCATTATATGGGCAGTAATGCATGTTATATTGGTAATATTGGGAATAATAAGTATAATTATTATAGTTCTAGCAATAATAAGAGTAAAATATGGCTAATAGTGCATGTTATACTGATAATAATAAAAGTAATAAGTATATTTATTATACTTCTGTCGATAATAACTGCATTATATGGGTAATAATGCATGTTATATTGATAATAATTAAGTAATAAGTATAATTATTACAGTGCTAGCGATAATAACTGCATTATATGCGTAATAATGCATGTTGTATTGATAATATCGGGAGTAATAAGTATAATTATTACAGTTCCAGCGATAATAACTGCATAATATGGGTAATAATGCACGTTATATTGATAATAATATAAATAATAAGTATAATTATTACAGTTCTAGCGATAATAACTGCATTATATGGGTAATAATGCATGTTATATTGGTAATATTGGGAATAATAAGTATAATTATTATAGTTCTAGCAATAGTAAGAGTAAAATACGGCTAATAGTGCATGTTATACTGATAATAATAAAAGTAATAAGTATATTTATTATACTTCTGTCGATAATAACTGCATTATATGGGTAATAATGCATGTTATATTGATAATAATTAAGTAATAAGTATAATTATTATAGTTCTATCGATAATAACTTCATAATATGGGTAATAATGCATGTTATATTGATGATAATAAAAGTACTAAGTATATTTATTACAGTTCTAGCGATTATAACTGCATAGCATTGCATAGCAATAATGCATGTTATATTGATAATAATATAAGTAATAAGTATAATTATTACAGCTATAGCGATAATAACTGTATTATATGGGCAATAATGCATGTTATATTGGTAATATTGGGAATAATAAGTATAATTATTATAGTTCTAGCAATAATAAGAGTAAAATATGGCTAATAGTGCATGTTATATTGATAATAATAAAAGTAATAAGTATATTTATTATACTTCTGTCGATAATAACTGCATTTAATGGGTAATAATGCATGTAATATTGATAATATCTGGAGTAATTAGTATAATTATTATAGTTCTATCGATAATAAAAGTAAAATATGGCTAATAGTGCATGTTATATTGATAATAATAAAAGTAATAGGTATATTTATTACAGTTCTAGCGATAATAACTGCATTATATGGGTAATAATGCATGTTATATTGATAATAATAAAAGTAATAAGTATATTTATTATACTTCTGTCGATAATAACTGCATTATATGGGTAGTAATGCATGTTATATTGATAATAATATAAGTAATAAGTATAATTATTACAGTTCTAGCGACAATAACTCCATTACATGGGTAATAGTGCATGTTATAATGACAATAATATAAGTAATATGTATAATTATTACAGTTCTAGCAATAATAACTGCATAATATGGGTAATAATGCACGTTATATTGCTAATAATATAAGTAATAAGTATAATTATTACAGTTCTAGCGATAATAACTGCATTATATGGGTAATAATGCATGTTATATTGATAATATCGTGAGTAATAAGTATAATTATTATAGTTCTAGCGATAATAATAGTAAAATATGGCTAATAGTGCATGTTATATTGACAATAATAAAAGTAATAAGTATATTTATTACAGTTCTAGCTATAATAACTGCATTATATGGGTAATAATGCATGTTATATTGATAATAATTAAGTAATAAGTATAATTATTACAGTGCTAGCGATAATAACTGCATTATATGCGTAATAATGCATGTTATATTGATAATAATATAAGTAATAAGTATAATTATTACAGTTCTAGCGATAATAACTGCATTATATGGGTAATAATGCATGTTATATTGGTAATATTGGGAATAATAAGTATAATTATTATATTTGTAGCGATAATAATAGTGAAATATGACTAATAGTGCATGTTATATTGATAATAATAAAAGTAATAAGTATATTTATTACAGTTCTATCGATTATAACTGCATAATATGGGTAATAATGCATGTTATATTGATAATAATATAAGTAATAAGTATAATTATTACAGCTCTAGCGATAATAACTGCATTATATGGGCAATAATGCATGTTATATTGCTAATAATATAAGTAATAAGTATAATTATTACAGTTCTAGCTATAATAACTGCATTATATGGGTAATAATGCATGTTATATTGATAATATCGTGAGTTGTAAGTATAATTATTATAGTTCTAGCGATAATAATAGTAAAATATGGCTAATAGTGCATGTTATATTGATAATAATAAAAGTAATAAGTATATTTATTACAGTTCTAGCTATAATAACTGCATTATATGCGTAATAATGCATATTATATTGATAATATCGGGAGTAATAAGTATAATTATTATAGTTCTAGCGATAATAATAGTAAAATATTGCTAATAGTGCATGTTATATTGATAATAATAAATGTAATAAGTATATTTATTATACTTCTGTCGATAATAACTGCTTTATATGGGTAGTAATGCATGTTATATTGATAATAATATAAGTAATAAGTATAATTATTACAGTTCTAGCGATAATAACTCCATAATATGGGTAATAATGCATGTTATATTGATGATAATAAAAGTACTAAGTATATTTATTATAGTTCTAGCGATTATAACTGCATAATATGCGTAATAATGCATGTTATATTGATGATAATAAAAGTACGAAGTATATTTATTACAGTTCTAGCGATTATAACTGCATAGCATTGCATAGCAATAATGCATGTTATATTGATAATAATATAAGTAATAAGTATAATTATTACAGCTATAGCGACAATAACTCCATTATATGGGTAATAGTGCATGTTATAATGACAATAATATAAGTAATATGTATAATTATTACAGTTCTAGCAATAATAACTGCATAATATGGGTAATAATGCACGTTATATTGCTAATAATATAAGTAATAAGTATAATTATTACAGTTCTAGCGATAATAACTGCATTATATGGGTAATAATGCATGTTATATTGATAATATCGTGAGTAATAAGTATAATTATTATAGTTCTAGCGATAATAATAGTAAAATATGGCTAATAGTGCATGTTATATTGACAATAATAAAAGTAATAAGTATATTTATTACAGTTCTAGCTATAATAACTGCATTATATGGGTAATAATGCATGTTATATTGATAATAATTAAGTAATAAGTATAATTATTACAGTGCTAGCGATAATAACTGCATTATATGCGTAATAATGCATGTTATATTGATAATATCGGGAGTAATAAGTATAATTATTACAGTTCCAGCGATAATAACTCCATAATATGGGTAATAATGCATGTTATATTGATGATAATAAAAGTAATACGTATATTTATTACAGTTCTAGCGATAATAACTGCATAATATGCGTAATAATGCATGTTATATTGATTATAATATAAGTAATAAGTATAATTATTACAGCTCTAGCGATAATAACTGCATTATATGGGCAGTAATGCATGTTATATTGGTAATATTGGGAATAATAAGTATAATTATTATAGTTCTAGCAATAATAAGAGTAAAATATGGCTAATAGTGCATGTTATACTGATAATAATAAAAGTAATAAGTATATTTATTATACTTCTGTCGATAATAACTGCATTATATGGGTAATAATGCATGTTATATTGATAATAATTAAGTAATAAGTATAATTATTACAGTGCTAGCGATAATAACTGCATTATATGCGTAATAATGCATGTTGTATTGATAATATCGGGAGTAATAAGTATAATTATTACACTTCCAGCGATAATAACTGCATTATATGGGTAATAATGCATGTTATATTGATAATAATAAAAGTAATAAGTATATTTATTATACTTCTGTCGATAATAACTGCATTATATGGGTAGTAATGCATGTTATATTGATAATAATATAAGTAATAAGTATAATTATTACAGTTCTAGCGACAATAACTCCATTATATGGGTAATAGTGCATGTTATAATGACAATAATATAAGTAATATGTATAATTATTACAGTTCTAGCAATAATAACTGCATAATATGGGTAATAATGCACGTTATATTGCTAATAATATAAGTAATAAGTATAATTATTACAGTTCTAGCGATAATAACTGCATAATATGCGTAATAATGCATGTTATATTGATTATAATATAAGTAATAAGTATAATTATTACAGCTCTAGCGATAATAACTGCATTATATGGGCAGTAATGCATGTTATATTGGTAATATTGGGAATAATAAGTATAATTATTATAGTTCTAGCAATAATAAGAGTAAAATATGGCTAATAGTGCATGTTATACTGATAATAATAAAAGTAATAAGTATATTTATTATACTTCTGTCGATAATAACTGCATTATATGGGTAATAATGCATGTTATATTGATAATAATTAAGTAATAAGTATAATTATTACAGTGCTAGCGATAATAACTGCATTATATGCGTAATAATGCATGTTGTATTGATAATATCGGGAGTAATAAGTATAATTATTACAGTTCCAGCGATAATAACTGCATAATATGGGTAATAATGCACGTTATATTGATAATAATATAAATAATAAGTATAATTATTACAGTTCTAGCGATAATAACTGCATTATATGGGTAATAATGCATGTTATATTGGTAATATTGGGAATAATAAGTATAATTATTATATTTGTAGCGATAATAATAGTGAAATATGACTAATAGTGCATGTTATATTGATAATAATAAAAGTAATATGTATATTTATTACAGTTCTATCGATTATAACTGCATAATATGGGTAATAATGCATGTTATATTGATAATAATATAAGTAATAAGTATAATTATTACAGCTCTAGCGATAATAACTGCATTATGTGGGCAATAATGCATGTTATATTGCTAATAATATAAGTAATAAGTATAATTATTACAGTTCTAGCGATAATAACTGCATCATATGGGTAATAATGCATGTTATATTGATGATAATAAAAGTACTAAGTATATTTATTATAGTTCTAGCGATTATAACTGCATAATATGCGTAATAATGCATGTTATATTGATAATAATATAAGTAATAAGTATAATTATTACAGCTCTAGCGATAATAACGGCATTATATGGGCAATAATGCATGTTATATTGGTAATATTGGGAATAATAAGTATAATTATTATAGTTCTAGCAATAGTAAGAGTAAAATACGGCTAATAGTGCATGTTATACTGATAATAATAAAAGTAATAAGTATATTTATTATACTTCTGTCGATAATAACTGCATTATATGGGTAATAATGCATGTTATATTGATAATAATTAAGTAATAAGTATAATTATTATAGTTCTATCGATAATAACTTCATAATATGGGTAATAATGCATGTTATATTGATGATAATAAAAGTACTAAGTATATTTATTACAGTTCTAGCGATTATAACTGCATAGCATTGCATAGCAATAATGCATGTTATATTGATAATAATATAAGTAATAAGTATAATTATTACAGCTATAGCGATAATAACTGTATTATATGGGCAATAATGCATGTTATATTGGTAATATTGGGAATAATAAGTATAATTATCATAGTTCTAGCAATAATAAGAGTAAAATATGGCTAATAGTGCATGTTATACTGATAATAATAAAAGTAATAAGTATATTTATTATACTTCTGTCGATAATAACTGCATTATATGGGTAATAATGCATGTTATATTGATAATAATTAAGTAATAAGTATAATTATTACAGTGCTAGCGATAATAACTGCATTATATGCGTAATAATGCATGTTGTATTGATAATATCGGGAGTAATAAGTATAATTATTACACTTGCAGCGATAATAACTGCATAATATGGGTAATAATGCACGTTATATTGATAATAATATAAGTAATAAGTATAATTATTACAGTTCTAGCGATAATAACTGCATTATATGGGTAATAATGCATGTTATATTGGTAATATTGGGAATAATAAGTGTAATTATTATATTTGTAGCGATAATAATAGTGAAATATGACTAATAGTGCAAATATATTGATAATAATAAAAGTAATAAGTATATTTATTACAGTTCTATCGATTATAACTGCATAATATGGGTAATAATGCATGTTATATTGATAATAATATAAGTAATAAGTATAATTATTACAGCTCTAGCGATAATAACTGCATTATATGGGCAATAATGCATGTTATATTGCTAATAATATAAGTAATAAGTATAATTATTACAGTTCTAGCTATAATAACTGCATTATATGGGTAATAATGCATGTTATATTGATAATATCGTGAGTTGTAAGTATAATTATTATAGTTCTAGCGATAATAATAGTAAAATATGGCTAATAGTGCATGTTATATTGATAATAATAAAAGTAATAAGTATATTTATTACAGTTCTAGCTATAATAACTGCATTATATGCGTAATAATGCATGTTGTATTGATAATATCGGGAGTAATAAGTATAATTATTACACTTCCAGCGATAATAACTGCATTATATGGGTAATAATGCATGTTATATTGATAATAATAAAAGTAATAAGTATATTTATTATACTTCTGTCGATAATAACTGCATTATATGGGTAGTAATGCATGTTATATTGATAATAATATAAGTAATAAGTATAATT
Source organism: Megachile leachella (assembly GCA_963576845.1). Classification (NCBI taxonomy): domain Eukaryota; kingdom Metazoa; phylum Arthropoda; class Insecta; order Hymenoptera; family Megachilidae; genus Megachile; species Megachile leachella. The sequence continues at coordinate 129,600 of CAUYWW010000109.1, read as the reverse complement.
ATTACAGTTCTAGCGACAATAACTCCATTATATGGGTAATAGTGCATGTTATAATGACAATAATATAAGTAATATGTATAATTATTACAGTTCTAGCAATAATAACTGCATAATATGGGTAATAATGCACGTTATATTGCTAATAATATAAGTAATAAGTATAATTATTACAGTTCTAGCGATAATAACTGCATAATATGCGTAATAATGCATGTTATATTGATTATAATATAAGTAATAAGTATAATTATTACAGCTCTAGCGATAATAACTGCATTATATGGGCAGTAATGCATGTTATATTGGTAATATTGGGAATAATAAGTATAATTATTATAGTTCTAGCAATAATAAGAGTAAAATATGGCTAATAGTGCATGTTATACTGATAATAATAAAAGTAATAAGTATATTTATTATACTTCTGTCGATAATAACTGCATTATATGGGTAATAATGCATGTTATATTGATAATAATTAAGTAATAAGTATAATTATTACAGTGCTAGCGATAATAACTGCATTATATGCGTAATAATGCATGTTGTATTGATAATATCGGGAGTAATAAGTATAATTATTACAGTTCCAGCGATAATAACTGCATAATATGGGTAATAATGCACGTTATATTGATAATAATATAAATAATAAGTATAATTATTACAGTTCTAGCGATAATAACTGCATTATATGGGTAATAATGCATGTTATATTGGTAATATTGGGAATAATAAGTATAATTATTATATTTGTAGCGATAATAATAGTGAAATATGACTAATAGTGCATGTTATATTGATAATAATAAAAGTAATAAGTATATTTATTACAGTTCTATCGATTATAACTGCATAATATGGGTAATAATGCATGTTATATTGATAATAATATAAGTAATAAGTATAATTATTACAGCTCTAGCGATAATAACTGCATTATGTGGGCAATAATGCATGTTATATTGCTAATAATATAAGTAATAAGTATAATTATTACAGTTCTAGCGATAATAACTGCATCATATGGGTAATAATGCATGTTATATTGGTAATATTGGGAATAATAAGTATAATTATTATAGTTCTAGCGATAATAATAGAAAAATATGACTAATAGTGCATGATATATTGATAATAATAAAAGTACTAAGTATATTTATTACAGTTCTATCGATAATAACTGCATAATATGGGTAATAATGCATTTTATATTGATGATAATAAAAGTAATACGTATATTTATTATAGTTCTATCGATAATAACTGCATAATATGGGTAATAATGCATGTTATATTGATGATAATAAAAGTAATACGTATATTTATTATAGTTCTAGCGATAATAACTCCATAATATGGGTAATAATGCACGTTATATTGATAATAATATAAGTAATAAGTATAATTATTACAGTTCTAGCGATAATAACTGCATTATATGGGTAATAATGCATGTTATATTGATAATATCGGGAGTAATAAGTATAATTATTACAGTTCTAGCGGTAATAACTGCATTATATGCGTAATAATGCATGTTATATTGATAATAATTAAGTAATAAGTATAATTATTATAGTTCTATCGATAATAACTTCATAATATGGGTAATAATGCATGTTATATTGATGATAATAAAAGTACTAAGTATATTTATTACAGTTCTAGCGATTATAACTGCATAGCATTGCATAGCAATAATGCATGTTATATTGATAATAATATAAGTAATAAGTATAATTATTACAGCTCTAGCGATAATAACTGTATTATATGGGTAATAATGCATGTTATATTGATAATATCGGGAGTAATAAGTATAATTATTACAGTTCTAGCGGTAATAACTGCATTATATGCGTAATAATGCATGTTATATTGATAATATCGGGAGTAATAAGTATAATTATTATAGTTCTAGCGATAATAATAGTAAAATATGGCTAATAGTGCATGTTATATTGATAATAGTAAAAGTAATAAGTATATTTATTATAGTTCTATCGATAATAACTTCATAATATGGGTAATAATGCATGTTATAATGATGATAATAAAAGTACTAAGTATATTTATTATAGTTCTAGCGATTATAACTTCATAATATGCGTAATAATGCATGTTATATTGATAATAATATAAGTAATAAGTATAATTATTACAGCTCTAGCGATAATAACTGCATTATATGGGTAATAATGTATGTTATATTGATAATATCGGGAGTAAGAAGTATAATTATTACAGTTCCAGCGATAATAACTGCATAATATGGGTAATAATGCACGTTATATTGATAATAATATAAGTAATAAGTATAACTATTACAGCTCTAGCGATAATAACTGCATTATATGGGTAATAATGCATGTTATATTGGTAATATTGGGAATAATAAGTATAATTATTATATTTGTAGCGATAATAATAGTGAAATATGACTAATAGTGCATGTTATATTGATAATAATAAAAGTAATAAGCATATTTATTACAGTTCTATCGATTATAACTGCATAATATGGGTAATAATGCATGTTATATTGATAATAATATAAGTAATAAGTATAATTATTACAGCTCTAGCGATAATAACTGCATAATATGGGCAATAATGCATGTTATATTGCTAATAATATAAGTAATAAGTATAATTATTACAGTTCTAGCGATAATAACTGCATTATATGGGTAATAATGCATGTTATATTGATAATATCGTGAGTTGTAAGTATAATTATTATAGTTCTAGCGATAATAATAGTAAAATATTGCTAATAGTGCATGTTATATTGATAATAATAAATGTAATAAGTATATTTATTATACTTCTGTCGATAATAACTGCTTTATATGGGTAGTAATGCATGTTATATTGATAATAATATAAGTAATAAGTATAATTATTACAGTTCTAGCGATAATAACTCCATAATATGGGTAATAATGCATGTTATATTGATGATAATAAAAGTACTAAGTATATTTATTATAGTTCTAGCGATTATAACTGCATAATATGCGTAATAATGCATGTTATATTGATAATAATATAAGTAATAAGTATAATTATTACAGCTCTAGCGATAATAACGGCATTATATGGGCAATAATGCATGTTATATTGGTAATATTGGGAATAATAAGTATAATTATTATAGTTCTAGCAATAATAAGAGTAAAATATGGCTAATAGTGCATGTTATACTGATAATAATAAAAGTAATAAGTATATTTATTATACTTCTGTCGATAATAACTGCATTATATGGGTAATAATGCATGTTATATTGATAATAATATAAGTAATAAGTATAATTATTACAGTTCTAGCGATAATAACTGCATAATATGGGTAATAATGCACGTTATATTGCTAATAATATAAGTAATAAGTATAATTGTTACAGTTCTAGCGATAATAACTGCATTATATGGGTAATAATGCATGTTATAATGATGATAATAAAAGTACTAAGTATATTTATTATAGTTCTAGCGATTATAACTGCATAATACGCGTAATAATGCATGTTATATTGATAATAATATAAGTAATAAGTATAATTATTACAGCTCTAGCGATAATAACTGCATTATATGGGTAATAATGTATGTTATATTGGTAATATTGGGAATAATAAGTATAATTATTATAGTTCTAGCAATAATAAAAGTAAAATATGGCTAATAGTGCATGTTATACTGATAATAATAAAAGTAATAAGTATATTTATTATACTTCTGTCGATAATAACTGCATTATATGTGTAATAATGCATGTTATATTGATAATATCGGGAGTAATAAGTATAATTATTATAGTTCTAGCGAGAATAATAGTAAAATATGGCTAATAGTGCATGTTATATTGATAATAGTAAAAGTAATAAGTATATTTATTATAGTTCTATCGATAATAACTTCATAATATGGGTAATAATGCATGTTATAATGATGATAATAAAAGTACTAAGTATATTTATTATAGTTCTAGCGATTATAACTGCATAATATGCGTAATAATGCATGTTATATTGATAATAATATAAGTAATAAGTATAATTATTACAGCTCTAGCGATAATAACTGCATTATATGGGTAATAATGTATGTTATATTGGTAATATTGGGAATAATAAGTATAATTATTATAGTTCTAGCAATAATAAAAGTAAAATATGGCTAATAGTGCATGTTATGCTGATAATAATAAAAGTAATAAGTATATTTATTATACTTCTGTCGATAATAACTGCATTATATGGGTAATAATGCATGTTATATTGATAATAATATAAGTAATAAGTATAATTATTACAGTTCTAGCAATAATAACTGCATAATATGGGTAATAATGCACGTTATATTGCTAATAATATAAGTAATAAGTATAATTGTTACAGTTCTAGCGATAATAACTGCATTATATGGGTAATAATGCATGTTATAATGATGATAATAAAAGTACTAAGTATATTTATTATAGTTCTAGCGATTATAACTGCATAATATGCGTAATAATGCATGTTATATTGATAATAATATAAGTAATAAGTATAATTATTACAGCTCTAGCGATAATAACTGCATTATATGGGTAATAATGTATGTTATATTGGTAATATTGGTAATAATAAGTATAATTATTATAGTTCTAGCAATAATAAAAGTAAAATATGGCTAATAGTGCATGTTATACTGATAATAATAAAAGTAATAAGTATATTTATTATACTTCTGTCGATAATAACTGCATTATATGGGTAATAATGCATGTTATATTGATAATATCGGGAGTAATAAGTATAATTATTACAGTTCTAGCGAGAATAATAGTAAAATATGGCTAATAGTGCATGTTATATTGATAATAATAAAAGTAATAAGTATATTTATTATAGTTCTATCGATAATAACTTCATAACATGGGTAATAATGCATGTTATATTGATGATAATAAAAGTACTAAGTATATTTATTACAGTTCTAGCGATTATAACTGCATAGCATTGCATAGCAATAATGCATGTTATATTGATAATAATATAAGTTATAAGTATAATTATTACAGCTCCAGCGATAATAACTGCATTATATGGGTAAAAATGCATGTTATATTGGTAATATTGGGAATAATAAGTATAATTATTATAGTTCTAGCGATAATAATAGGAAAATATGACTAATAGGGCATGTTATATTGATAATAATAAAAGTACTAAGTATATTTATTACAGTTCTATCGATTATAACTGCATAATATGGGTAATAATGCATGTTATATTGATGATAATAAAAGTAATACGTATATTTATTATAGTTCTATCGATAATAACTGCATAATATGGGTAATAATGCATGTTATATTGATGATAATAAAAGTAATACGTATATTTATTATAGTTCTAGCGATAATAACTCCATAATATGGGTAATAATGCACGTTATATTGATAATAATATAAGTAATAAGTATAATTATTACAGTTCTAGCGATAATACCTGCATTATATGGGTAATAATGCATGTTATATTGCTAATAATATAAGTAATAAGTATAATTATTACAGTTCTAGCGATAATAACTGCATTATATGGGTAATAATGCATGTTATATTGATAATATCGGGAGTAATAAGTATAATTATTACAGTTCTAGCAATAATAACTGCATAATATGGGTAATAATGCACGTTATATTGCTAATAATATAAGTAATAAGTATAATTACTACAGTTCTAGCGATAATAACTGCATTATATGCGTAATAATGCATGTTATATTGATAATATCGGGAGTAATAAGTATAATTATTACAGTTCCAGCGATAATAACTGCATTATATGGGTAATAATGGATGTTATATTGATAATATCGGGAGTAATAAGTATATTTATTATAGTTCTATCAATAATAACTGCATAATATGCGTAATAATGCATGTTATATTGATAATAATATAAGTAATAGGTATAAATATTACAGTTCGAGCGATAATAACTGCATTATATGGCTAATAATGCATGTTATATTGATAATATCTGGAGTAATTAGTATAATTGTTATAGTCCTAGCGATAATAAAGTAAAATATGGCTAAGAGTGCCTGTTATATTGATAATAATAAAAGTAATAAGTATATTTATTATACTTCTGTCGATAATAACTGCTTTATATGGGTAATAATGCATGTTATATTGATAATAATATAAGTAATAAGTATAATTATTACAGTTCTAGCGATAATAACTCCATAATATGGGTAGTAATGCACGTTATATTGATAATAATATAAGTAATACGTATAAATATTACAGTTCTAGCGATAATAACTGCATTATATGGGTAATAATGCATGTTATATTGATAATAATATAAGTAATAAGTATAATTATTACAGCTCCAGCGATAATAACTGCATTATATGGGTAATAATGCATGTTATATTGGTAATATTGGGAATAATAAGTATGATTATTATAGTTCTAGCGATAATAATAGGAAAATATGACTAATAGGGCATGTTATATTGATAATAATAAAAGTACTAAGTATATTTATTACAGTTCTATCGATTATAACTGCATAATATGGGTAATAATGCATGTTATATTGATGATAATAAAAGTAATACGTATATTTATTATAGTTCTATCGATAATAACTGCATAATATGGGTAATAATGCATGTTATATTGATGATAATAAAAGTAATACGTATATTTATTATAGTTCTAGCGATAATAACTCCATAATATGGGTAATAATGCACGTTATATTGATAATAATATAAGTAATAAGTATAATTATTACAGTTCTAGCGATAATACCTGCATTATATGGGTAATAATGCATGTTATATTGCTAATAATATAAGTAATAAGTATAATTATTACAGTTCTAGCGATAATAACTGCATTATATGGGTAATAATGCATGTTATATTGATAATATCGGGAGTAATAAGTATAATTATTACAGTTCTAGCAATAATAACTGCATAATATGGGTAATAATGCACGTTATATTGCTAATAATATAAGTAATAAGTATAATTACTACAGTTCTAGCGATAATAACTGCATTATATGCGTAATAATGCATGTTATATTGATAATATCGGGAGTAATAAGTATAATTATTACAGTTCCAGCGATAATAACTGCATTATATGGGTAATAATGGATGTTATATTGATAATATCGGGAGTAATAAGTATATTTATTATAGTTCTATCAATAATAACTGCATTATATGCGTAATAATGCATGTTATATTGATAATAATTAAGTAATAAGTATAATTATTATAGTTCTATCGATAATAACTTCATAATATGGGTAATAATGCATGTTATATTGATGATAATAAAAGTACTAAGTATATTTATTACAGTTCTAGCGATTATAACTGCATAGCATTGCATAGCAATAATGCATGTTATATTGATAATAATATAAGTAATAAGTATAATTATTACAGCTCTAGCGATAATAACTGTATTATATGGGTAATAATGCATGTTATATTGATAATATCGGGAGTAATAAGTATAATTATTACAGTTCTAGCGGTAATAACTGCATTATATGCGTAATAATGCATGTTATATTGATAATATCGGGAGTAATAAGTATAATTATTATAGTTCTAGCGATAATAATAGTAAAATATGGCTAATAGTGCATGTTATATTGATAATAGTAAAAGTAATAAGTATATTTATTATAGTTCTATCGATAATAACTTCATAATATGGGTAATAATGCATGTTATAATGATGATAATAAAAGTACTAAGTATATTTATTATAGTTCTAGCGATTATAACTTCATAATATGCGTAATAATGCATGTTATATTGATAATAATATAAGTAATAAGTATAATTATTACAGCTCTAGCGATAATAACTGCATTATATGGGTAATAATGTATGTTATATTGATAATATCGGGAGTAAGAAGTATAATTATTACAGTTCCAGCGATAATAACTGCATAATATGGGTAATAATGCACGTTATATTGATAATAATATAAGTAATAAGTATAACTATTACAGCTCTAGCGATAATAACTGCATTATATGGGTAATAATGCATGTTATATTGGTAATATTGGGAATAATAAGTATAATTATTATATTTGTAGCGATAATAATAGTGAAATATGACTAATAGTGCATGTTATATTGATAATAATAAAAGTAATAAGCATATTTATTACAGTTCTATCGATTATAACTGCATAATATGGGTAATAATGCATGTTATATTGATAATAATATAAGTAATAAGTATAATTATTACAGCTCTAGCGATAATAACTGCATAATATGGGCAATAATGCATGTTATATTGCTAATAATATAAGTAGTAAGTATAATTATTACAGTTCTAGCGATAATAACTGCATTATATGGGTAATAATGCATGTTATATTGATAATATCGTGAGTTGTAAGTATAATTATTATAGTTCTAGCGATAATAATAGTAAAATATTGCTAATAGTGCATGTTATATTGATAATAATAAATGTAATAAGTATATTTATTATACTTCTGTCGATAATAACTGCTTTATATGGGTAGTAATGCATGTTATATTGATAATAATATAAGTAATAAGTATAATTATTACAGTTCTAGCGATAATAACTCCATAATATGGGTAATAATGCATGTTATATTGATGATAATAAAAGTACTAAGTATATTTATTATAGTTCTAGCGATTATAACTGCATAATATGCGTAATAATGCATGTTATATTGATAATAATATAAGTAATAAGTATAATTATTACAGCTCTAGCGATAATAACGGCATTATATGGGCAATAATGCATGTTATATTGGTAATATTGGGAATAATAAGTATAATTATTATAGTTCTAGCAATAATAAGAGTAAAATATGGCTAATAGTGCATGTTATACTGATAATAATAAAAGTAATAAGTATATTTATTATACTTCTGTCGATAATAACTGCATTATATGGGTAATAATGCATGTTATATTGATAATAATATAAGTAATAAGTATAATTATTACAGTTCTAGCGATAATAACTGCATAATATGGGTAATAATGCACGTTATATTGCTAATAATATAAGTAATAAGTATAATTGTTACAGTTCTAGCGATAATAACTGCATTATATGGGTAATAATGCATGTTATAATGATGATAATAAAAGTACTAAGTATATTTATTATAGTTCTAGCGATTATAACTGCATAATACGCGTAATAATGCATGTTATATTGATAATAATATAAGTAATAAGTATAATTATTACAGCTCTAGCGATAATAACTGCATTATATGGGTAATAATGTATGTTATATTGGTAATATTGGGAATAATAAGTATAATTATTATAGTTCTAGCAATAATAAAAGTAAAATATGGCTAATAGTGCATGTTATACTGATAATAATAAAAGTAATAAGTATATTTATTATACTTCTGTCGATAATAACTGCATTATATGTGTAATAATGCATGTTATATTGATAATATCGGGAGTAATAAGTATAATTATTATAGTTCTAGCGAGAATAATAGTAAAATATGGCTAATAGTGCATGTTATATTGATAATAGTAAAAGTAATAAGTATATTTATTATAGTTCTATCGATAATAACTTCATAATATGGGTAATAATGCATGTTATAATGATGATAATAAAAGTACTAAGTATATTTATTATAGTTCTAGCGATTATAACTGCATAATATGCGTAATAATGCATGTTATATTGATAATAATATAAGTAATAAGTATAATTATTACAGCTCTAGCGATAATAACTGCATTATATGGGTAATAATGTATGTTATATTGGTAATATTGGGAATAATAAGTATAATTATTATAGTTCTAGCAATAATAAAAGTAAAATATGGCTAATAGTGCATGTTATGCTGATAATAATAAAAGTAATAAGTATATTTATTATACTTCTGTCGATAATAACTGCATTATATGGGTAATAATGCATGTTATATTGATAATAATATAAGTAATAAGTATAATTATTACAGTTCTAGCAATAATAACTGCATAATATGGGTAATAATGCACGTTATATTGCTAATAATATAAGTAATAAGTATAATTGTTACAGTTCTAGCGATAATAACTGCATTATATGGGTAATAATGCATGTTATAATGATGATAATAAAAGTACTAAGTATATTTATTATAGTTCTAGCGATTATAACTGCATAATATGCGTAATAATGCATGTTATATTGATAATAATATAAGTAATAAGTATAATTATTACAGCTCTAGCGATAATAACTGCATTATATGGGTAATAATGTATGTTATATTGGTAATATTGGTAATAATAAGTATAATTATTATAGTTCTAGCAATAATAAAAGTAAAATATGGCTAATAGTGCATGTTATACTGATAATAATAAAAGTAATAAGTATATTTATTATACTTCTGTCGATAATAACTGCATTATATGGGTAATAATGCATGTTATATTGATAATATCGGGAGTAATAAGTATAATTATTACAGTTCTAGCGAGAATAATAGTAAAATATGGCTAATAGTGCATGTTATATTGATAATAATAAAAGTAATAAGTATATTTATTATAGTTCTATCGATAATAACTTCATAACATGGGTAATAATGCATGTTATATTGATGATAATAAAAGTACTAAGTATATTTATTACAGTTCTAGCGATTATAACTGCATAGCATTGCATAGCAATAATGCATGTTATATTGATAATAATATAAGTTATAAGTATAATTATTACAGCTCCAGCGATAATAACTGCATTATATGGGTAAAAATGCATGTTATATTGGTAATATTGGGAATAATAAGTATAATTATTATAGTTCTAGCGATAATAATAGGAAAATATGACTAATAGGGCATGTTATATTGATAATAATAAAAGTACTAAGTATATTTATTACAGTTCTATCGATTATAACTGCATAATATGGGTAATAATGCATGTTATATTGATGATAATAAAAGTAATACGTATATTTATTATAGTTCTATCGATAATAACTGCATAATATGGGTAATAATGCATGTTATATTGATGATAATAAAAGTAATACGTATATTTATTATAGTTCTAGCGATAATAACTCCATAATATGGGTAATAATGCACGTTATATTGATAATAATATAAGTAATAAGTATAATTATTACAGTTCTAGCGATAATACCTGCATTATATGGGTAATAATGCATGTTATATTGCTAATAATATAAGTAATAAGTATAATTATTACAGTTCTAGCGATAATAACTGCATTATATGGGTAATAATGCATGTTATATTGATAATATCGGGAGTAATAAGTATAATTATTACAGTTCTAGCAATAATAACTGCATAATATGGGTAATAATGCACGTTATATTGCTAATAATATAAGTAATAAGTATAATTACTACAGTTCTAGCGATAATAACTGCATTATATGCGTAATAATGCATGTTATATTGATAATATCGGGAGTAATAAGTATAATTATTACAGTTCCAGCGATAATAACTGCATTATATGGGTAATAATGGATGTTATATTGATAATATCGGGAGTAATAAGTATATTTATTATAGTTCTATCAATAATAACTGCATAATATGCGTAATAATGCATGTTATATTGATAATAATATAAGTAATAGGTATAAATATTACAGTTCGAGCGATAATAACTGCATTATATGGCTAATAATGCATGTTATATTGATAATATCTGGAGTAATTAGTATAATTGTTATAGTCCTAGCGATAATAAAGTAAAATATGGCTAAGAGTGCCTGTTATATTGATAATAATAAAAGTAATAAGTATATTTATTATACTTCTGTCGATAATAACTGCTTTATATGGGTAATAATGCATGTTATATTGATAATAATATAAGTAATAAGTATAATTATTACAGTTCTAGCGATAATAACTCCATAATATGGGTAGTAATGCACGTTATATTGATAATAATATAAGTAATACGTATAAATATTACAGTTCTAGCGATAATAACTGCATTATATGGGTAATAATGCATGTTATATTGATAATAATATAAGTAATAAGTATAATTATTACAGCTCCAGCGATAATAACTGCATTATATGGGTAATAATGCATGTTATATTGGTAATATTGGGAATAATAAGTATGATTATTATAGTTCTAGCGATAATAATAGGAAAATATGACTAATAGGGCATGTTATATTGATAATAATAAAAGTACTAAGTATATTTATTACAGTTCTATCGATTATAACTGCATAATATGGGTAATAATGCATGTTATATTGATGATAATAAAAGTAATACGTATATTTATTATAGTTCTAGCGATAATAACTCCATAATATGGGTAATAATGCACGTTATATTGATAATAATATAAGTAATAAGTATAATTATTACAGTTCTAGCGATAATAACTGCATTATATGGGTAATAATGCATGTTATATTGCTAATAATATAAGTAATAAGTATAATTATTACAGTTCTAGCGATAATAACTGCATTATATGGGTAATAATGCATGTTATATTGATAATATCGGGAGTAATAAGTATAATTATTACAGTTCTAGCGATAATAACTGCGTTATATGGGTAATAATGGATGTTATATTGATAATATCGGGAGTAATAAGTATAATTATTACAGTTCTAGCAATAATAACTGCATAATATGGGTATTAATGCACGTTATATTGATAATAATATAAGTAATAAGTATAATTATTACAGTTCTAGCGATAATACCTGCATTATATGGGTAATAATGCATGTTATATTGCTAATAATATAAGTAATAAGTATAATTATTACAGTTCTAGCGATAATAACTGCATTATATGGGTAATAATGCATGTTATATTGATAATATCGGGAGTAATAAGTATAATTATTACAGTTCTAGCAATAATAACTGCATAATATGGGTAATAATGCACGTTATATTGCTAATAATATAAGTAATAAGTATAATTACTACAGTTCTAGCGATAATAACTGCATTATATGCGTAATAATGCATGTTATATTGATAATATCGGGAGTAATAAGTATAATTATTACAGTTCCAGCGATAATAACTGCATTATATGGGTAATAATGGATGTTATATTGATAATATCGGGAGTAATAAGTATATTTATTATAGTTCTATCAATAATAACTGCATAATATGCGTAATAATGCATGTTATATTGATAATAATATAAGTAATAGGTATAAATATTACAGTTCGAGCGATAATAACTGCATTATATGGCTAATAATGCATGTTATATTGATAATATCTGGAGTAATTAGTATAATTGTTATAGTCCTAGCGATAATAAAGTAAAATATGGCTAAGAGTGCCTGTTATATTGATAATAATAAAAGTAATAAGTATATTTATTATACTTCTGTCGATAATAACTGCTTTATATGGGTAATAATGCATGTTATATTGATAATAATATAAGTAATAAGTATAATTATTACAGTTCTAGCGATAATAACTCCATAATATGGGTAGTAATGCACGTTATATTGATAATAATATAAGTAATACGTATAAATATTACAGTTCTAGCGATAATAACTGCATTATATGGGTAATAATGCATGTTACATTGATAATATCGGGAGTAATTAGTATAATTATTATAGTTCTAGCGATAATAAAAGTAAAATATGGCTAATACTGCATGTTATACTGATAATAATAAAAGTAATAAGTATATTTATTATACTTCTGTCGATAATATCTGCATTATATGTGTAATAATGCATGTTATATTGATAATAATATAAGTAATAAGTATAATTATTACAGCTCCAGCGATAATAACTGCATTATATGGGTAATAATGCATGTTATATTGGTAATATTGGGAATAATAAGTATGATTATTATAGTTCTAGCGATAATAATAGGAAAATATGACTAATAGGGCATGTTATATTGATAATAATAAAAGTACTAAGTATATTTATTACAGTTCTATCGATTATAACTGCATAATATGGGTAATAATGCATGTTATATTGATGATAATAAAAGTAATACGTATATTTATTATAGTTCTATCGATAATAACTGCATAATATGGGTAATAATGCAGGTTATATTGATGATAATAAAAGTAATACGTATATTTATTATAGTTCTAGCGATAATAACTCCATAATATGGGTAATAATGCACGTTATATTGATAATAATATAAGTAATAAGTATAATTATTACAGTTCTAGCGATAATAACTGCATTATATGGGTAATAATGCATGTTATATTGCTAATAATATAAGTAATAAGTATAATTATTACAGTTCTAGCGATGATAACTGCATTATATGGGTAATAATGCATGTTATATTGATAATATCGGGAGTAATAAGTATAATTATTACAGTTCTAGCGATAATAACTGCGTTATATGGGTAATAATGGATGTTATATTGATAATATCGGGAGTAATAAGTATAATTATTACAGTTCTAGCAATAATAACTGCATAATATGGGTATTAATGCACGTTATATTGCTAATAATATAAGTAATTAGTATAATTATTACAGTTCTAGCGATAATAACTGCATTATATGCGTAATAATGCATGTTATATTGATAATATCGGGAGTAATAAGTATAATTATTACAGTCCTAGCGATAATACTAGTAAAATATGGCTAAGAGTGCCTGTTATATTGATAATAATAACAGTAATAAGTATATTTATTATACTTCTGTCGGTAATATCTGCATTATATGGGTAATAATGCATGGTATATTGATAATAACATAAGTAATAAGTATAATTATTACAGTTCTAGCGATAATAACTGCATAATATGGGTAATACTGCACGTTATATTGATAATAATATAAGTAATAAGTATAATTATTACAGTTCTAGCGATAATAACTGCATTATATGGGTAATAATGCATGTTATATTGGTAATATTGTCAATAATAAGTATAATTATTATAGTTCTAGCGATAATAATAGTAAAATATGGCTAATAGTGCATGTTATATTGATAATAATAAATGTAATAAGTATATTTATTATAGTTCTATCGATAATAACTTCATAATATGGGTAATAATGCATGTTATAATGATGATAATAAAAGTACTAAGTATATTTATTATAGTTCTGGCGATTATAACTGCATAATATGCGTAATAATGCATGTTATATTGATAATAATATAAGTAATAAGTATAATTATTACAGCTCTAGCGATAATAACTGCATTATATGGGTAATAATGTATGTTATATTGGTAATATTGGGAATAATAAGTATAATTATTGTAGTTCTAGCAATAATAAACGTAAAATATGGCTAATAGTGCATGTTATACTGATAATAATAAAAGTAATAAGTATATTTATTATAGTTCTGGCGATTATAACTGCATAATATGCGTAATAATGCATGTTATATTGATAATAATATAAGTAATAAGTATAATTATTACAGTTCTAGCGATAATAACTGCGTTATATGGGTAATAATGGATGTTATATTGATAATATCGGGAGTAATAAGTATAATTATTACAGTTCTAGCAATAATAACTGCATAATATGGGTATTAATGCACGTTATATTGCTAATAATATAAGTAATAAGTATAATTATTACAGTTCTAGCGATAATAACTGCATTATGTGGGTAATAATGCATGTTATATCGATAATATCGGCAGTAATAAGTATAATTATTACAGCTCCAGCGATAAGAACTGCATTATATGGGTAATAATGGATGTTATATTGATAATATCGGAAGCAATAAGTATAATTATTACAGTTCTAGCGATAATAACTGCATTATGTGGGTAATAATGCATGTTATATTGATAATATCGGGGGTAATAAGTATAATTATTACAGTTCTATCGATAACAACTGCATAATATGAGTAATAATGCATGTTACATTGTGATAATAAAAGTAATACGTATATTTATTATAGTTCTAGCGATAATAACTGCATAAAATGGGTAATAATGCATGTTATATTGATAACAATATAAGTAATAAGTATAATTATTACAGTTCTAGCGATAATAACTGCATTATATGGGTAATAATGCACGTTATATTGCTAATAATATAAGTAATAAGTATAATTATTACAGTTCTAGCGATAATAACTGCATTATATGGGTAATAATGCATGTTATATTGATAATAATATAAGTAATAAGTATAATTATTACAGTTCTAGCGACAATAACTGCATAATATGGGTAATAATGCACGTTATATTGCGAACAATATAAGTAATAAGTATAATTGTTACAGTTCTAGCGATAATAACTGCATTATATGGGTAATAATGCATGTTATAATGATAATAATAAAAGTACTAAGTATATTTATTACAGTTCTATCGATTATAACTGCATAATATGCGTAATAATGCATGTTATATTGATAATAATATAAGCAATAAGTATAATTATTACAGTTCTAGCGATAATAACTGCATTATGTGGGTAATAATGCATGTTATATCGATAATATCGGCAGTAATAAGTATAATTATTACAGCTCCAGCGATAAGAACTGCATTATATGGGTAATAATGGATGTTATATTGATAATATCGGAAGCAATAAGTATAATTATTACAGTTCTAGCGATAATAACTGCATTATGTGGGTAATAATGCATGTTATATTGATAATATCGGGGGTAATAAGTATAATTATTACAGTTCTATCGATAATAACTGCATAATATGAGTAATAATGCATGTTACATTGATGATAATAAAAGTAATACGTATATTTATTATAGTTCTAGCGATAATAACTGCATAAAATGGGTAATAATGCATGTTATATTGATAACAATATAAGTAATAAGTATAATTATTACAGTTCTAGCGATAATAACTGCATTATATGGGTAATAATGCACGTTATATTGCTAATAATATAAGTAATAAGTATAATTATTACAGTTCTAGCGATAATAACTGCATTATATGGGTAATAATGCATGTTATATTGATAATAATATAAGTAATAAGTATAATTATTACAGTTCTAGCGATAATAACTGCATAATATGGGTAATAATGCACGTTATATTGCTAATAATATAAGTAATAAGTATAATTGTTACAGTTCTAGCGATAATAACTGCATTATATGGGTAATAATGCATGTTATAATGATGATAATAAAAGTACTAAGTATATTTATTATAGTTCTAGCGATTATAACTGCGTAATATGCGTAATAATGCATGTTATATTGATAATAATATAAGTAATAAGTATAATTATTACAGCTCTAGCGATAATAACTGCATTATATGGGTAATAATGTATGTTATATTGGTAATATTGGGAATAATAAGTATAATTATTATAGTTCTAGCAATAATAAAAGTAAAATATGGCTAATAGTGCATGTTATACTGATAATAATAAAAGTAATAAGTATATTTATTATACTTCTGTCGATAATAACTGCATTATATGTGTAATAATGCATGTTATATTGATAATATCGGGAGTAATAAGTATAATTATTATAGTTCTAGCGAGAATAATAGTAAAATATGGCTAATAGTGCATGTTATATTGATAATAGTAAAAGTAATAAGTATATTTATTATAGTTCTATCGATAATAACTTCATAATATGGGTAATAATGCATGTTATAATGATGATAATAAAAGTACTAAGTATATTTATTATAGTTCTAGCGATTATAACTGCATAATATGCGTAATAATGCATGTTATATTGATAATAATATAAGTAATAAGTATAATTATTACAGCTCTAGCGATAATAACTGCATTATATGGGTAATAATGTATGTTATATTGGTAATATTGGGAATAATAAGTATAATTATTATAGTTCTAGCAATAATAAAAGTAAAATATGGCTAATAGTGCATGTTATGCTGATAATAATAAAAGTAATAAGTATATTTATTATACTTCTGTCGATAATAACTGCATTATATGGGTAATAATGCATGTTATATTGATAATAATATAAGTAATAAGTATAATTATTACAGTTCTAGCAATAATAACTGCATAATATGGGTAATAATGCACGTTATATTGCTAATAATATAAGTAATAAGTATAATTGTTACAGTTCTAGCGATAATAACTGCATTATATGGGTAATAATGCATGTTATAATGATGATAATAAAAGTACTAAGTATATTTATTATAGTTCTAGCGATTATAACTGCATAATATGCGTAATAATGCATGTTATATTGATAATAATATAAGTAATAAGTATAATTATTACAGCTCTAGCGATAATAACTGCATTATATGGGTAATAATGTATGTTATATTGGTAATATTGGGAATAATAAGTATAATTATTATAGTTCTAGCAATAATAAAAGTAAAATATGGCTAATAGTGCATGTTATACTGATAATAATAAAAGTAATAAGTATATTTATTATACTTCTGTCGATAATAACTGCATTATATGGGTAATAATGCATGTTATATTGATAATATCGGGAGTAATAAGTATAATTATTACAGTTCTAGCGAGAATAATGGTAAAATATGGCTAATAGTGCATGTTATATTGATAATAGTAAAAGTAATAAGTATATTTATTATAGTTCTATCGATAATAACTTCATAATATGGGTAATAATGCATGTTATAATGATGATAATAAAAGTACTAAGTATATTTATTATAGTTCTAGCGATTATAACTGCATAATATGCGTAATAATGCATGTTATATTGATAATAATATAAGTAATAAGTATAATTATTACAGCTCTAGCGATAATAACTGCATTATATGGGTAATAATGTATGTTATATTGGTAATATTGGGAATAATAAGTATAATTATTATAGTTCTAGCAATAATAAAAGTAAAATATGGCTAATAGTGCATGTTATGCTGATAATAATAAAAGTAATAAGTATATTTATTATACTTCTGTCGATAATAACTGCATTATATGGGTAATAATGCATGTTATATTGATAATAATATAAGTAATAAGTATAATTATTACAGTTCTAGCAATAATAACTGCATAATATGGGTAATAATGCACGTTATATTGCTAATAATATAAGTAATAAGTATAATTGTTACAGTTCTAGCGATAATAACTGCATTATATGGGTAATAATGCATGTTATAATGATGATAATAAAAGTACTAAGTATATTTATTATAGTTCTAGCGATTATAACTGCATAATATGCGTAATAATGCATGTTATATTGATAATAATATAAGTAATAAGTATAATTATTACAGCTCTAGCGATAATAACTGCATTATATGGGTAATAATGTATGTTATATTGGTAATATTGGGAATAATAAGTATAATTATTATAGTTCTAGCAATAATAAAAGTAAAATATGGCTAATAGTGCATGTTATACTGATAATAATAAAAGTAATAAGTATATTTATTATACTTCTGTCGATAATAACTGCATTATATGGGTAATAATGCATGTTATATTGATAATATCGGGAGTAATAAGTATAATTATTACAGTTCTAGCGAGAATAATGGTAAAATATGGCTAATAGTGCATGTTATATTGATAATAATAAAAGTAATAAGTATATTTATTATAGTTCTATCGATAATAACTTCATAACATGGGTAATAATGCATGTTATATTGATGATAATAAAAGTACTAAGTATATTTATTACAGTTCTAGCGATTATAACTGCATAGCATTGCATAGCAATAATGCATGTTATATTGATAATAATATAAGTAATAAGTATAATTATTACAGCTCCAGCGATAATAACTGCATTATATGGGTAAAAATGCATGTTATATTGGTAATATTGGGAATAATAAGTATAATTATTATAGTTCTAGCGATAATATTAGGAAAATATGACTAATAGGGCATGTTATATTGATAATAATAAAAGTACTAAGAATATTTATTACAGTTCTATCGATTATAACTGCATAATGTGGGTAATAATGCATGTTATATTGATGATAATAAAATTAATACGTATATTTATTATAGTTCTATCGATAATAACTGCATAATATGGGTAATAATGCATGTTATATTGATGATAATAAAAGTAATACGTATATTTATTATAGTTCTAGCGATAATAACTCCATAACATGGGTAATAATGCACGTTATATTGATAATAATATAAGCAATAAGTATAATTATTACAGTTCTAGCGATAATACCTGCATTATATGGGTAATAATGCATGTTATATTGCTAATAATATAAGTAATAAGTATAATTATTACAGTTCTAGCGATAATAACTGCATTATATGGGTAATAATGCATGTTATATTGATAATATCGGGAGTAATAAGTATAATTATTACAGTTCTAGCAATAATAACTGCATAATATGGGTAATAATGCACGTTATATTGCTAATAATATAAGTAATAAGTATAATTACTACAGTTCTAGCGATAATAACTGCATTATATGCGTAATAATGCATGTTATATTGATAATATCGGGAGTAATAAGTATAATTATTACAGTTCCAGCGATAATAACTGCATTATATGGGTAATAATGGATGTTATATTGATAATATCGGGAGTAATAAGTATATTTATTATAGTTCTATCAATAATAACTGCATAATATGCGTAATAATGCATGTTATATTGATAATAATATAAGTAATAGGTATAAATATTACAGTTCGAGCGATAATAACTGCATTATATGGCTAATAATGCATGTTATATTGATAATATCTGGAGTAATTAGTATAATTGTTATAGTCCTAGCGATAATAAAGTAAAATATGGCTAAGAGTGCCTGTTATATTGATAATAATAAAAGTAATAAGTATATTTATTATACTTCTGTCGATAATAACTGCTTTATATGGGTAATAATGCATGTTATATTGATAATAATATAAGTAATAAGTATAATTATTACAGTTCTAGCGATAATAACTCCATAATATGGGTAGTAATGCACGTTATATTGATAATAATATAAGTAATACGTATAAATATTACAGTTCTAGCGATAATAACTGCATTATATGGGTAATAATGCATGTTACATTGATAATATCGGAAGTAATTAGTATAATTATTATAGTTCTAGCGATAATAAAAGTAAAATATGGCTAATACTGCATGTTATACTGATAATAATAAAAGTAATAAGTATATTTATTATACTTCTGTCGATAATATCTGCATTATATGTGTAATAATGCATGTTATATTGATAATAATATAAGTAATAAGTATAATTATTACAGCTCCAGCGATAGTAACTGCATTATATGGGTAATAATGCATGTTATATTGGTAATATTGGGAATAATAAGTATGATTATTATAGTTCTAGCGATAATAATAGGAAAATATGACTAATAGGGCATGTTATATTGATAATAATAAAAGTACTAAGTATATTTATTACAGTTCTATCGATTATAACTGCATAATATGGGTAATAATGCATGTTATATTGATGATAATAAAAGTAATACGTATATTTATTATAGTTCTATCGATAATAACTGCATAATATGGGTAATAATGCATGTTATATTGATGATAATAAAAGTAATACGTATATTTATTATAGTTCTAGCGATAATAACTCCATAATATGGGTAATAATGCACGTTATATTGATAATAATATAAGTAATAAGTATAATTATTACAGTTCTAGCGATAATAACTGCATTATATGGGTAATAATGCATGTTATATTGCTAATAATATAAGTAATAAGTATAATTATTACAGTTCTAGCGATAATAACTGCATTATATGGGTAATAATGCATGTTATATTGATAATATCGGGAGTAATAAGTATAATTATTACAGTTCTAGCGATAATAACTGCGTTATATGGGTAATAATGGATGTTATATTGATAATATCGGGAGTAATAAGTATAATTATTACAGTTCTAGCAATAATAACTGCATAATATGGGTATTAATGCACGTTATATTGCTAATAATATAAGTAATTAGTATAATTATTACAGTTCTAGCGATAATAACTGCATTATATGCGTAATAATGCATGTTATATTGATAATATCGGGAGTAATAAGTATAATTATTACAGTCCTAGCGATAATACTAGTAAAATATGGCTAAGAGTGCCTGTTATATTGATAATAATAACAGTAATAAGTATATTTATTATACTTCTGTCGGTAATATCTGCATTATATGGGTAATAATGCATGGTATATTGATAATAACATAAGTAATAAGTATAATTATTACAGTTCTAGCGATAATAACTGCATAATATGGGTAATACTGCACGTTATATTGATAATAATATAAGTAATAAGTATAATTATTACAGTTCTAGCGATAATAACTGCATTATATGGGTAATAATGCATGTTATATTGGTAATATTGTCAATAATAAGTATAATTATTATAGTTCTAGCGATAATAATAGTAAAATATGGCTAATAGTGCATGTTATATTGATAATAATAAATGTAATAAGTATATTTATTATAGTTCTATCGATAATAACTTCATAATATGGGTAATAATGCATGTTATAATGATGATAATAAAAGTACTAAGTATATTTATTATAGTTCTGGCGATTATAACTGCATAATATGCGTAATAATGCATGTTATATTGATAATAATATAAGTAATAAGTATAATTATTACAGCTCTAGCGATAATAACTGCATTATATGGGTAATAATGTATGTTATATTGGTAATATTGGGAATAATAAGTATAATTATTGTAGTTCTAGCAATAATAAACGTAAAATATGGCTAATAGTGCATGTTATACTGATAATAATAAAAGTAATAAGTATATTTATTATAGTTCTGGCGATTATAACTGCATAATATGCGTAATAATGCATGTTATATTGATAATAATATAAGTAATAAGTATAATTATTACAGTTCTAGCGATAATAACTGCGTTATATGGGTAATAATGGATGTTATATTGATAATATCGGGAGTAATAAGTATAATTATTACAGTTCTAGCAATAATAACTGCATAATATGGGTATTAATGCACGTTATATTGCTAATAATATAAGTAATAAGTATAATTATTACAGTTCTAGCGATAATAACTGCATTATGTGGGTAATAATGCATGTTATATCGATAATATCGGCAGTAATAAGTATAATTATTACAGCTCCAGCGATAAGAACTGCATTATATGGGTAATAATGGATGTTATATTGATAATATCGGAAGCAATAAGTATAATTATTACAGTTCTAGCGATAATAACTGCATTATGTGGGTAATAATGCATGTTATATTGATAATATCGGGGGTAATAAGTATAATTATTACAGTTCTATCGATAATAACTGCATAATATGAGTAATAATGCATGTTACATTGTGATAATAAAAGTAATACGTATATTTATTATAGTTCTAGCGATAATAACTGCATAAAATGGGTAATAATGCATGTTATATTGATAACAATATAAGTAATAAGTATAATTATTACAGTTCTAGCGATAATAACTGCATTATATGGGTAATAATGCACGTTATATTGCTAATAATATAAGTAATAAGTATAATTATTACAGTTCTAGCGATAATAACTGCATTATGTGGGTAATAATGCATGTTATATTGATAATATCGGGGGTAATAAGTATAATTATTACAGTTCTATCGATAATAACTGCATAATATGAGTAATAATGCATGTTACATTGTGATAATAAAAGTAATACGTATATTTATTATAGTTCTAGCGATAATAACTGCATAAAATGGGTAATAATGCATGTTATATTGATAACAATATAAGTAATAAGTATAATTATTACAGTTCTAGCGATAATAACTGCATTATATGGGTAATAATGCACGTTATATTGCTAATAATATAAGTAATAAGTATAATTATTACAGTTCTAGCGATAATAACTGCATTATATGGGTAATAATGCATGTTATATTGATAATAATATAAGTAATAAGTATAATTATTACAGTTCTAGCGACAATAACTGCATAATATGGGTAATAATGCACGTTATATTGCGAATAATATAAGTAATAAGTATAATTGTTACAGTTCTAGCGATAATAACTGCATTATATGGGTAATAATGCATGTTATAATGATAATAATAAAAGTACTAAGTATATTTATTACAGTTCTATCGATTATAACTGCATAATATGCGTAATAATGCATGTTATATTGATAATAATATAAGCAATAAGTATAATTATTACAGTTCTAGCGATAATAACTGCATTATGTGGGTAATAATGCATGTTATATCGATAATATCGGCAGTAATAAGTATAATTATTACAGCTCCAGCGATAAGAACTGCATTATATGGGTAATAATGGATGTTATATTGATAATATCGGAAGCAATAAGTATAATTATTACAGTTCTAGCGATAATAACTGCATTATGTGGGTAATAATGCATGTTATATTGATAATATCGGGGGTAATAAGTATAATTATTACAGTTCTATCGATAATAACTGCATAATATGAGTAATAATGCATGTTACATTGATGATAATAAAAGTAATACGTATATTTATTATAGTTCTAGCGATAATAACTGCATAAAATGGGTAATAATGCATGTTATATTGATAACAATATAAGTAATAAGTATAATTATTACAGTTCTAGCGATAATAACTGCATTATATGGGTAATAATGCACGTTATATTGCTAATAATATGTAATAAGTATAATTATTACAGTTCTAGCGATAATAACTGCATTATATGGGTAATAATGCATGTTATATTGATAATAATATAAGTAATAAGTATAATTATTACAGTTCTAGCGATAATAACTGCATAATATGGGTAATAATGCACGTTATATTGCTAATAATATAAGTAATAAGTATAATTGTTACAGTTCTAGCGATAATAACTGCATTATATGGGTAATAATGCATGTTATAATGATGATAATAAAAGTACTAAGTATAATTATTACAGTTCTAGCGATAATAACTGCATTATATGGGTAATAATGCATGTTATATTGATAATAATATAAGTAATAAGTATAATTATTACAGCTCTAGCGATAATAACTGTATTATATGGGTAATCATGCATGTTATATTGGTAATATTGGGAATAATAAGTATAATTATTGTAGTTCTAGCAATAATAAAAGTAAAATATGGCTAATAGTGCATGTTATACTGATAATAATAAAAGTAATAAGTATATTTATTATACTTCTGTCGATAATAACTGCATTATATGGGTAATAATGCATGTTATATTGATAATAATATAAGTAATAAGTATAATTACTACAGTTCTAGCGATAATAACTGCATAATATGTGTAATAATGCACGTTATATTGCTAATAATATAAGTAATAAGTATCATTGTTACAGTTCTAGCGATAATAACTGCATTATATGGGTAATAATGCATGTTATATTGATAATATCGGGAGTAATAGGTATAATTATTATAGTTCTAGCTTTAATAATAGTAAAATATGGCTAATAGTGCATGTTATATTGATAATAATAAAACCAAATAAGTATATTTATTATAGTTGTAGCTATAATAACTGCATAATATGGGTAATAATGCATGTTATATTGATAGTAATATAAGTAATAAGTATAATTATTACAGTTCTAGCGATAATAACTGCATTATATGCGTAATAATGCATGTTATATTGATAATATCGGGAGAAATAAGTATAATTATTACAGCTCCAGCGATAAGAACTGCATTATATGGGTAATAATGGATGTTATATGGATAATATCTTGAGTAATAAGTATAATTATTACAGTCCTAGCGATAATACTAGTAAAATATGGCTAAGAGTGCCTGTTATATTGATAATAATAAAAGTAATAAGTATATTTATTATACTTCTGTCGATAGAACTGCATTATATGGGTAATAATGCATGTTATATTGATAATAATATAAGTAATAAGTATAATTACTACAGTTCTAGCGATAATAACTCCATTATATGGGTAATAATGCATGTTATAATGGCAATAATATAAGTAATAAGTATAATTATTACAGTTCTATCGATAATAACTGCATAATATGGGTAATAATGCATGTTATATTGATGATAATAAAAGTAATACGTATATTTATTATAGTTCTAGCGATAATAACTCCATAATATGGGTAATAATGCACGTTATATTGATAATAATATAAGTAATAAGTATAATTATTACAGTTCTAGCGATAATAACTGCATTATATGGGTAATAATGCATGTTATATTGGTAATATTGTCAATAATAAGTATAATTATTATAGTTCTAGCGATAATAATAGTAAAATATGGCTAATAGTGCATGTTATATTGATAATAATAAAACCAAATAAGTATATTTATTATAGTTGTAGCTATAATAACTGCATAATATGGGTAATAATGCATGTTATATTGATAGTAATATAAGTAATAAGTATAATTATTACAGTTCTAGCGATAATAACTGCATTATATGCGTAATAATGCATGTTATATTGATAATATCGGGAGTAATAAGTATAATTATTACAGCTCCAGCGATAAGAACTGCATTATATGGGTAATAATGGATGTTATATTGATAGTATCTTGAGTAATAAGTATAATTATTACAGTCCTAGCGATAATACTAGTAAAATATGGCTAAGGGTGCCTGTTATATTGATAATAATAAAAGTAATAAGTATATTTATTATACTTCTGTCGATAGTAACTGCATTATATGGGTAATAGTGCATGTTATATTGATAATAGTATAAGTAATAAGTATAATTATTAGAGTTCTAGCGATGATAACTGCATAATATAGGTAACAATGCACGTTATATTGCTAATAATATAAGTACTAAGTATAATTATTACAGTTCTAGCGATAATAACTGCATTATATGGGTAATAATGCATGTTATATTGATAATAATAAAAGTAATAAGTATATTTATTATACTTCGGTCGATAATAACTGCATTATATGGGTAATATGCATGTTATATTGATAATAATATAAGTAATAAGTATAATTACTACAGTTCTAGCGATAATAACTCCATTATATGGGTAATAATGCATGTTATAATGGCAATAATATAAGTAATAGGTATAATTATTACAGTTCTAGCAATAATAACTGCATAATATGGGTAGTAATGCACGTTATATTGCTAATAATATAAGTAATAAGTATAATTATTACAGGTCTAGCAATAATAACTGCATGATATGGGTAATAATGCACGTTATATTGCTAATAATATAAGTAATAAGTATAATTATTACAGTTCTAGCCATAATAACTGCATTATATGGGTAATAATGCATGTTATATTGATAATATCGGGAGTAATAAGTATAATTATTACATTTCTAGCGATAATAACTGCATTACATGGGTAATAATGGATGTTATATTGATAATATCGGGAGTAATAAGTATAATTATTACAGTCCTAGCGATAATACTAGTAAAATATGGCTAAGAGTGCCTGTTATATTGATAATAATAAAAGTAATAAGTATATTTATTATACTTCTGTCGATAATAACTGCATTATATGGGTAATATGCATGTTATATTGATAATAATATAAGTAATAAGTATAATTACTACAGTTCTAGCGATAATAACTCCATTATATGGGTAATAATGCATGTTATAATGGCAATAATATAAGTAATAGGTATAATTATTACAGTTCTAGCAATAATAACTGCATAATATGGGTAGTAATGCACGTTATATTGCTAATAATATAAGTAATAAGTATAATTATTACAGGTCTAGCAATAATAACTGCATGATATGGGTAATAATGCACGTTATATTGCTAATAATATAAGTAATAAGTATAATTATTACAGTCCTAGCGATAATACTAGTAAAATATGGCTAAGGGTGCCTGTTATATTGATAATAATAAAAGTAATAAGTATATTTATTATACTTCTGTCGATAATAACTGCATTATATGGGTAATAATGCATGTTATATTGATAATAATATAAGTAATAAGTATAATTACTACAGTTTTAGCGATAATAACTCCATTATATGGGTAATAATGCATGTTATAATGGCAATAATATAAGTAGTAGGTATAATTATTACAGTTCTAGCGATAATAACTGCATTATATTTGTAATAATGGATGTTATATTGATAATATCGGGAGTAATAAGTATAATTATTACAGCTCCAGCGATAGGAACTGCATTATATGGGTAATAATGGATGTTATATTGATAATATCTTGAGTAATAAGTACAATTATTGCAGTCCTAGCGATAATACTAGTAAAATATGGCTAAGAGTGCCTGTTATATTGATAATAGTAAAAGTAATAAGTATATTTATTATACTTCTGTCGATAATAACTGCATTACATGAGTAATAGTGCATGTTATAATGATAATATCGGGAGTAATAAGTATAATTATTACAGTCCTAGCGATAATACTAGTAAAATATGGCAAAGAGTGCCTGTTATATTGATAATAATAAAAGTAATAAGTATATTTATTATACTTCTGTATATAATAACTGCATTATATGGGTAATAATGCATGGTATATTGATAATAACATAAGTAATAAGTATAATTATTACAGTTCTAGCAATAATAACTGCATAATATGGGTAGTAATGCACGTTATATTGCTAATAATATAAGTAATAAGTATAATTATTACAGTTCTAGCAATAATAACTGCATAATATGGGTAATAATGCACGTTATATTGCTAATAATATAAGTAATAAGTATAATTATTACAGTTCTAGCCATAATAACTGCACTATATGGGTAATAATGCATGTTATATTGATAATATCGGGAGTAATAAGTATAATTATTACATTTCTAGCGATAATAACTGCATTACATGGGTAATAATGGATGTTATATTGATAATATCGGGAGTAATAAGTATAATTATTACAGTCCTAGCGATAATACTAGTAAAATATGGCTAAGAGTGCCTGTTATATTGATAATAATAAAAGTAATAAGTATATTTATTATACTTCTGTCGATAATAACTGCATTATATGGGTAATATGCATGTTATATTGATAATAATATAAGTAATAAGTATAATTACTACAGTTCTAGCGATAATAACTCCATTATATGGGTAATAATGCATGTTATAATGGCAATAATATAAGTAATAGGTATAATTATTACAGTTCTAGCAATAATAACTGCATAATATGGGTAGTAATGCACGTTATATTGCTAATAATATAAGTAATAAGTATAATTATTACAGGTCTAGCAATAATAACTGCATGATATGGGTAATAATGCACGTTATATTGCTAATAATATAAGTAATAAGTATAATTATTACAGTCCTAGCGATAATACTAGTAAAATATGGCTAAGAGTGCCTGTTATATTGATAATAATAAAAGTAATAAGTATATTTATTATACTTCTGTCGATTATAACTGCATTATATGGGTAATAATGCATGTTATATTGATAATAATATAAGTAATAAGTACAATTACTACAGTTCTAGCGATAATAACTCCATTATATGGGTAATAATGCATGTTATAATGGCAATAATATAAGTAATAGGTATAATTATTACAGTTCTAGCAATAATAACTGCATAATATGGGTAATAATGCACGTTATATTGCTAATAATATAAGTAATAAGTATAATTATTACAGTTCTAGCGATAATAACTGCATTATATGGGTAATAATGGATGTTATATTGATAATATCGGGAGTAATAAGTATAATTATTACAGTCCTAGCGATAATAACTGCATTATATGGGTAATAATGGATGTTATATTGATAATATCGGGAGTAATAAGTATAATTATTACAGTTCTAGCGATAATACTAGTAAAATATGGCTAAGAGTGCCTGTTATATTGATAATAATAAAAGTAATAAGAATATTTATTATACTTCGGTCGATAATAACTGCATTATATGGGTAATAATGGATGTTATATTGATAATATCGGGAGTAATAAGTATAATTATTACAGTTCTAGCGATAATACTAGTAAAATATGGCTAAGAGTGCCTGTTATATTGATAATAATAAAAGTAATAAGTATATTTATTATACTTCGGTCGATAATAACTGCATTATATGGGTAATAATGCATGTTATATTGATAATAATATAAGTAATAAGTATAATTATTACAGTTCTAGCGATAATAACTGCATTATGTGGGTAATAATGCATGTTATATTGATAATATCGGGAGTAATAAGTATAATTATTACAGCTCCAGCGATAAGAACTGCATTATATGGGTAATAATGGATGTTATATTGATAATATCGGAAGCAATAAGTATAATTATTACAGTTCTAGCGATAATACTAGTAAAATATGGCTAAGAGTGCCTGTTATATTGATAATAATAAAAGTAATAAGTATATTTATTATACTTCTGTCGATAATAACTGCATTATATGGGTAATAATGCATGTTATATTGATAATAATATAAGTAATAAGTACAATTACTACAGTTCTAGCGATAATAACTCCATTATATGGGTAATAATGCACGTTATAATGGCAATAATATAAGTAATAGGTATAATTATTACAGTTAAAGCAATAATAACTGCATAATATGGGTAGTAATGCACGTTATATTGCTAATAATATAAGTAATAAGTATAATTATTACAGTTCTAGCAATAATAACTGCATAATATGGGTAATAATGCACGTTATATTGCTAATAATATAAGTAATAAGTATAATTATTACAGTTCTAGCCATAATAACTGCATTATATGGGTAATAATGCATGTTATATTGATAATATCGGGAGTAATAAGTATAATTATTACATTTCTAGCGATAATAACTGCATTACATGGGTAATAATGGATGTTATATTGATAATATCGGGAGTAATAAGTATAATTATTACAGTCCTAGCGATAATACTAGTAAAATATGGCTAAGAGTGCCTGTTATATTGATAATAATAAAAGTAATAAGTATATTTATTATACTTCTGTCGATAATAACTGCATTATATGGGTAATATGCATGTTATATTGATAATAATATAAGTAATAAGTATAATTACTACAGTTCTAGCGATAATAACTCCATTATATGGGTAATAATGCATGTTATAATGGCAATAATATAAGTAATAGGTATAATTATTACAGTTCTAGCAATAATAACTGCATAATATGGGTAGTAATGCACGTTATATTGCTAATAATATAAGTAATAAGTATAATTATTACAGGTCTAGCAATAATAACTGCATGATATGGGTAATAATGCACGTTATATTGCTAATAATATAAGTAATAAGTATAATTATTACAGTCCTAGCGATAATACTAGTAAAATATGGCTAAGAGTGCCTGTTATATTGATAATAATAAAAGTAATAAGTATATTTATTATACTTCTGTCGATTATAACTGCATTATATGGGTAATAATGCATGTTATATTGATAATAATATAAGTAATAAGTACAATTACTACAGTTCTAGCGATAATAACTCCATTATATGGGTAATAATGCATGTTATAATGGCAATAATATAAGTAATAGGTATAATTATTACAGTTCTAGCAATAATAACTGCATAATATGGGTAATAATGCACGTTATATTGCTAATAATATAAGTAATAAGTATAATTATTACAGTTCTAGCGATAATAACTGCATTATATGGGTAATAATGGATGTTGTATTGATAATATCGGGAGTAATAAGTATAATTATTACAGTCCTAGCGATAATAACTGCATTATATGGGTAATAATGGATGTTATATTGATAATATCGGGAGTAATAAGTATAATTATTACAGTTCTAGCGATAATACTAGTAAAATATGGCTAAGAGTGCCTGTTATATTGATAATAATAAAAGTAATAAGAATATTTATTATACTTCGGTCGATAATAACTGCATTATATGGGTAATAATGGATGTTATATTGATAATATCGGGAGTAATAAGTATAATTATTACAGTTCTAGCGATAATACTAGTAAAATATGGCTAAGAGTGCCTGTTATATTGATAATAATAAAAGTAATAAGTATATTTATTATACTTCGGTCGATAATAACTGCATTATATGGGTAATAATGCATGTTATATTGATAATAATATAAGTAATAAGTATAATTATTACAGTTCTAGCGATAATAACTGCATTATATGGGTAATAATGGATGTTATATTGATAGTATCGGGAGTAATAAGTATAATTATTACAGTCCTAGCGATAATAACTGCATTATATGGGTAATAATGGATGTTATATTGATAATATCGGGAGTAATAAGTATAATTATTACAGTTCTAGCGATAATACTAGTAAAATATGGCTAAGAGTGCCTGTTATATTGATAATAATAAAAGTAATAAGTATATTTATTATACTTCGGTCGATAATAACTGCATTATATGGGTAATAATGGATGTTATATTGATAATATCGGGAGTAATAAGTATAATTATTACAGTTCTAGCGATAATACTAGTAAAATATGGCTAAGAGTGCCTGTTATATTGATAATAATAAAAGTAATAAGTATATTTATTATACTTCGGTCGATAATAACTGCATTATATGGGTAATAATGCATGTTATATTGATAATAATATAAGTAATAAGTATAATTATTACAGTTCTAGCGATAATAACTGCATTATATGCGTAATAATGCATGTTATATTGATAATATCGGGAGTAATAAGTATAATTATTACAGCTCCAGTGATAAGAACTGCATTATATGGGTAATAATGGGTGTTATATTGATAATATCTTGAGTAATAAGTATAATTATTACAGTCCTAGCGATAATACTAGTAAAATATGGCTAAGAGTGCCTGTTATATTGATAATAATAAAAGTAATAAGTATATTTATTATACTTCTGTCGATAATAACTGCATTATATGGGTAATAATGCATGTTATATTGATAATAATATAAGTAATAAGTACAATTACTACAGTTCTAGCGATAATAACTCCATTATATGGGTAATAATGGATGTTATATTGATAATATCGGGAGTAATAAGTATAATTATTACAGTTCTAGCGATAATACTAGTAAAATATGGCTAAGAGTGCCTGTTATATTGATAATAATAAAAGTAATAAGTATATTTATTATACTTCGGTCGATAATAACTGCATTATATGGATAATAATGCATGTTATATTGGCAATAATATAAGTAATAAGTATAATTATTACAGTTCTAGCGATAATAACTGCATTATATGCGTAATAATGCATGTTATATTGATAGTATCGGGAGTACTAAGTATAATTATTGCAGCTCCAGCGATAAGAACTGCTTTATATGGGTAATAATGGATGTTATATTTATAATATCTTGAGTAATAAGTACAATTATTACAGTCCTAGCGATAATACTAGTAAAATATGGCTAAGAGTGCCTGTTATATTGATTATAATAAAAGTAATAAGTATATTTATTATACTTCTGTCGGTAATAACTGCATTATATGGGTAATAATGCATGGTATATTGATAATAACATAAGTAATAAGTATAATTATTACAGTTGTAGCGATAATAACTGCATAATATGGGTAATAATGCATGTTATATTGATAATAATATAAGTAATAAGTATAATTATTACAGTTCTAGAGATAATAACTGCATTATATGGGTAATAATGCACGTTATATTGCTAATAATATAAGTAATAAGTATAATTATTACAGTTCTAGCGATAATAACTGCATTATATGGGTAATAATGCATGTTATATTGATAATAATAAAAGTAATAAGTATATTTATTATACTTCTGTCGATAATAACTGCATAATATGGGTAATAATGCATGTTATATTGATAATAATATAAGTAATAAGTATAATTATTACAGTTCTAGCGATAATAACTGCATTATGTGGGTAATAATGCATGTTATATTGATAATATCGGGGGTAATAAGTATAATTATTACAGTTCTATCGATAATAACTGCATAATATGGGTAATAATGCATGTTATATTGATAATATCGGGAGTAATAAGTATAATTATTACAGTTCTAGCAATAATAACTGCATAATATGGGTAATAATGCACGTTATATTGCTAATAATATAAGTAATTAGTATAATTATTACAGTTCTAGCGATAATAACTGCATTATATGCGTAATAATGCATGTTATATTGATAATATCGGGAGTAATAAGTATAATTATTACAGTCCTAGCGATAATACTAGTAAAATATGGCGAAGAGTGCCTGTTATATTGATTATAATAAAAGTAATAAGTATATTTATTATACTTCTGTCGGTAATAACTGCATTATATGGGTAATAATGCATGGTATATTGATAATAACATAAGTAATAAGTATAATTATTACAGTTCTAGCGATAATAACTGCATAATATGGGTAATACTGCACGTTATATTGATAATAATATAAGTAATAAGTATAATTATTACAGTTCTAGCGATAATAACTGCATAATATGGGTAATACTGCACGTTATATTGATAATAATATAAGTAATAAGTATAATTATTACAGTTCTAGCGATAATAACTGCATTATATGGGTAATAATGCATGTTATATTGGTAATATTGTCAATAATAAGTATAATTATTATAGTTCTAGCGATAATAATAGTAAAATATGGCTAATAGTGCATGTTATATTGATAATAATAAATGTAATAAGTATATTTATTATAGTTCTATCGATAATAACTTCATAATATGGGTAATAATGCATGTTATAATGATGATAATAAAAGTACTAAGTATATTTATTATAGTTCTAGCGATTATAACTACATAATATGCGTAATAATGCATGTTATATTGATAATAATATAAGTAATAAGTATAATTATTACAGCTCTAGCGATAATAACTGCATTATATGGGTAATAATGTATGTTATATTGGTAATATTGGGAATAATAAGTATAATTATTGTAGTTCTAGCGATAATAATAGTAAAATATGGCTAATAGTGCATGTTATATTGATAATAATAAATGTAATAAGTATATTTATTATAGTTTGTGACGAATACGTCACGCACCGTTTCACCGTGCCCCGTTAACCGCGCGCCGTCAACCGCGATCCGTCGATCACGCACCGTCAGCCGCGCACCGCGAGGTGGGGATCCCCCACCAAGACCACCCAGGGAGACGCGAGACTATTTAAGCAGCGATCGATCGCGAAATCGATTGAGTTGACTCGGGGCTTCGGCCCCGAGTAGGACCTCCTCGGAGGTCCGCTCCACGGCAGTAAGGCTTTCCTGGTCTGCGGTCAGGCCCGGGCTAGGAAGGCTGGAGGTCGGTAATGGTGTGTACGGTTAGGCCACGCACCAGAGCTGACCGCGCCAACCCTCGACGACTCCGCCGCCAAGGAACTACGGTCAGGCCTGGTTCCACGGCAGGAGGAGACGCGAGCCAACGGTCAACCCGGCTTCGATTCCCTTGCGGCAAGGCCCGAGGAAAGAGAGGCAGGGGGTGGACAACGTGTCGTCGGTAAGGCCACGACGCGAAGTCTACCGGACCGCCGGGAAGGAGCTAGCCGTCCAGCTGGACTTCCTTGTGGCAAGGCCCGAGGAAGGGAAGCTGAGGGTGGACAACGTGTCGTCGGCAAGGCCACGACGCCAAGTCTACCTGGCCTCCAGGAGTAACGGTCATCCAGCTGGACTTTCTTGCGGCAAGGCCCAAGGAAGGGAAGCTGAGGGTGGACGACGCATCGTCGGCAAGGCCACGGTGCGGAAGCCACCTGACCGCCAGAGCAGCAACGGTCCGCCGGTATAGTTTCCTTGCGGCAAGGCCCGGGGGAACGAAACCGAGGGCGGACAAGACGTCGTCGGCAAGGCCACGGCGTAGAGTATACGAAGGTTCTTGGTTTTAATAAGAGCTACGCAAGGCCAGAAGTGGCCACTTTACCCTGTGGTTTATTACTCTCCTTCTCTCTCCTCCTCCTCTTGAGCGCGAACCCTAGTTCTAAGATCCGCGAACCGTTTAGCCGTCCGATCCGCGAGCGCGAACCGCGAGCGTATTCCCCCGACCGACCGACCGACCGACCGACCCGCGAATGCGCCTCCGCGATCCCGCCGCGAATACCGGCTGACCCGCGACCGAGCCCCGTGTCCGAACCGCGAGCGACATAGTCTGTAAGATATATTGTACGAGCGATAGGTAAGCGTAGGTTATAAGATAGATTGTAAGCGTTAGGTAGGACTTTAGGACATAAGTCTGCGCCGCCGCCGTTATGCGAGTAAACTATAACCGTATCTTGTTAAATACTAGAAGTCAACCAGCGAGATGACCACCCTACCAGGCCCGGCCGGAGCGACCCCGTCGACGTCGACCGCCGCGGACAAATCGCGACAACCCTAGATAGATACCTTCTTATATATATATGTTATTATAGAATAAATCATCCTTTATATTTTTCATACTACTCTATGCGTTCTCTCTCTCTCTGCCTTGCGACCAGTTCCCTTCCGCACCGCGATCGGCTCCCTCGCGTCAACCCTGGCTCGCTGCAGCGTCCGGCACCAGGGGGCCCGCGAGTCGCGACTCCACCGCGTTGCCTGGCAACGCGGTTGGACGGAAAACGACTACGTTACAAGTTCTATCGATAATAACTTCATAATATGGGTAATAATGCATGTTATAATGATGATAATAAAAGTACTAAGTATATTTATTATAGTTCTAGCGATTATAACTGTTTAATATGCGTAATAATGCATGTTATATTGATAATAATATAAGTAATAAGTATAATTATTACAGTTCTAGCGATAATAACTGCATTATATGGGTAATAATGCACGTTATATTGCTAATAATATAAGTAATAAGTATAATTATTACAGTTCTAGCGATAATAACTGCATTATATGGGTAATAATGCATGTTATATTGATAATAATAAAAGTAATAAGTATATTTATTACACTTCTGTCGATAATAACTGCATAATATGGGTAATAATGCATGTTATATTGATAATAATATAAGTAATAAGTATAATTATTACAGTTCTAGCGATAATAACTGCATTATGTGGGTAATAATGCATGTTATATTGATAATATCCGGAGTAATTGGTATAATTATTACAGTTCTAGCGATAATAACTGCATTATATTTGTAATAATGGATGTTATATTGATAATATCGGGAGTAATAAGTATAATTATTACAGCTCCAGCGATAGGAACTGCATTATATGGGTAATAATGGATGTTATATTGATAATATCTTGAGTAATAAGTACAATTATTGCAGTCCTAGCGATAATACTAGTAAAATATGGCTAAGAGTGCCTGTTATATTGATAATAGTAAAAGTAATAAGTATATTTATTATACTTCTGTCGATAATAACTGCATTACATGAGTAATAGTGCATGTTATATTGATAATATCGGGAGTAATAAGTATAATTATTACAGTCCTAGCGATAATACTAGTAAAATATGGCAAAGAGTGCCTGTTATATTGATAATAATAAAAGTAATAAGTATATTTATTATACTTCTGTATATAATAACTGCATTATATGGGTAATAATGCATGGTATATTGATAATAACATAAGTAATAAGTATAGTTATTACAGTTCTAGCGATAAAAACTGCATAATATGGGTAATAATGCACGTTATATTGCTAATAATATAAGCAATAAGTATCATTGTTACAGTTCTAGCGATAATAACTGCATTATATGGGTAATAATGCATGTTATATTGATAATATCGGGAGTAATAAGTATAATTATTATAGTTCTAGCGATAATACTAGTAAAATATGGCTAAGGGTGCCTGTTATATTGATAATAATAAAAGTAATAAGTATATTTATTATACTTCGGTCGATAACAACTGCATTATATGGGTAATAATGCATGTTATATTGATAATAATATAAGTAATAAGTATAATTATTACAGCTCTAGCGATAATAACTGCATTATATGGGTAATAATGCATGTTATATTGGTAATATTGGGAATAATAAGTGTAATTATTATAGTTCTAGCGATAATAATAGGAAAATATGACTAATAGTGCATGTTATATTGATAATAATAAAAGTAGTAAGTATATTTATTACAGTTCTATTGATAATAACTGCATAATATGGGTAATAATGCATGTTATATTGATGATAATAAAAGTAATACGTATATTTATTATAGTTCTAGCGATAATAACTCCATAATATGGGTAATAATGCACGTTATATTGATAATAATATAAGTAATAAGTATAATTATTACAGTTCTAGCGATAATAACTGCATTATATGGGTCATAATGCATGTTATATTGCTAATAATATAAGTAATAAGTATATTTATTATACTTCGGTCGATAATAACTGCATTATATGGGTAATAATGCATGTTATATTGATAATAATATAAGTAATAAGTATAATTATTACAGTTCTAGCGATAATAACTGCATTATATGCGTAATAATGCATGTTATATTGATAATATCGGGAGTAATAAGTATAATTATTACAGCTCCAGTGATAAGAACTGCATTATATGGGTAATAATGGATGTTATATTGATAATATCTTGAGTAATAAGTATAATTATTACTGTCCTAGCGATAATACTAGTAAAATATGGCTAAGAGTGCCTGTTATATTGATAATAATAAAAGTAATAAGTATATTTATTATACTTCTGTCGATAATAACTGCATTATATGGGTAATATGCATGTTATATTGATAATAATATAAGTAATAAGTATAATTACTACAGTTCTAGCGATAATAACTCCATTATATGGGTAATAATGCATGTTATAATGGCAATAATATAAGTAATAGGTATAATTATTACAGTTCTAGCAATAATAACTGCATAATATGGGTAGTAATGCACGTTATATTGCTAATAATATAAGTAATAAGTATAATTATTACAGGTCTAGCAATAATAACTGCATGATATGGGTAATAATGCACGTTATATTGCTAATAATATAAGTAATAAGTATAATTATTACAGTCCTAGCGATAATACTAGTAAAATATGGCTAAGAGTGCCTGTTATATTGATAATAATAAAAGTAATAAGTATATTTATTATACTTCTGTCGATTATAACTGCATTATATGGGTAATAATGCATGTTATATTGATAATAATATAAGTAATAAGTACAATTACTACAGTTCTAGCGATAATAACTCCATTATATGGGTAATAATGCATGTTATAATGGCAATAATATAAGTAATAGGTATAATTATTACAGTTCTAGCAATAATAACTGCATAATATGGGTAATAATGCACGTTATATTGCTAATAATATAAGTAATAAGTATAATTAT
Organism: Megachile leachella; assembly: GCA_963576845.1. NCBI lineage: Eukaryota > Metazoa > Arthropoda > Insecta > Hymenoptera > Megachilidae > Megachile > Megachile leachella. The sequence continues at coordinate 90,083 of CAUYWW010000109.1, read as the reverse complement.
TACAGTTCTAGCGATAATAACTGCATTATATGGGTAATAATGGATGTTATATTGATAATATCGGGAGTAATAAGTATAATTATTACAGTCCTAGCGATAATAACTGCATTATATGGGTAATAATGGATGTTATATTGATAATATCGGGAGTAATAAGTATAATTATTACAGTTCTAGCGATAATACTAGTAAAATATGGCTAAGAGTGCCTGTTATATTGATAATAATAAAAGTAATAAGTATATTTATTATACTTCTGTCGATTATAACTGCATTATATGGGTAATAATGCATGTTATATTGATAATAATATAAGTAATAAGTACAATTACTACAGTTCTAGCGATAATAACTCCATTATATGGGTAATAATGCATGTTATAATGGCAATAATATAAGTAATAGGTATAATTATTACAGTTAAAGCAATAATAACTGCATAATTTGGGTAGTAATGCACGTTATATTGCTAATAATATAAGTAATAAGTATAATTATTACAGTTCTAGCAATAATAACTGCATAATATGGGTAATAATGCACGTTATATTGCTAATAATATAAGTAATAAGTATAATTATTACAGTTCTAGCCATAATAACTGCATTATATGGGTAATAATGCATGTTATATTGATAATACCGGGAGTAATAAGTATAATTATTACAGTTCTAGCGATAATAACTGCATTACATGGGTAATAATGGATGTTATATTGATAATATCGGGAGTAATAAGTATAATTATTACAGTCCTAGCGATAATACTAGTAAAATATGGCTAAGAGTGCCTGTTATATTGATAATAATAAAAGTAATAAGTATATTTATTATACTTCTGTCGATAATAACTGCATTATATGGGTAATATGCATGTTATATTGATAATAATATAAGTAATAAGTATAATTACTACAGTTCTAGCGATAATAACTCCATTATATGGGTAATAATGCTTGTTATAATGGCAATAATATAAGTAATAGGTATAATTATTACAGTTCTAGCAATAATAACTGCATAATATGGGTAATAATGCACGTTATATTGCTAATAATATAAGTAATAAGTATAATTATTACAGTTCTAGCGATAATAACTGCATTATATGGGTAATAATGGATGTTATATTGATAATATCGGGAGTAATAAGTATAATTATTACAGTCCTAGCGATAATAACTGCATTATATGGGTAATAATGGATGTTATATTGATAATATCGGGAGTAATAAGTATAATTATTACAGTTCTAGCGATAATACTAGTAAAATATGGCTAAGAGTGCCTGTTATATTGATAATAATAAAAGTAATAAGTATATTTATTATACTTCGGTCGATAATAACTGCATTATATGGGTAATAATGGATGTTATATTGATAATATCGGGAGTAATAAGTATAATTATTACAGTTCTAGCGATAATACTAGTAAAATATGGCTAAGAGTGCCTGTTATATTGATAATAATAAAAGTAATAAGTATATTTATTATACTTCGGTCGATAATAACTGCATTATATGGGTAATAATGCATGTTATATTGCTAATAATATAAGTAATAAGTATAATTATTACAGTTCTAGCGATAATAACTGCATTATATGGGTAATAATGGATGTTATATTGATAATATCGGGAGTAATAAGTATAATTATTACAGTCCTAGCGATAATAACTGCATTATATGGGTAATAATGGATGTTATATTGATAATATCGGGAGTAATAAGTATAATTATTACAGTTCTAGCGATAATACTAGTAAAATATGGCTAAGAGTGCCTGTTATATTGATAATAATAAAAGTAATAAGTATATTTATTATACTTCGGTCGATAATAACTGCATTATATGGGTAATAATGCATGTTATATTGATAATAATATAAGTAATAAGTATAATTATTACAGTTCTAGCGATAATAACTGCATTATATGGGTAATAATGGATGTTATATTGATAGTATCGGGAGTAATAAGTATAATTATTACAGTCCTAGCGATAATAACTGCATTATATGGGTAATAATGGATGTTATATTGATAATATCGGGAGTAATAAGTATAATTATTACAGTTCTAGCGATAATACTAGTAAAATATGGCTAAGAGTGCCTGTTATATTGATAATAATAAAAGTAATAAGTATATTTATTATACTTCGGTCGATAATAACTGCATTATATGGGTAATAATGGATGTTATATTGATAATATCGGGAGTAATAAGTATAATTATTACAGTTCTAGCGATAATACTAGTAAAATATGGCTAAGAGTGCCTGTTATATTGATAATAATAAAAGTAATAAGTATATTTATTATACTTCGGTCGATAATAACTGCATTATATGGGTAATAATGCATGTTATATTGATAATAATATAAGTAATAAGTATAATTATTACAGTTCTAGCGATAATAACTGCATTATATGCGTAATAATGCATGTTATATTGATAATATCGGGAGTAATAAGTATAATTATTACAGCTCCAGTGATAAGAACTGCATTATATGGGTAATAATGGGTGTTATATTGATAATATCTTGAGTAATAAGTATAATTATTACAGTCCTAGCGATAATACTAGTAAAATATGGCTAAGAGTGCCTGTTATATTGATAATAATAAAAGTAATAAGTATATTTATTATACTTCTGTCGATAATAACTGCATTATATGGGTAATAATGCATGTTATATTGATAATATCGGGAGTAATAAGTATAATTATTACAGTTCTAGCGATAATACTAGTAAAATATGGCTAAGAGTGCCTGTTATATTGATAATAATAAAAGTAATAAGTATATTTATTATACTTCGGTCGATAATAACTGCATTATATGGGTAATAATGCATGTTATAATGGCAATAATATAAGTAATAAGTATAATTATTACAGTTCTAGCGATAATAACTGCATTATATGCGTAATAATGCATGTTATATTGATAGTATCGGAAGTACTAAGTATAATTATTGCAGCTCCAGCGATAAGAACTGCTTTATATGGGTAATAATGGATGTTATATTTATAATATCTTGAGTAATAAGTACAATTATTACAGTCCTAGCGATAATACTAGTAAAATATGGCTAAGAGTGCCTGTTATATTGATAATAATAAAAGTAATAAGTATATTTATTATACTTCTGTCGATAATAACTGCATTATATGGGTAATAATGGATGTTATATTGATAATATCGGGAGTAATAAGTATAATTATTACAGTTCTAGCGATAATACTAGTAAAATATGGCTAAGAGTGCCTGTTATATTGATAATAATAAAAGTAATAAGTATATTTATTATACTTCGGTCGATAATAACTGCATTATATGGGTAATAATGCATGTTATATTGCTAATAATATAAGTAATAAGTATAATTATTACAGTTCTAGCGATAATAACTGCATTATATGGGTAATAATGGATGTTATATTGATAATATCGGGAGTAATAAGTATAATTATTACAGTCCTAGCGATAATAACTGCATTATATGGGTAATAATGGATGTTATATTGATAATATCGGGAGTAATAAGTATAATTATTACAGTTCTAGCGATAATACTAGTAAAATATGGCTAAGAGTGCCTGTTATATTGATAATAATAAAAGTAATAAGTATATTTATTATACTTCGGTCGATAATAACTGCATTATATGGGTAATAATGCATGTTATATTGATAATATCGGGAGTAATAAGTATAATTATTACAGTTCTAGCGATAATACTAGTAAAATATGGCTAAGAGTGCCTGTTATATTGATAATAATAAAAGTAATAAGTATATTTATTATACTTCGGTCGATAATAACTGCATTATATGGGTAATAATGCATGTTATAATGGCAATAATATAAGTAATAAGTCTAATTATTACAGTTCTAGCGATAATAACTGCATTATATGCGTAATAATGCATGTTATATTGATAGTATCGGAAGTACTAAGTATAATTATTGCAGCTCCAGCGATAAGAACTGCTTTATATGGGTAATAATGGATGTTATATTTATAATATCTTGAGTGATAAGTACAATTATTACAGTCCTAGCGATAATACTAGTAAAATATGGCTAAGAGTGCCTGTTATATTGATAATAATAAAAGTAATAAGTATATTTATTATACTTCTGTCGATAATAACTGCATTATATGGGTAATAATGCATGTTATATTGATAATAATATAAGTAATAAGTACAATTACTACAGTTCTAGCGATAATAACTCCATTATATGGGTAATAATGCATGTTATAATGGCAATAATATAAGTAATAGGTATAATTATTACAGTTCTAGCAATAATAACTGCATAATATGGGTAGTAATGCACGTTATATTGCTAATAATATAAGTAATAAGTATAATTATTACAGTTCTAGCAATAATAACTGCATAATATGGGTAATAATGCACGTTATATTGCTAATAATATAAGTAATAAGTATAATTATTACAGTTCTAGCAATAATAACTGCATAATATGGGTAATAATGCACGTTATATTGCTAATAATATAAGTAATGAGTATAATTATTACAGTTCTAGCGATAATAACTGCATTATATGGGTAATAATGCACGTTATATTGCTAATAATATAAGTAATAAGTATAATTATTACAGTTCTAGCGATAATAACTGCATTATATGGGTAATAATGCATGTTATATTGATAATATCGGGAGTAATAAGTATAATTATTACAGTTCTAGCGATAATAACTGCATTACATGGGTAATAATGGATGTTATATTGATAATATCGGGAGTAATAAGTATAATTATTACAGTCCTAGCGATAATACTAGTAAAATATGGGTAAGAGTGCCTGTTATATTGATAATAATAAAAGTAATAAGTATATTTATTATACTTCTGTCGATAATAACTGCATTATATGGGTAATAATGCATGTTATATTGCTAATAATATAAGTAATAAGTATATTTATTATACTTCGGTCGATAATAACTGCATTATATGGGTAATAATGCATGTTATATTGATAATAATATAAGTAATAAGTATAATTATTACAGTTCTAGCGATAATAACTGCATTATATGCGTAATAATGCATGTTATATTGATAATATCGGGAGTAATAAGTATAATTATTACAGCTCCAGTGATAAGAACTGCATTATATGGGTAATAATGGATGTTATATTGATAATATCTTGAGTAATAAGTATAATTATTACTGTCCTAGCGATAATACTAGTAAAATATGGCTAAGAGTGCCTGTTATATTGATAATAATAAAAGTAATAAGTATATTTATTATACTTCTGTCGATAATAACTGCATTATATGGGTAATAATGCATGTTATATTGATAATAATATAAGTAATAAGTACAATTACTACAGTTCTAGCGATAATAACTCCATTATATGGGTAATAATGCACGTTATAATGGCAATAATATAAGTAATAGGTATAATCATTACAGTTAAAGCAATAATAACTGCATAATATGGGTAGTAATGCACGTTATATTGCTAATAATATAAGTAATAAGTATAATTATTACAGTTCTAGCAATAATAACTGCATAATATGGGTAATAATGCATGTTATATCGATAATATCGGCAGTAATAAGTATAATTATTACAGCTCCAGCGATAAGAACTGCATTATATGGGTAATAATGGATGTTATATTGATAATATCGGAAGCAATAAGTATAATTATTACAGTTCTAGCGATAATACTAGTAAAATATGGCTAAGAGTGCCTGTTATATTGATAATAATAAAAGTAATAAGTATATTTATTATACTTCTGTCGATTATAACTGCATTATATGGGTAATAATGCATGTTATATTGATAATAATATAAGTAATAAGTACAATTACTACAGTTCTAGCGATAATAACTCCATTATATGGGTAATAATGCATGTTATAATGGCAATAATATAAGTAATAGGTATAATTATTACAGTTAAAGCAATAATAACTGCATAATTTGGGTAGTAATGCACGTTATATTGCTAATAATATAAGTAATAAGTATAATTATTACAGTTCTAGCAATAATAACTGCATAATATGGGTAATAATGCACGTTATATTGCTAATAATATAAGTAATAAGTATAATTATTACAGTTCTAGCCATAATAACTGCATTATATGGGTAATAATGCATGTTATATTGATAATACCGGGAGTAATAAGTATAATTATTACAGTTCTAGCGATAATAACTGCATTACATGGGTAATAATGGATGTTATATTGATAATATCGGGAGTAATAAGTATAATTATTACAGTCCTAGCGATAATACTAGTAAAATATGGCTAAGAGTGCCTGTTATATTGATAATAATAAAAGTAATAAGTATATTTATTATACTTCTGTCGATAATAACTGCATTATATGGGTAATATGCATGTTATATTGATAATAATATAAGTAATAAGTATAATTACTACAGTTCTAGCGATAATAACTCCATTATATGGGTAATAATGCTTGTTATAATGGCAATAATATAAGTAATAGGTATAATTATTACAGTTCTAGCAATAATAACTGCATAATATGGGTAATAATGCACGTTATATTGCTAATAATATAAGTAATAAGTATAATTATTACAGTTCTAGCGATAATAACTGCATTATATGGGTAATAATGGATGTTATATTGATAATATCGGGAGTAATAAGTATAATTATTACAGTCCTAGCGATAATAACTGCATTATATGGGTAATAATGGATGTTATATTGATAATATCGGGAGTAATAAGTATAATTATTACAGTTCTAGCGATAATACTAGTAAAATATGGCTAAGAGTGCCTGTTATATTGATAATAATAAAAGTAATAAGTATATTTATTATACTTCGGTCGATAATAACTGCATTATATGGGTAATAATGGATGTTATATTGATAATATCGGGAGTAATAAGTATAATTATTACAGTTCTAGCGATAATACTAGTAAAATATGGCTAAGAGTGCCTGTTATATTGATAATAATAAAAGTAATAAGTATATTTATTATACTTCGGTCGATAATAACTGCATTATATGGGTAATAATGCATGTTATATTGCTAATAATATAAGTAATAAGTATAATTATTACAGTTCTAGCGATAATAACTGCATTATATGGGTAATAATGGATGTTATATTGATAATATCGGGAGTAATAAGTATAATTATTACAGTCCTAGCGATAATAACTGCATTATATGGGTAATAATGGATGTTATATTGATAATATCGGGAGTAATAAGTATAATTATTACAGTTCTAGCGATAATACTAGTAAAATATGGCTAAGAGTGCCTGTTATATTGATAATAATAAAAGTAATAAGTATATTTATTATACTTCGGTCGATAATAACTGCATTATATGGGTAATAATGCATGTTATATTGATAATAATATAAGTAATAAGTATAATTATTACAGTTCTAGCGATAATAACTGCATTATATGGGTAATAATGGATGTTATATTGATAGTATCGGGAGTAATAAGTATAATTATTACAGTCCTAGCGATAATAACTGCATTATATGGGTAATAATGGATGTTATATTGATAATATCGGGAGTAATAAGTATAATTATTACAGTTCTAGCGATAATACTAGTAAAATATGGCTAAGAGTGCCTGTTATATTGATAATAATAAAAGTAATAAGTATATTTATTATACTTCGGTCGATAATAACTGCATTATATGGGTAATAATGGATGTTATATTGATAATATCGGGAGTAATAAGTATAATTATTACAGTTCTAGCGATAATACTAGTAAAATATGGCTAAGAGTGCCTGTTATATTGATAATAATAAAAGTAATAAGTATATTTATTATACTTCGGTCGATAATAACTGCATTATATGGGTAATAATGCATGTTATATTGATAATAATATAAGTAATAAGTATAATTATTACAGTTCTAGCGATAATAACTGCATTATATGCGTAATAATGCATGTTATATTGATAATATCGGGAGTAATAAGTATAATTATTACAGCTCCAGTGATAAGAACTGCATTATATGGGTAATAATGGGTGTTATATTGATAATATCTTGAGTAATAAGTATAATTATTACAGTCCTAGCGATAATACTAGTAAAATATGGCTAAGAGTGCCTGTTATATTGATAATAATAAAAGTAATAAGTATATTTATTATACTTCTGTCGATAATAACTGCATTATATGGGTAATAATGCATGTTATATTGATAATATCGGGAGTAATAAGTATAATTATTACAGTTCTAGCGATAATACTAGTAAAATATGGCTAAGAGTGCCTGTTATATTGATAATAATAAAAGTAATAAGTATATTTATTATACTTCGGTCGATAATAACTGCATTATATGGGTAATAATGCATGTTATAATGGCAATAATATAAGTAATAAGTATAATTATTACAGTTCTAGCGATAATAACTGCATTATATGCGTAATAATGCATGTTATATTGATAGTATCGGAAGTACTAAGTATAATTATTGCAGCTCCAGCGATAAGAACTGCTTTATATGGGTAATAATGGATGTTATATTTATAATATCTTGAGTAATAAGTACAATTATTACAGTCCTAGCGATAATACTAGTAAAATATGGCTAAGAGTGCCTGTTATATTGATAATAATAAAAGTAATAAGTATATTTATTATACTTCTGTCGATAATAACTGCATTATATGGGTAATAATGCATGTTATATTGATAATAATATAAGTAATAAGTACAATTACTACAGTTCTAGCGATAATAACTCCATTATATGGGTAATAATGCATGTTATAATGGCAATAATATAAGTAATAGGTATAATTATTACAGTTCTAGCAATAATAACTGCATAATATGGGTAGTAATGCACGTTATATTGCTAATAATATAAGTAATAAGTATAATTATTACAGTTCTAGCAATAATAACTGCATAATATGGGTAATAATGCACGTTATATTGCTAATAATATAAGTAATAAGTATAATTATTACAGTTCTAGCGATAATAACTGCATTATATGGGTAATAATGGATGTTATATTGATAATATCGGGAGTAATAAGTATAATTATTACAGTCCTAGCGATAATAACTGCATTATATGGGTAATAATGGATGTTATATTGATAATATCGGGAGTAATAAGTATAATTATTACAGTTCTAGCGATAATACTAGTAAAATATGGCTAAGAGTGCCTGTTATATTGATAATAATAAAAGTAATAAGTATATTTATTATACTTCGGTCGATAATAACTGCATTATATGGGTAATAATGGATGTTATATTGATAATATCGGGAGTAATAAGTATAATTATTACAGTTCTAGCGATAATACTAGTAAAATATGGCTAAGAGTGCCTGTTATATTGATAATAATAAAAGTAATAAGTATATTTATTATACTTCGGTCGATAATAACTGCATTATATGGGTAATAATGCATGTTATATTGCTAATAATATAAGTAATAAGTATAATTATTACAGTTCTAGCGATAATAACTGCATTATATGGGTAATAATGGATGTTATATTGATAATATCGGGAGTAATAAGTATAATTATTACAGTCCTAGCGATAATAACTGCATTATATGGGTAATAATGGATGTTATATTGATAATATCGGGAGTAATAAGTATAATTATTACAGTTCTAGCGATAATACTAGTAAAATATGGCTAAGAGTGCCTGTTATATTGATAATAATAAAAGTAATAAGTATATTTATTATACTTCGGTCGATAATAACTGCATTATATGGGTAATAATGCATGTTATATTGATAATATCGGGAGTAATAAGTATAATTATTACAGTTCTAGCGATAATACTAGTAAAATATGGCTAAGAGTGCCTGTTATATTGATAATAATAAAAGTAATAAGTATATTTATTATACTTCGGTCGATAATAACTGCATTATATGGGTAATAATGCATGTTATAATGGCAATAATATAAGTAATAAGTCTAATTATTACAGTTCTAGCGATAATAACTGCATTATATGCGTAATAATGCATGTTATATTGATAGTATCGGAAGTACTAAGTATAATTATTGCAGCTCCAGCGATAAGAACTGCTTTATATGGGTAATAATGGATGTTATATTTATAATATCTTGAGTGATAAGTACAATTATTACAGTCCTAGCGATAATACTAGTAAAATATGGCTAAGAGTGCCTGTTATATTGATAATAATAAAAGTAATAAGTATATTTATTATACTTCTGTCGATAATAACTGCATTATATGGGTAATAATGCATGTTATATTGATAATAATATAAGTAATAAGTACAATTACTACAGTTCTAGCGATAATAACTCCATTATATGGGTAATAATGCATGTTATAATGGCAATAATATAAGTAATAGGTATAATTATTACAGTTCTAGCAATAATAACTGCATAATATGGGTAGTAATGCACGTTATATTGCTAATAATATAAGTAATAAGTATAATTATTACAGTTCTAGCAATAATAACTGCATAATATGGGTAATAATGCACGTTATATTGCTAATAATATAAGTAATAAGTATAATTATTACAGTTCTAGCAATAATAACTGCATAATATGGGTAATAATGCACGTTATATTGCTAATAATATAAGTAATGAGTATAATTATTACAGTTCTAGCGATAATAACTGCATTATATGGGTAATAATGCACGTTATATTGCTAATAATATAAGTAATAAGTATAATTATTACAGTTCTAGCGATAATAACTGCATTATATGGGTAATAATGCATGTTATATTGATAATATCGGGAGTAATAAGTATAATTATTACAGTTCTAGCGATAATAACTGCATTACATGGGTAATAATGGATGTTATATTGATAATATCGGGAGTAATAAGTATAATTATTACAGTCCTAGCGATAATACTAGTAAAATATGGGTAAGTGTGCCTGTTATATTGATAATAATAAAAGTAATAAGTATATTTATTATACTTCTGTCGATAATAACTGCATTATATGGGTAATAATGCATGTTATATTGCTAATAATATAAGTAATAAGTATATTTATTATACTTCGGTCGATAATAACTGCATTATATGGGTAATAATGCATGTTATATTGATAATAATATAAGTAATAAGTATAATTATTACAGTTCTAGCGATAATAACTGCATTATATGCGTAATAATGCATGTTATATTGATAATATCGGGAGTAATAAGTATAATTATTACAGCTCCAGTGATAAGAACTGCATTATATGGGTAATAATGGATGTTATATTGATAATATCTTGAGTAATAAGTATAATTATTACTGTCCTAGCGATAATACTAGTAAAATATGGCTAAGAGTGCCTGTTATATTGATAATAATAAAAGTAATAAGTATATTTATTATACTTCTGTCGATAATAACTGCATTATATGGGTAATAATGCATGTTATATTGATAATAATATAAGTAATAAGTACAATTACTACAGTTCTAGCGATAATAACTCCATTATATGGGTAATAATGCACGTTATAATGGCAATAATATAAGTAATAGGTATAATCATTACAGTTAAAGCAATAATAACTGCATAATATGGGTAGTAATGCACGTTATATTGCTAATAATATAAGTAATAAGTATAATTATTACAGTTCTAGCAATAATAACTGCATAATATGGGTAATAATGCATGTTATATCGATAATATCGGCAGTAATAAGTATAATTATTACAGCTCCAGCGATAAGAACTGCATTATATGGGTAATAATGGATGTTATATTGATAATATCGGAAGCAATAAGTATAATTATTACAGTTCTAGCGATAATAACTGCATTATGTGGGTAATAATGCATGTTATATTGATAATATCGGGGGTAATAAGTATAATTATTACAGTTCTATCGATAATAACTGCATAATATGAGTAATAATGCATGTTACATTGATGATAATAAAAGTAATACGTATATTTATTATAGTTCTAGCGATAATAACTGCATAAAATGGGTAATAATGCATGTTATATTGATAACAATATAAGTAATAAGTATAATTATTACAGTTCTAGCGATAATAACTGCATTATATGGGTAATAATGCACGTTATATTGCTAATAATATAAGTAATAAGTATAATTATTACAGTTCTAGCGATAATAACTGCATTATATGGGTAATAATGCATGTTATATTGATAATAATATAAGTAATAAGTATAATTATTACAGTTCTAGCGATAATAACTGCATAATATGGGTAATAATGCACGTTATATTGCTAATAATATAAGTAATAAGTATAATTGTTACAGTTCTAGCGATAATAACTGCATTATATGGGTAATAATGCATGTTATAATGATGATAATAAAAGTACTAAGTATATTTATTATAGTTCTAGCGATTATAACTGCGTAATATGCGTAATAATGCATGTTATATTGATAATAATATAAGTAATAAGTATAATTATTACAGCTCTAGCGATAATAACTGCATTATATGGGTAATAATGTATGTTATATTGGTAATATTGGGAATAATAAGTATAATTATTATAGTTCTAGCAATAATAAAAGTAAAATATGGCTAATAGTGCATGTTATACTGATAATAATAAAAGTAATAAGTATATTTATTATACTTCTGTCGATAATAACTGCATTATATGTGTAATAATGCATGTTATATTGATAATATCGGGAGTAATAAGTATAATTATTATAGTTCTAGCGAGAATAATAGTAAAATATGGCTAATAGTGCATGTTATATTGATAATAGTAAAAGTAATAAGTATATTTATTATAGTTCTATCGATAATAACTTCATAATATGGGTAATAATGCATGTTATAATGATGATAATAAAAGTACTAAGTATATTTATTATAGTTCTAGCGATTATAACTGCATAATATGCGTAATAATGCATGTTATATTGATAATAATATAAGTAATAAGTATAATTACTACAGCTCTAGCGATAATAACTGCATTATATGGGTAATAATGTATGTTATATTGGTAATAATATAAGTAATAAGTATAATTATTACAGTTCTAGCAATAATAACTGCATAATATGGGTAATAATGCATGTTATATCGATAATATCGGCAGTAATAAGTATAATTATTACAGCTCCAGCGATAAGAACTGCATTATATGGGTAATAATGGATGTTATATTGATAATATCGGAAGCAATAAGTATAATTATTACAGTTCTAGCGATAATAACTGCATTATGTGGGTAATAATGCATGTTATATTGATAATATCGGGGGTAATAAGTATAATTATTACAGTTCTATCGATAATAACTGCATAATATGAGTAATAATGCATGTTACATTGATGATAATAAAAGTAATACGTATATTTATTATAGTTCTAGCGATAATAACTGCATAAAATGGGTAATAATGCATGTTATATTGATAACAATATAAGTAATAAGTATAATTATTACAGTTCTAGCGATAATAACTGCATTATATGGGTAATAATGCACGTTATATTGCTAATAATATAAGTAATAAGTATAATTATTACAGTTCTAGCGATAATAACTGCATTATATGGGTAATAATGCATGTTATATTGATAATAATATAAGTAATAAGTATAATTATTACAGTTCTAGCGATAATAACTGCATAATATGGGTAATAATGCACGTTATATTGCTAATAATATAAGTAATAAGTATAATTGTTACAGTTCTAGCGATAATAACTGCATTATATGGGTAATAATGCATGTTATAATGATGATAATAAAAGTACTAAGTATATTTATTATAGTTCTAGCGATTATAACTGCGTAATATGCGTAATAATGCATGTTATATTGATAATAATATAAGTAATAAGTATAATTATTACAGCTCTAGCGATAATAACTGCATTATATGGGTAATAATGTATGTTATATTGGTAATATTGGGAATAATAAGTATAATTATTATAGTTCTAGCAATAATAAAAGTAAAATATGGCTAATAGTGCATGTTATACTGATAATAATAAAAGTAATAAGTATATTTATTATACTTCTGTCGATAATAACTGCATTATATGTGTAATAATGCATGTTATATTGATAATATCGGGAGTAATAAGTATAATTATTATAGTTCTAGCGAGAATAATAGTAAAATATGGCTAATAGTGCATGTTATATTGATAATAGTAAAAGTAATAAGTATATTTATTATAGTTCTATCGATAATAACTTCATAATATGGGTAATAATGCATGTTATAATGATGATAATAAAAGTACTAAGTATATTTATTATAGTTCTAGCGATTATAACTGCATAATATGCGGAATAATGCATGTTATATTGATAATAATATAAGTAATAAGTATAATTACTACAGCTCTAGCGATAATAACTGCATTATATGGGTAATAATGTATGTTATATTGGTAATATTGGGAATAATAAGTATAATTATTATAGTTCTAGCAATAATAAAAGTAAAATATGGCTAATAGTGCATGTTATGCTGATAATAATAAAAGTAATAAGTATATTTATTATACTTCTGTCGATAATAACTGCATTATATGGGTAATAATGCATGTTATATTGATAATAATATAAGTAATAAGTATAATTATTACAGTTCTAGCAATAATAACTGCATAATATGGGTAATAATGCACGTTATATTGCTAATAATATAAGTAATAAGTATAATTGTTACAGTTCTAGCGATAATAACTGCATTATATGGGTAATAATGCATGTTATAATGATGATAATAAAAGTACTAAGTATATTTATTATAGTTCTAGCGATTATAACTGCATAATATGCGTAATAATGCATGTTATATTGATAATAATATAAGTAATAAGTATAATTATTACAGCTCTAGCGATAATAACTGCATTATATGGGTAATAATGTATGTTATATTGGTAATATTGGGAATAATAAGTATAATTATTATAGTTCTAGCAATAATAAAAGTAAAATATGGCTAATAGTGCATGTTATACTGATAATAATAAAAGTAATAAGTATATTTATTATACTTCTGTCGATAATAACTGCATTATATGGGTAATAATGCATGTTATATTGATAATATCGGGAGTAATAAGTATAATTATTACAGTTCTAGCGAGAATAATGGTAAAATATGGCTAATAGTGCATGTTATATTGATAATAGTAAAAGTAATAAGTATATTTATTATAGTTCTATCGATAATAACTTCATAATATGGGTAATAATGCATGTTATAATGATGATAATAAAAGTACTAAGTATATTTATTATAGTTCTAGCGATTATAACTGCATAATATGCGTAATAATGCATGTTATATTGATAATAATATAAGTAATAAGTATAATTATTACAGCTCTAGCGATAATAACTGCATTATATGGGTAATAATGTATGTTATATTGGTAATATTGGGAATAATAAGTATAATTATTATAGTTCTAGCAATAATAAAAGTAAAATATGGCTAATAGTGCATGTTATGCTGATAATAATAAAAGTAATAAGTATATTTATTATACTTCTGTCGATAATAACTGCATTATATGGGTAATAATGCATGTTATATTGATAATAATATAAGTAATAAGTATAATTATTACAGTTCTAGCAATAATAACTGCATAATATGGGTAATAATGCACGTTATATTGCTAATAATATAAGTAATAAGTATAATTGTTACAGTTCTAGCGATAATAACTGCATTATATGGGTAATAATGCATGTTATAATGATGATAATAAAAGTACTAAGTATATTTATTATAGTTCTAGCGATTATAACTGCATAATATGCGTAATAATGCATGTTATATTGATAATAATATAAGTAATAAGTATAATTATTACAGCTCTAGCGATAATAACTGCATTATATGGGTAATAATGTATGTTATATTGGTAATATTGGGAATAATAAGTATAATTATTATAGTTCTAGCAATAATAAAAGTAAAATATGGCTAATAGTGCATGTTATACTGATAATAATAAAAGTAATAAGTATATTTATTATACTTCTGTCGATAATAACTGCATTATATGGGTAATAATGCATGTTATATTGATAATATCGGGAGTAATAAGTATAATTATTACAGTTCTAGCGAGAATAATGGTGAAATATGGCTAATAGTGCATGTTATATTGATAATAATCAAAGTAATAAGTATATTTATTATAGTTCTATCGATAATAACTTCATAACATGGGTAATAATGCATGTTATATTGATGATAATAAAAGTACTAAGTATATTTATTACAGTTCTAGCGATTATAACTGCATAGCATTGCATAGCAATAATGCATGTTATATTGATAATAATATAAGTAATAAGTATAATTATTACAGCTCCAGCGATAATAACTGCATTATATGGGTAAAAATGCATGTTATATTGGTAATATTGGGAATAATAAGTATAATTATTATAGTTCTAGCGATAATAATAGGAAAATATGACTAATAGGGCATGTTATATTGATAATAATAAAAGTACTAAGTATATTTATTACAGTTCTATCGATTATAACTGCATAATGTGGGTAATAATGCATGTTATATTGATGATAATAAAAGTAATACGTATATTTATTATAGTTCTATCGATAATAACTGCATAATATGGGTAATAATGCATGTTATATTGATGATAATAAAAGTAATACGTATATTTATTATAGTTCTAGCGATAATAACTCCATAATATGGGTAATAATGCACGTTATATTGATAATAATATAAGTAATAAGTATAATTATTACAGTTCTAGCGATAATACCTGCATTATATGGGTAATAATGCATGTTATATTGCTAATAATATAAGTAATAAGTATAATTATTACAGTTCTAGCGATAATAACTGCATTATATGGGTAATAATGCATGTTATATTGATAATATCGGGAGTAATAAGTATAATTATTACAGTTCTAGCAATAATAACTGCATAATATGGGTAATAATGCACGTTATATTGCTAATAATATAAGTAATAAGTATAATTACTACAGTTCTAGCGATAATAACTGCATTATATGCGTAATAATGCATGTTATATTGATAATATCGGGAGTAATAAGTATAATTATTACAGTTCCAGCGATAATAACTGCATTATATGGGTAATAATGGATGTTATATTGATAATATCGGGAGTAATAAGTATATTTATTATAGTTCTATCAATAATAACTGCATAATATGCGTAATAATGCATGTTATATTGATAATAATATAAGTAATAGGTATAAATATTACAGTTCGAGCGATAATAACTGCATTATATGGCTAATAATGCATGTTATATTGATAATATCTGGAGTAATTAGTATAATTGTTATAGTCCTAGCGATAATAAAGTAAAATATGGCTAAGAGTGCCTGTTATATTGATAATAATAAAAGTAATAAGTATATTTATTATACTTCTGTCGATAATAACTGCTTTATATGGGTAATAATGCATGTTATATTGATAATAATATAAGTAATAAGTATAATTATTACAGTTCTAGCGATAATAACTCCATAATATGGGTAGTAATGCACGTTATATTGATAATAATATAAGTAATACGTATAAATATTACAGTTCTAGCGATAATAACTGCATTATATGGGTAATAATGCATGTTACATTGATAATATCGGAAGTAATTAGTATAATTATTATAGTTCTAGCGATAATAAAAGTAAAATATGGCTAATACTGCATGTTATACTGATAATAATAAAAGTAATAAGTATATTTATTATACTTCTGTCGATAATATCTGCATTATATGTGTAATAATGCATGTTATATTGATAATAATATAAGTAATAAGTATAATTATTACAGCTCCAGCGATAGTAACTGCATTATATGGGTAATAATGCATGTTATATTGGTAATATTGGGAATAATAAGTATGATTATTATAGTTCTAGCGATAATAATAGGAAAATATGACTAATAGGGCATGTTATATTGATAATAATAAAAGTACTAAGTATATTTATTACAGTTCTATCGATTATAACTGCATAATATGGGTAATAATGCATGTTATATTGATGATAATAAAAGTAATACGTATATTTATTATAGTTCTATCGATAATAACTGCATAATATGGGTAATAATGCATGTTATATTGATGATAATAAAAGTAATACGTATATTTATTATAGTTCTAGCGATAATAACTCCATAATATGGGTAATAATGCACGTTATATTGATAATAATATAAGTAATAAGTATAATTATTACAGTTCTAGCGATAATAACTGCATTATATGGGTAATAATGCATGTTATATTGCTAATAATATAAGTAATAAGTATAATTATTACAGTTCTAGCGATAATAACTGCATTATATGGGTAATAATGCATGTTATATTGATAATATCGGGAGTAATAAGTATAATTATTACAGTTCTAGCGATAATAACTGCGTTATATGGGTAATAATGGATGTTATATTGATAATATCGGGAGTAATAAGTATAATTATTACAGTTCTAGCAATAATAACTGCATAATATGGGTATTAATGCACGTTATATTGCTAATAATATAAGTAATTAGTATAATTATTACAGTTCTAGCGATAATAACTGCATTATATGCGTAATAATGCATGTTATATTGATAATATCGGGAGTAATAAGTATAATTATTACAGTCCTAGCGATAATACTAGTAAAATATGGCTAAGAGTGCCTGTTATATTGATAATAATAACAGTAATAAGTATATTTATTATACTTCTGTCGGTAATATCTGCATTATATGGGTAATAATGCATGGTATATTGATAATAACATAAGTAATAAGTATAATTATTACAGTTCTAGCGATAATAACTGCATAATATGGGTAATACTGCACGTTATATTGATAATAATATAAGTAATAAGTATAATTATTACAGTTCTAGCGATAATAACTGCATTATATGGGTAATAATGCATGTTATATTGGTAATATTGTCAATAATAAGTATAATTATTATAGTTCTAGCGATAATAATAGTAAAATATGGCTAATAGTGCATGTTATATTGATAATAATAAATGTAATAAGTATATTTATTATAGTTCTATCGATAATAACTTCATAATATGGGTAATAATGCATGTTATAATGATGATAATAAAAGTACTAAGTATATTTATTATAGTTCTGGCGATTATAACTGCATAATATGCGTAATAATGCATGTTATATTGATAATAATATAAGTAATAAGTATAATTATTACAGCTCTAGCGATAATAACTGCATTATATGGGTAATAATGTATGTTATATTGGTAATATTGGGAATAATAAGTATAATTATTGTAGTTCTAGCAATAATAAACGTAAAATATGGCTAATAGTGCATGTTATACTGATAATAATAAAAGTAATAAGTATATTTATTATAGTTCTGGCGATTATAACTGCATAATATGCGTAATAATGCATGTTATATTGATAATAATATAAGTAATAAGTATAATTATTACAGTTCTAGCGATAATAACTGCATTATGTGGGTAATAATGCATGTTATATTGATAATATCGGGGGTAATAAGTATAATTATTACAGTTCTATCGATAATAACTGCATAATATGAGTAATAATGCATGTTACATTGTGATAATAAAAGTAATACGTATATTTATTATAGTTCTAGCGATAATAACTGCATAAAATGGGTAATAATGCATGTTATATTGATAACAATATAAGTAATAAGTATAATTATTACAGTTCTAGCGATAATAACTGCATTATATGGGTAATAATGCACGTTATATTGCTAATAATATAAGTAATAAGTATAATTATTACAGTTCTAGCGATAATAACTGCATTATATGGGTAATAATGCATGTTATATTGATAATAATATAAGTAATAAGTATAATTATTACAGTTCTAGCGACAATAACTGCATAATATGGGTAATAATGCACGTTATATTGCGAATAATATAAGTAATAAGTATAATTGTTACAGTTCTAGCGATAATAACTGCATTATATGGGTAATAATGCATGTTATAATGATAATAATAAAAGTACTAAGTATATTTATTACAGTTCTATCGATTATAACTGCATAATATGCGTAATAATGCATGTTATATTGATAATAATATAAGCAATAAGTATAATTATTACAGTTCTAGCGATAATAACTGCATTATGTGGGTAATAATGCATGTTATATCGATAATATCGGCAGTAATAAGTATAATTATTACAGCTCCAGCGATAAGAACTGCATTATATGGGTAATAATGGATGTTATATTGATAATATCGGAAGCAATAAGTATAATTATTACAGTTCTAGCGATAATAACTGCATTATGTGGGTAATAATGCATGTTATATTGATAATATCGGGGGTAATAAGTATAATTATTACAGTTCTATCGATAATAACTGCATAATATGAGTAATAATGCATGTTACATTGATGATAATAAAAGTAATACGTATATTTATTATAGTTCTAGCGATAATAACTGCATAAAATGGGTAATAATGCATGTTATATTGATAACAATATAAGTAATAAGTATAATTATTACAGTTCTAGCGATAATAACTGCATTATATGGGTAATAATGCACGTTATATTGCTAATAATATGTAATAAGTATAATTATTACAGTTCTAGCGATAATAACTGCATTATATGGGTAATAATGCATGTTATATTGATAATAATATAAGTAATAAGTATAATTATTACAGTTCTAGCGATAATAACTGCATAATATGGGTAATAATGCACGTTATATTGCTAATAATATAAGTAATAAGTATAATTGTTACAGTTCTAGCGATAATAACTGCATTATATGGGTAATAATGCATGTTATAATGATGATAATAAAAGTACTAAGTATAATTATTACAGTTCTAGCGATAATAACTGCATTATATGGGTAATAATGCATGTTATATTGATAATAATATAAGTAATAAGTATAATTATTACAGCTCTAGCGATAATAACTGTATTATATGGGTAATCATGCATGTTATATTGGTAATATTGGGAATAATAAGTATAATTATTGTAGTTCTAGCAATAATAAAAGTAAAATATGGCTAATAGTGCATGTTATACTGATAATAATAAAAGTAATAAGTATATTTATTATACTTCTGTCGATAATAACTGCATTATATGGGTAATAATGCATGTTATATTGATAATAATATAAGTAATAAGTATAATTACTACAGTTCTAGCGATAATAACTGCATAATATGTGTAATAATGCACGTTATATTGCTAATAATATAAGTAATAAGTATCATTGTTACAGTTCTAGCGATAATAACTGCATTATATGGGTAATAATGCATATTATATTGATAATATCGGGAGTAATAGGTATAATTATTATAGTTCTAGCTTTAATAATAGTAAAATATGGCTAATAGTGCATGTTATATTGATAATAATAAAACCAAATAAGTATATTTATTATAGTTGTAGCTATAATAACTGCATAATATGGGTAATAATGCATGTTATATTGATAGTAATATAAGTAATAAGTATAATTATTACAGTTCTAGCGATAATAACTGCATTATATGCGTAATAATGCATGTTATATTGATAATATCGGGAGAAATAAGTATAATTATTACAGCTCCAGCGATAAGAACTGCATTATATGGGTAATAATGGATGTTATATGGATAATATCTTGAGTAATAAGTATAATTATTACAGTCCTAGCGATAATACTAGTAAAATATGGCTAAGAGTGCCTGTTATATTGATAATAATAAAAGTAATAAGTATATTTATTATACTTCTGTCGATAGAACTGCATTATATGGGTAATAATGCATGTTATATTGATAATAATATAAGTAATAAGTATAATTACTACAGTTCTAGCGATAATAACTCCATTATATGGGTAATAATGCATGTTATAATGGCAATAATATAAGTAATAAGTATAATTATTACAGTTCTATCGATAATAACTGCATAATATGGGTAATAATGCATGTTATATTGATGATAATAAAAGTAATACGTATATTTATTATAGTTCTAGCGATAATAACTCCATAATATGGGTAATAATGCACGTTATATTGATAATAATATAAGTAATAAGTATAATTATTACAGTTCTAGCGATAATAACTGCATTATATGGGTAATAATGCATGTTATATTGGTAATATTGTCAATAATAAGTATAATTATTATAGTTCTAGCGATAATAATAGTAAAATATGGCTAATAGTGCATGTTATATTGATAATAATAAAACCAAATAAGTATATTTATTATAGTTGTAGCTATAATAACTGCATAATATGGGTAATAATGCATGTTATATTGATAGTAATATAAGTAATAAGTATAATTATTACAGTTCTAGCGATAATAACTGCATTATATGCGTAATAATGCATGTTATATTGATAATATCGGGAGTAATAAGTATAATTATTACAGCTCCAGCGATAAGAACTGCATTATATGGGTAATAATGGATGTTATATTGATAATATCTTGAGTAATAAGTATAATTATTACAGTCCTAGCGATAATACTAGTAAAATATGGCTAAGGGTGCCTGTTATATTGATAATAATAAAAGTAATAAGTATATTTATTATACTTCTGTCGATAGTAACTGCATTATATGGGTAATAGTGCATGTTATATTGATAATAGTATAAGTAATAAGTATAATTATTAGAGTTCTAGCGATGATAACTGCATAATATAGGTAACAATGCACGTTATATTGCTAATAATATAAGTACTAAGTATAATTATTACAGTTCTAGCGATAATAACTGCATTATATGGGTAATAATGCATGTTATATTGATAATAATAAAAGTAATAAGTATATTTATTATACTTCGGTCGATAATAACTGCATTATATGGGTAATATGCATGTTATATTGATAATAATATAAGTAATAAGTATAATTACTACAGTTCTAGCGATAATAACTCCATTATATGGGTAATAATGCATGTTATAATGGCAATAATATAAGTAATAGGTATAATTATTACAGTTCTAGCAATAATAACTGCATAATATGGGTAGTAATGCACGTTATATTGCTAATAATATAAGTAATAAGTATAATTATTACAGGTCTAGCAATAATAACTGCATGATATGGGTAATAATGCACGTTATATTGCTAATAATATAAGTAATAAGTATAATTATTACAGTCCTAGCGATAATACTAGTAAAATATGGCTAAGAGTGCCTGTTATATTGATAATAATAAAAGTAATAAGTATATTTATTATACTTCTGTCGATAATAACTGCATTATATGGGTAATATGCATGTTATATTGATAATAATATAAGTAATAAGTATAATTACTACAGTTCTAGCGATAATAACTCCATTATATGGGTAATAATGCATGTTATAATGGCAATAATATAAGTAATAGGTATAATTATTACAGTTCTAGCAATAATAACTGCATAATATGGGTAGTAATGCACGTTATATTGCTAATAATATAAGTAATAAGTATAATTATTACAGGTCTAGCAATAATAACTGCATGATATGGGTAATAATGCACGTTATATTGCTAATAATATAAGTAATAAGTATAATTATTACAGTCCTAGCGATAATACTAGTAAAATATGGCTAAGGGTGCCTGTTATATTGATAATAATAAAAGTAATAAGTATATTTATTATACTTCTGTCGATAATAACTGCATTATATGGGTAATAATGCATGTTATATTGATAATAATATAAGTAATAAGTATAATTACTACAGTTTTAGCGATAATAACTCCATTATATGGGTAATAATGCATGTTATAATGGCAATAATATAAGTAGTAGGTATAATTATTACAGTTCTAGCGATAATAACTGCATTATATTTGTAATAATGGATGTTATATTGATAATATCGGGAGTAATAAGTATAATTATTACAGCTCCAGCGATAGGAACTGCATTATATGGGTAATAATGGATGTTATATTGATAATATCTTGAGTAATAAGTACAATTATTGCAGTCCTAGCGATAATACTAGTAAAATATGGCTAAGAGTGCCTGTTATATTGATAATAGTAAAAGTAATAAGTATATTTATTATACTTCTGTCGATAATAACTGCATTACATGAGTAATAGTGCATGTTATAATGATAATATCGGGAGTAATAAGTATGATTATTACAGTCCTAGCGATAATACTAGTAAAATATGGCAAAGAGTGCCTGTTATATTGATAATAATAAAAGTAATAAGTATATTTATTATACTTCTGTATATAATAACTGCATTATATGGGTAATAATGCATGGTATATTGATAATAACATAAGTAATAAGTATAATTATTACAGTTCTAGCGATAATAACTGCATAATATGGGTAATAATGCACGTTATATTGCTAATAATATAAGCAATAAGTATCATTGTTACAGTTCTAGCGATAATAACTGCATTATATGGGTAATAATGCATGTTATATTGATAATATCGGGAGTAATAAGTATAATTATTATAGTTCTAGCGATAATACTAGTAAAATATGGCTAAGGGTGCCTGTTATATTGATAATAATAAAAGTAATAAGTATATTTATTATACTTCTGTCGATAGTAACTGCATTATATGGGTAATAGTGCATGTTATATTGATAATAGTATAAGTAATAAGTATAATTATTACAGTTCTAGCGATGATAACTGCATAATATAGGTAACAATGCACGTTATATTGCTAATAATATAAGTACTAAGTATAATTATTACAGTTCTAGCGATAATAACTGCATTATATGGGTAATAATGCATGTTATATTGATAATAATAAAAGTAATAAGTATATTTATTATACTTCGGTCGATAACAACTGCATTATATGGGTAATAATGCATGTTATATTGATAATAATATAAGTAATAAGTATAATTATTACAGTTCTAGCGATAATAACTGCATTATATGCGTAATAATGCATGTTATATTGATAGTATCGGGAGTAATAAGTATAATTATTGCAGCTCCAGCGATGAGAACTGCTTTATATGGGTAATAATGGATGTTATATTGATAATATCTTGAGTAATAAGTACAATTATTACAGTCCTAGCGATAATACTAGTAAAATATGGCTAAGAGTGCCTGTTATATTGATAATAATAAAAGGAATAAGTATATTTATTATACTTCTGTCGATAATAACTGCATTATATGGGTAATAATGCATGTTATATTGATAATAGTATAAGTAATAAGTATAATTATTACAGTTCTAGCGATAATAACTGCATAATATGGGTAACAATGCATGTTATAATGATGATAATAAAAGTACTAAGTATATTTATTATAGTTCTAGCGATTATAACTGCATAATATGCGTAATAATGCATGTTATATTGATAATAATATAAGTAATAAGTATAATTATTACAGCTCTAGCGATAATAACTGCATTATATGGGTAATAATGCATGTTATATGGATAATATCGGGAGTAATAAGTATAATTATTATAGTTCTAGCGATAATAATAGTAAAATATGGCTAATGGTGCATGTTATATTGATAATAATAAAACCAAATAAGTATATTTATTATAGTTCTAGCTATAATAACTGCATAATATGGGTAATAATGCATGTTATATTGATAATAATATAAGTAATAAGTATAATTATTACAGTTCTAGCGATAATAACTGCATTATGTGGGTAATAATGCATGTTATATTGATAATATCGGGAGTAATAAGTATAATTATTACAGCTCCAGCGATAAGAACTGCATTATATGGGTAATAATGGATGTTATATTGATAATATCGGAAGCAATAAGTATAATTATTACAGTTCTAGCGATAATACTAGTAAAATATGGCTAAGAGTGCCTGTTATATTGATAATAGTAAAAGTAATAAGTATATTTATTATACTTCTGTCGATAATAACTGCATTCTATGAGTAATAGTGCATGTTATATTGATAATAATATAAGTAATAAGTATAATTATTACAGCTCTAGCGATAATAACTGCATTATATGGGTAATAATGCATGTTATATTGGTAATATTGGGAATAATAAGTGTAATTATTATAGTTCTAGCGATAATAATAGGAAAATATGACTAATAGTGCATGTTATATTGATAATAATAAAAGTAGTAAGTATATTTATTACAGTTCTATTGATAATAACTGCATAATATGGGTAATAATGCATGTTATATTGATGATAATAAAAGTAATACGTATATTTATTATAGTTCTAGCGATAATAACTCCATAATATGGGTAATAATGCACGTTATATTGATAATAATATAAGTAATAAGTATAATTATTACAGTTCTAGCGATAATAACTGCATTATATGGGTCATAATGCATGTTATATTGCTAATAATATAAGTAATAAGTATATTTATTATACTTCGGTCGATAATAACTGCATTATATGGGTAATAATGCATGTTATATTGATAATAATATAAGTAATAAGTATAATTACTACAGTTCTAGCGATAATAAGTGCATTATATGCGTAATAATGCATGTTATATTGATAATATCGGGAGTAATAAGTATAATTATTACAGCTCCAGTGATAAGAACTGCATTATATGGGTAATAATGGATGTTATATTGATAATATCTTGAGTAATAAGTATAATTATTACTGTCCTAGCGATAATACTAGTAAAATATGGCTAAGAGTGCCTGTTATATTGATAATAATAAAAGTAATAAGTATATTTATTATACTTCTGTCGATAATAACTGCATTATATGGGTAATAATGCATGTTATATTGATAATAATATAAGTAATAAGTACAATTACTACAGTTCTAGCGATAATAACTCCATTATATGGGTAATAATGCACGTTATAATGGCAATAATATAAGTAATAGGTATAATTATTACAGTTAAAGCAATAATAACTGCATAATATGGGTAGTAATGCACGTTATATTGCTAATAATATAAGTAATAAGTATAATTATTACAGTTCTAGCAATAATAACTGCATAATATGGATAATAATGCACGTTATATTGCTAATAATATAAGTAATAAGTATAATTATTACAGTTCTAGCCATAATAACTGCATTATATTGGTAATAATGCATGTTATATTGATAATATCGGGAGTAATAAGTATAATTATTACATTTCTAGCGATAATAACTGCATTACATGGGTAATAATGGATGTTATATTGATAATATCGGGAGTAATAAGTATAATTATTACAGTCCTAGCGATAATACTAGTAAAATATGGCTAAGAGTGCCTGTTATATTGATAATAATAAAAGTAATAAGTATATTTATTATACTTCTGTCGATAATAACTGCATTATATGGGTAATATGCATGTTATATTGATAATAATATAAGTAATAAGTATAATTACTACAGTTCTAGCGATAATAACTCCATTATATGGGTAATAATGCATGTTATAATGGCAATAATATAAGTAATAGGTATAATTATTACAGTTCTAGCAATAATAACTGCATAATATGGGTAGTAATGCACGTTATATTGCTAATAATATAAGTAATAAGTATAATTATTACAGGTCTAGCAATAATAACTGCATGATATGGGTAATAATGCACGTTATATTGCTAATAATATAAGTAATAAGTATAATTATTACAGTCCTAGCGATAATACTAGTAAAATATGGCTAAGAGTGCCTGTTCTATTGATAATAATAAAAGTAATAAGTATATTTATTATACTTCTGTCGATAATAACTGCATTATATGGGTAATATGCATGTTATATTGATAATAATATAAGTAATAAGTATAATTACTACAGTTCTAGCGATAATAACTCCATTATATGGGTAATAATGCATGTTATAATGGCAATAATATAAGTAATAGGTATAATTATTACAGTTCTAGCAATAATAACTGCATAATATGGGTAGTAATGCACGTTATATTGCTAATAATATAAGTAATAAGTATAATTATTACAGGTCTAGCAATAATAACTGCATGATATGGGTAATAATGCACGTTATATTGCTAATAATATAAGTAATAAGTATAATTATTACAGTCCTAGCGATAATACTAGTAAAATATGGCTAAGGGTGCCTGTTATATTGATAATAATAAAAGTAATAAGTATATTTATTATACTTCTGTCGATAATAACTGCATTATATGGGTAATAATGCATGTTATATTGATAATAATATAAGTAATAAGTATAATTACTACAGTTTTAGCGATAATAACTCCATTATATGGGTAATAATGCATGTTATAATGGCAATAATATAAGTAGTAGGTATAATTATTACAGTTCTAGCGATAATAACTGCATTATATTTGTAATAATGGATGTTATATTGATAATATCGGGAGTAATAAGTATAATTATTACAGCTCCAGCGATAGGAACTGCATTATGTGGGTAATAATGGATGTTATATTGATAATATCTTGAGTAATAAGTACAATTATTGCAGTCCTAGCGATAATACTAGTAAAATATGGCTAAGAGTGCCTGTTATATTGATAATAGTAAAAGTAATAAGTATATTTATTATACTTCTGTCGATAATAACTGCATTACATGAGTAATAGTGCATGTTATATTGATAATATCGGGAGTAATAAGTATAATTATTACAGTCCTAGCGATAATACTAGTAAAATATGGCAAAGAGTGCCTGTTATATTGATAATAATAAAAGTAATAAGTATATTTATTATACTTCTGTATATAATAACTGCATTATATGGGTAATAATGCATGGTATATTGATAATAACATAAGTAATAAGTATAATTATTACAGTTCTAGCGATAATAACTGCATAATATGGGTAATAATGCACGTTATATTGCTAATAATATAAGCAATAAGTATCATTGTTACAGTTCTAGCGATAATAACTGCATTATATGGGTAATAATGCATGTTATATTGATAATATCGGGAGTAATAAGTATAATTATTATAGTTCTAGCGATAATACTAGTAAAATATGGCTAAGGGTGCCTGTTATATTGATAATAATAAAAGTAATAAGTATATTTATTATACTTCTGTCGATAGTAACTGCATTATATGGGTAATAGTGCATGTTATATTGATAATAGTATAAGTAATAAGTATAATTATTACAGTTCTAGCGATGATAACTGCATAATATAGGTAACAATGCACGTTATATTGCTAATAATATAAGTACTAAGTATAATTATTACAGTTCTAGCGATAATAACTGCATTATATGGGTAATAATGCATGTTATATTGATAATAATAAAAGTAATAAGTATATTTATTATACTTCGGTCGATAACAACTGCATTATATGGGTAATAATGCATGTTATATTGATAATAATATAAGTAATAAGTATAATTATTACAGTTCTAGCGATAATAACTGCATTATATGCGTAATAATGCATGTTATATTGATAGTATCGGGAGTAATAAGTATAATTATTATACTTCTGTCGATAATAACTGCATTATATGGGTAATAATGCATGTTATATTGATAATAGTATAAGTAATAAGTATAATTATTACAGTTCTAGCGATAATAACTGCATAATATGGGTAACAATGCATGTTATAATGATGATAATAAAAGTACTAAGTATATTTATTATAGTTCTAGCGATTATAACTGCATAATATGCGTAATAATGCATGTTATATTGATAATAATATAAGTAATAAGTATAATTATTACAGCTCTAGCGATAATAACTGCATTATATGGGTAATAATGCATGTTATATGGATAATATCGGGAGTAATAAGTATAATTATTATAGTTCTAGCGATAATAATAGTAAAATATGGCTAATGGTGCATGTTATATTGATAATAATAAAACCAAATAAGTATATTTATTATAGTTCTAGCTATAATAACTGCATAATATGGGTAATAATGCATGTTATATTGATAATAATATAAGTAATAAGTATAATTATTACAGTTCTAGCGATAATAACTGCATTATGTGGGTAATAATGCATGTTATATTCATAATATCGGGAGTAATAAGTATAATTATTACAGCTCCAGCGATAAGAACTGCATTATATGGGTAATAATGGATGTTATATTGATAATATCGGAAGCAATAAGTATAATTATTACAGTTCTAGCGATAATACTAGTAAAATATGGCTAAGAGTGCCTGTTATATTGATAATAGTAAAAGTAATAAGTATATTTATTATACTTCTGTCGATAATAACTGCATTCTATGAGTAATAGTGCATGTTATATTGATAATAATATAAGTAATAAGTATAATTATTACAGCTCTAGCGATAATAACTGCATTATATGGGTAATAATGCATGTTATATTGGTAATATTGGGAATAATAAGTGTAATTATTATAGTTCTAGCGATAATAATAGGAAAATATGACTAATAGTGCATGTTATATTGATAATAATAAAAGTAGTAAGTATATTTATTACAGTTCTATTGATAATAACTGCATAATATGGGTAATAATGCATGTTATATTGATGATAATAAAAGTAATACGTATATTTATTATAGTTCTAGCGATAATAACTCCATAATATGGGTAATAATGCACGTTATATTGATAATAATATAAGTAATAAGTATAATTATTACAGTTCTAGCGATAATAACTGCATTATATGGGTCATAATGCATGATATATTGCTAATAATATAAGTAATAAGTATATTTATTATACTTCGGCCGATAATAACTGCATTATATGGGTAATAATGCATGTTATATTGATAATAATATAAGTAATAAGTATAATTATTACAGTTCTAGCGATAATAACTGCATTATATGCGTAATAATGCATGTTATATTGATAATATCGGGAGTAATAAGTATAATTATTACAGCTCCAGTGATAAGAACTGCATTATATGGGTAATAATGGATGTTATATTGATAATATCTTGAGTAATAAGTATAATTATTACTGTCCTAGCGATAATACTAGTAAAATATGGCTAAGAGTGCCTGTTATATTGATAATAATAAAAGTAATAAGTATATTTATTATACTTCTGTCGATAATAACTGCATTATATGGGTAATATGCATGTTATATTGATAATAATATAAGTAATAAGTATAATTACTACAGTTCTAGCGATAATAACTCCATTATATGGGTAATAATGCATGTTATAATGGCAATAATATAAGTAATAGGTATAATTATTACAGTTCTAGCAATAATAACTGCATAATATGGGTAGTAATGCACGTTATATTGCTAATAATATAAGTAATAAGTATAATTATTACAGTTCTAGCAATAATAACTGCATAATATGGGTAATAATGCACGTTATATTGCTAATAATATAAGTAATAAGTATAATTATTACAGTTCTAGCCATAATAACTGCATTATATGGGTAATAATGCATGTTATATTGATAATATCGGGAGTAATAAGTATAATTATTACATTTCTAGCGATAATAACTGCATTACATGGGTAATAATGGATGTTATATTGATAATATCGGGAGTAATAAGTATAATTATTACAGTCCTAGCGATAATACTAGTAAAATATGGCTAAGAGTGCCTGTTATATTGATAATAATAAAAGTAATAAGTATATTTATTATACTTCTGTCGATAATAACTGCATTATATGGGTAATATGCATGTTATATTGATAATAATATAAGTAATAAGTATAATTACTACAGTTCTAGCGATAATAACTCCATTATATGGGTAATAATGCATGTTATAATGGCAATAATATAAGTAATAGGTATAATTATTACAGTTCTAGCAATAATAACTGCATAATATGGGTAGTAATGCACGTTATATTGCTAATAATATAAGTAATAAGTATAATTATTACAGGTCTAGCAATAATAACTGCATGATATGGGTAATAATGCACGTTATATTGCTAATAATATAAGTAATAAGTATAATTATTACAGTCCTAGCGATAATACTAGTAAAATATGGCTAAGAGTGCCTGTTATATTGATAATAATAAAAGTAATAAGTATATTTATTATACTTCTGTCGATTATAACTGCATTATATGGGTAATAATGCATGTTATATTGATAATAATATAAGTAATAAGTACAATTACTACAGTTCTAGCGATAATAACTCCATTATATGGGTAATAATGCATGTTATAATGGCAATAATATAAGTAATAGGTATAATTATTACAGTTCTAGCAATAATAACTGCATAATATGGGTAATAATGCACGTTATATTGCTAATAATATAAGTAATAAGTATAATTATTACAGTTCTAGCGATAATAACTGCATTATATGGGTAATAATGGATGTTATATTGATAATATCGGGAGTAATAAGTATAATTATTACAGTCCTAGCGATAATAACTGCATTATATGGGTAATAATGGATGTTATATTGATAATATCGGGAGTAATAAGTATAATTATTACAGTTCTAGCGATAATACTAGTAAAATATGGCTAAGAGTGCCTGTTATATTGATAATAATAAAAGTAATAAGAATATTTATTATACTTCGGTCGATAATAACTGCATTATATGGGTAATAATGGATGTTATATTGATAATATCGGGAGTAATAAGTATAATTATTACAGTTCTAGCGATAATACTAGTAAAATATGGCTAAGAGTGCCTGTTATATTGATAATAATAAAAGTAATAAGTATATTTATTATACTTCGGTCGATAATAACTGCATTATATGGGTAATAATGCATGTTATATTGATAATAATATAAGTAATAAGTATAATTATTACAGTTCTAGCGATAATAACTGCATTATGTGGGTAATAATGCATGTTATATTGATAATATCGGGAGTAATAAGTATAATTATTACAGCTCCAGCGATAAGAACTGCATTATATGGGTAATAATGGATGTTATATTGATAATATCGGAAGCAATAAGTATAATTATTACAGTTCTAGCGATAATACTAGTAAAATATGGCTAAGAGTGCCTGTTATATTGATAATAATAAAAGTAATAAGTATATTTATTATACTTCTGTCGATAATAACTGCATTATATGGGTAATAATGCATGTTATATTGATAATAATATAAGTAATAAGTACAATTACTACAGTTCTAGCGATAATAACTCCATTATATGGGTAATAATGCACGTTATAATGGCAATAATATAAGTAATAGGTATAATTATTACAGTTAAAGCAATAATAACTGCATAATATGGGTAGTAATGCACGTTATATTGCTAATAATATAAGTAATAAGTATAATTATTACAGTTCTAGCAATAATAACTGCATAATATGGGTAATAATGCACGTTATATTGCTAATAATATAAGTAATAAGTATAATTATTACAGTTCTAGCCATAATAACTGCATTATATGGGTAATAATGCATGTTATATTGATAATATCGGGAGTAATAAGTATAATTATTACATTTCTAGCGATAATAACTGCATTACATGGGTAATAATGGATGTTATATTGATAATATCGGGAGTAATAAGTATAATTATTACAGTCCTAGCGATAATACTAGTAAAATATGGCTAAGAGTGCCTGTTATATTGATAATAATAAAAGTAATAAGTATATTTATTATACTTCTGTCGATAATAACTGCATTATATGGGTAATATGCATGTTATATTGATAATAATATAAGTAATAAGTATAATTACTACAGTTCTAGCGATAATAACTCCATTATATGGGTAATAATGCATGTTATAATGGCAATAATATAAGTAATAGGTATAATTATTACAGTTCTAGCAATAATAACTGCATAATATGGGTAGTAATGCACGTTATATTGCTAATAATATAAGTAATAAGTATAATTATTACAGGTCTAGCAATAATAACTGCATGATATGGGTAATAATGCACGTTATATTGCTAATAATATAAGTAATAAGTATAATTATTACAGTCCTAGCGATAATACTAGTAAAATATGGCTAAGAGTGCCTGTTATATTGATAATAATAAAAGTAATAAGTATATTTATTATACTTCTGTCGATTATAACTGCATTATATGGGTAATAATGCATGTTATATTGATAATAATATAAGTAATAAGTACAATTACTACAGTTCTAGCGATAATAACTCCATTATATGGGTAATAATGCATGTTATAATGGCAATAATATAAGTAATAGGTATAATTATTACAGTTCTAGCAATAATAACTGCATAATATGGGTAATAATGCACGTTATATTGCTAATACTATAAGTAATAAGTATAATTATTACAGTTCTAGCGATAATAACTGCATTATATGGGTAATAATGGATGTTGTATTGATAATATCGGGAGTAATAAGTATAATTATTACAGTCCTAGCGATAATAACTGCATTATATGGGTAATAATGGATGTTATATTGATAATATCGGGAGTAATAAGTATAATTATTACAGTTCTAGCGATAATACTAGTAAAATATGGCTAAGAGTGCCTGTTATATTGATAATAATAAAAGTAATAAGAATATTTATTATACTTCGGTCGATAATAACTGCATTATATGGGTAATAATGGATGTTATATTGATAATATCGGGAGTAATAAGTATAATTATTACAGTTCTAGCGATAATACTAGTAAAATATGGCTAAGAGTGCCTGTTATATTGATAATAATAAAAGTAATAAGTATATTTATTATACTTCGGTCGATAATAACTGCATTATATGGGTAATAATGCATGTTATATTGATAATAATATAAGTAATAAGTATAATTATTACAGTTCTAGCGATAATAACTGCATTATATGGGTAATAATGGATGTTATATTGATAGTATCGGGAGTAATAAGTATAATTATTACAGTCCTAGCGATAATAACTGCATTATATGGGTAATAATGGATGTTATATTGATAATATCGGGAGTAATAAGTATAATTATTACAGTTCTAGCGATAATACTAGTAAAATATGGCTAAGAGTGCCTGTTATATTGATAATAATAAAAGTAATAAGTATATTTATTATACTTCGGTCGATAATAACTGCATTATATGGGTAATAATGGATGTTATATTGATAATATCGGGAGTAATAAGTATAATTATTACAGTTCTAGCGATAATACTAGTAAAATATGGCTAAGAGTGCCTGTTATATTGATAATAATAAAAGTAATAAGTATATTTATTATACTTCGGTCGATAATAACTGCATTATATGGATAATAATGCATGTTATATTGGCAATAATATAAGTAATAAGTATAATTATTACAGTTCTAGCGATAATAACTGCATTATATGCGTAATAATGCATGTTATATTGATAGTATCGGGAGTACTAAGTATAATTATTGCAGCTCCAGCGATAAGAACTGCTTTATATGGGTAATAATGGATGTTATATTTATAATATCTTGAGTAATAAGTACAATTATTACAGTCCTAGCGATAATACTAGTAAAATATGGCTAAGAGTGCCTGTTATATTGATTATAATAAAAGTAATAAGTATATTTATTATACTTCTGTCGGTAATAACTGCATTATATGGGTAATAATGCATGGTATATTGATAATAACATAAGTAATAAGTATAATTATTACAGTTGTAGCGATAATAACTGCATAATATGGGTAATAATGCATGTTATATTGATAATAATATAAGTAATAAGTATAATTATTACAGTTCTAGAGATAATAACTGCATTATATGGGTAATAATGCACGTTATATTGCTAATAATATAAGTAATAAGTATAATTATTACAGTTCTAGCGATAATAACTGCATTATATGGGTAATAATGCATGTTATATTGATAATAATAAAAGTAATAAGTATATTTATTATACTTCTGTCGATAATAACTGCATAATATGGGTAATAATGCATGTTATATTGATAATAATATAAGTAATAAGTATAATTATTACAGTTCTAGCGATAATAACTGCATTATGTGGGTAATAATGCATGTTATAATGATGATAATAAAAGTACTAAGTATATTTATTATAGTTCTAGCGATTATAACTGCATAATATGCGTAATAATGCATGTTATATTGATAATAATATAAGTAATAAGTATAATTATTACAGCTCTAGCGATAATAACTGCATTATATGGGTAATAATGTATGTTATATTGGTAATATTGGGAATAATAAGTATAATTATTATAGTTCTAGCAATAATAAAAGTAAAATATGGCTAATAGTGCATGTTATACTGATAATAATAAAAGTAATAAGTATATTTATTATACTTCTGTCGATAATAACTGCATTATATGGGTAATAATGCATGTTATATTGATAATATCGGGAGTAATAAGTATAATTATTACAGTTCTAGCGAGAATAATGGTAAAATATGGCTAATAGTGCATGTTATATTGATAATAGTAAAAGTAATAAGTATATTTATTATAGTTCTATCGATAATAACTTCATAATATGGGTAATAATGCATGTTATAATGATGATAATAAAAGTACTAAGTATATTTATTATAGTTCTAGCGATTATAACTGCATAATATGCGTAATAATGCATGTTATATTGATAATAATATAAGTAATAAGTATAATTATTACAGCTCTAGCGATAATAACTGCATTATATGGGTAATAATGTATGTTATATTGGTAATATTGGGAATAATAAGTATAATTATTATAGTTCTAGCAATAATAAAAGTAAAATATGGCTAATAGTGCATGTTATGCTGATAATAATAAAAGTAATAAGTATATTTATTATACTTCTGTCGATAATAACTGCATTATATGGGTAATAATGCATGTTATATTGATAATAATATAAGTAATAAGTATAATTATTACAGTTCTAGCAATAATAACTGCATAATATGGGTAATAATGCACGTTATATTGCTAATAATATAAGTAATAAGTATAATTGTTACAGTTCTAGCGATAATAACTGCATTATATGGGTAATAATGCATGTTATAATGATGATAATAAAAGTACTAAGTATATTTATTATAGTTCTAGCGATTATAACTGCATAATATGCGTAATAATGCATGTTATATTGATAATAATATAAGTAATAAGTATAATTATTACAGCTCTAGCGATAATAACTGCATTATATGGGTAATAATGTATGTTATATTGGTAATATTGGGAATAATAAGTATAATTATTATAGTTCTAGCAATAATAAAAGTAAAATATGGCTAATAGTGCATGTTATACTGATAATAATAAAAGTAATAAGTATATTTATTATACTTCTGTCGATAATAACTGCATTATATGGGTAATAATGCATGTTATATTGATAATATCGGGAGTAATAAGTATAATTATTACAGTTCTAGCGAGAATAATGGTAAAATATGGCTAATAGTGCATGTTATATTGATAATAATAAAAGTAATAAGTATATTTATTATAGTTCTATCGATAATAACTTCATAACATGGGTAATAATGCATGTTATATTGATGATAATAAAAGTACTAAGTATATTTATTACAGTTCTAGCGATTATAACTGCATAGCATTGCATAGCAATAATGCATGTTATATTGATAATAATATAAGTAATAAGTATAATTATTACAGCTCCAGCGATAATAACTGCATTATATGGGTAAAAATGCATGTTATATTGGTAATATTGGGAATAATAAGTATAATTATTATAGTTCTAGCGATAATAATAGGAAAATATGACTAATAGGGCATGTTATATTGATAATAATAAAAGTACTAAGTATATTTATTACAGTTCTATCGATTATAACTGCATAATGTGGGTAATAATGCATGTTATATTGATGATAATAAAAGTAATACGTATATTTATTATAGTTCTAGCGATAATAACTCCATAATATGGGTAATAATGCACGTTATATTGATAATAATATAAGTAATAAGTATAATTATTACAGTTCTAGCGATAATACCTGCATTATATGGGTAATAATGCATGTTATATTGCTAATAATATAAGTAATAAGTATTATTATTACAGTTCTAGCGATAATAACTGCATTATATGGGTAATAATGCATGTTATATTGATAATATCGGGAGTAATAAGTATAATTATTACAGTTCTAGCAATAATAACTGCATAATATGGGTAATAATGCACGTTATATTGCTAATAATATAAGTAATAAGTATAATTACTACAGTTCTAGCGATAATAACTGCATTATATGCGTAATAATGCATGTTATATTGATAATATCGGGAGTAATAAGTATAATTATTACAGTTCCAGCGATAATAACTGCATTATATGGGTAATAATGGATGTTATATTGATAATATCGGGAGTAATAAGTATATTTATTATAGTTCTATCAATAATAACTGCATAATATGCGTAATAATGCATGTTATATTGATAATAATATAAGTAATAGGTATAAATATTACAGTTCGAGCGATAATAACTGCATTATGTGGCTAATAATGCATGTTATATTGATAATATCTGGAGTAATTAGTATAATTGTTATAGTCCTAGCGATAATAAAGTAAAATATGGCTAAGAGTGCCTGTTATATTGATAATAATAAAAGTAATAAGTATATTTATTATACTTCTGTCGATAATAACTGCTTTATATGGGTAATAATGCATGTTATATTGATAATAATATAAGTAATAAGTATAATTATTACAGTTCTAGCGATAATAACTCCATAATATGGGTAGTAATGCACGTTATATTGATAATAATATAAGTAATACGTATAAATATTACAGTTCTAGCGATAATAACTGCATTATATGGGTAATAATGCATGTTACATTGATAATATCGGAAGTAATTAGTATAATTATTATAGTTCTAGCGATAATAAAAGTAAAATATGGCTAATACTGCATGTTATACTGATAATAATAAAAGTAATAAGTATATTTATTATACTTCTGTCGATAATATCTGCATTATATGTGTAATAATGCATGTTATATTGATAATAATATAAGTAATAAGTATAATTATTACAGCTCCAGCGATAGTAACTGCATTATATGGGTAATAATGCATGTTATATTGGTAATATTGGGAATAATAAGTATGATTATTATAGTTCTAGCGATAATAATAGGAAAATATGACTAATAGGGCATGTTATATTGATAATAATAAAAGTACTAAGTATATTTATTACAGTTCTATCGATTATAACTGCATAATATGGGTAATAATGCACGTTATATTGATAATAATATAAGTAATAAGTATAATTATTACAGTTCTAGCGATAATAACTGCATTATATGGGTAATAATGCATGTTATATTGCTAATAATATAAGTAATAAGTATAATTATTACAGTTCTAGCGATAATAACTGCATTATATGGGTAATAATGCATGTTATATTGATAATATCGGGAGTAATAAGTATAATTATTACAGTTCTAGCGATAATAACTGCGTTATATGGGTAATAATGGATGTTATATTGATAATATCGGGAGTAATAAGTATAATTATTACAGTTCTAGCAATAATAACTGCATAATATGGGTATTAATGCACGTTATATTGCTAATAATATAAGTAATTAGTATAATTATTACAGTTCTAGCGATAATAACTGCATTATATGCGTAATAATGCATGTTATATTGATAATATCGGGAGTAATAAGTATAATTATTACAGTCCTAGCGATAATACTAGTAAAATATGGCTAAGAGTGCCTGTTATATTGATAATAATAACAGTAATAAGTATATTTATTATACTTCTGTCGGTAATATCTGCATTATATGGGTAATAATGCATGGTATATTGATAATAACATAAGTAATAAGTATAATTATTACAGTTCTAGCGATAATAACTGCATAATATGGGTAATACTGCACGTTATATTGATAATAATATAAGTAATAAGTATAATTATTACAGTTCTAGCGATAATAACTGCATTATATGGGTAATAATGCATGTTATATTGGTAATATTGTCAATAATAAGTATAATTATTATAGTTCTAGCGATAATAATAGTAAAATATGGCTAATAGTGCATGTTATATTGATAATAATAAATGTAATAAGTATATTTATTATAGTTCTATCGATAATAACTTCATAATATGGGTAATAATGCATGTTATAATGATGATAATAAAAGTACTAAGTATATTTATTATAGTTCTGGCGATTATAACTGCATAATATGCGTAATAATGCATGTTATATTGATAATAATATAAGTAATAAGTATAATTATTACAGCTCTAGCGATAATAACTGCATTATATGGGTAATAATGTATGTTATATTGGTAATATTGGGAATAATAAGTATAATTATTGTAGTTCTAGCAATAATAAACGTAAAATATGGCTAATAGTGCATGTTATACTGATAATAATAAAAGTAATAAGTATATTTATTATAGTTCTGGCGATTATAACTGCATAATATGCGTAATAATGCATGTTATATTGATAATAATATAAGTGATAAGTATAATTATTACAGTTCTAGCGATAATAACTGCGTTATATGGGTAATAATGGATGTTATATTGATAATATCGGGAGTAATAAGTATAATTATTACAGTTCTAGCAATAATAACTGCATAATATGGGTATTAATGCACGTTATATTGCTAATAATATAAGTAATAAGTATAATTATTACAGTTCTAGCGATAATAACTGCATTATGTGGGTAATAATGCATGTTATATCGATAATATCGGCAGTAATAAGTATAATTATTACAGCTCCAGCGATAAGAACTGCATTATATGGGTAATAATGGATGTTATATTGATAATATCGGAAGCAATAAGTATAATTATTACAGTTCTAGCGATAATAACTGCATTATGTGGGTAATAATGCATGTTATATTGATAATATCGGGGGTAATAAGTATAATTATTACAGTTCTATCGATAATAACTGCATAATATGAGTAATAATGCATGTTACATTGTGATAATAAAAGTAATACGTATATTTATTATAGTTCTAGCGATAATAACTGCATAAAATGGGTAATAATGCATGTTATATTGATAACAATATAAGTAATAAGTATAATTATTACAGTTCTAGCGATAATAACTGCATTATATGGGTAATAATGCACGTTATATTGCTAATAATATAAGTAATAAGTATAATTATTACAGTTCTAGCGATAATAACTGCATTATGTGGGTAATAATGCATGTTATATTGATAATATCGGGGGTAATAAGTATAATTATTACAGTTCTATCGATAATAACTGCATAATATGAGTAATAATGCATGTTACATTGTGATAATAAAAGTAATACGTATATTTATTATAGTTCTAGCGATAATAACTGCATAAAATGGGTAATAATGCATGTTATATTGATAACAATATAAGTAATAAGTATAATTATTACAGTTCTAGCGATAATAACTGCATTATATGGGTAATAATGCACGTTATATTGCTAATAATATAAGTAATAAGTATAATTATTACAGTTCTAGCGATAATAACTGCATTATATGGGTAATAATGCATGTTATATTGATAATAATATAAGTAATAAGTATAATTATTACAGTTCTAGCGACAATAACTGCATAATATGGGTAATAATGCACGTTATATTGCGAATAATATAAGTAATAAGTATAATTGTTACAGTTCTAGCGATAATAACTGCATTATATGGGTAATAATGCATGTTATAATGATAATAATAAAAGTACTAAGTATATTTATTACAGTTCTATCGATTATAACTGCATAATATGCGTAATAATGCATGTTATATTGATAATAATATAAGCAATAAGTATAATTATTACAGTTCTAGCGATAATAACTGCATTATGTGGGTAATAATGCATGTTATATCGATAATATCGGCAGTAATAAGTATAATTATTACAGCTCCAGCGATAAGAACTGCATTATATGGGTAATAATGGATGTTATATTGATAATATCGGAAGCAATAAGTATAATTATTACAGTTCTAGCGATAATAACTGCATTATGTGGGTAATAATGCATGTTATATTGATAATATCGGGGGTAATAAGTATAATTATTACAGTTCTATCGATAATAACTGCATAATATGAGTAATAATGCATGTTACATTGATGATAATAAAAGTAATACGTATATTTATTATAGTTCTAGCGATAATAACTGCATAAAATGGGTAATAATGCATGTTATATTGATAACAATATAAGTAATAAGTATAATTATTACAGTTCTAGCGATAATAACTGCATTATATGGGTAATAATGCACGTTATATTGCTAATAATATGTAATAAGTATAATTATTACAGTTCTAGCGATAATAACTGCATTATATGGGTAATAATGCATGTTATATTGATAATAATATAAGTAATAAGTATAATTATTACAGTTCTAGCGATAATAACTGCATAATATGGGTAATAATGCACGTTATATTGCTAATAATATAAGTAATAAGTATAATTGTTACAGTTCTAGCGATAATAACTGCATTATATGGGTAATAATGCATGTTATAATGATGATAATAAAAGTACTAAGTATAATTATTACAGTTCTAGCGATAATAACTGCATTATATGGGTAATAATGCATGTTATATTGATAATAATATAAGTAATAAGTATTATTATTACAGCTCTAGCGATAATAACTGTATTATATGGGTAATCATGCATGTTATATTGGTAATATTGGGAATAATAAGTATAATTATTGTAGTTCTAGCAATAATAAAAGTAAAATATGGCTAATAGTGCATGTTATACTGATAATAATAAAAGTAATAAGTATATTTATTATACTTCTGTCGATAATAACTGCATTATATGGGTAATAATGCATGTTATATTGATAATAATATAAGTAATAAGTATAATTACTACAGTTCTAGCGATAATAACTGCATAATATGTGTAATAATGCACGTTATATTGCTAATAATATAAGTAATAAGTATCATTGTTACAGTTCTAGCGATAATAACTGCATTATATGGGTAATAATGCATGTTATATTGATAATATCGGGAGTAATAGGTATAATTATTATAGTTCTAGCTTTAATAATAGTAAAATATGGCTAATAGTGCATGTTATATTGATAATAATAAAACCAAATAAGTATATTTATTATAGTTGTAGCTATAATAACTGCATAATATGGGTAATAATGCATGTTATATTGATAGTAATATAAGTAATAAGTATAATTATTACAGTTCTAGCGATAATAACTGCATTATATGCGTAATAATGCATGTTATATTGATAATATCGGGAGAAATAAGTATAATTATTACAGCTCCAGCGATAAGAACTGCATTATATGGGTAATAATGGATGTTATATGGATAATATCTTGAGTAATAAGTATAATTATTACAGTCC
Source organism: Megachile leachella (assembly GCA_963576845.1). NCBI lineage: Eukaryota > Metazoa > Arthropoda > Insecta > Hymenoptera > Megachilidae > Megachile > Megachile leachella. Next base: position 46,506 of record CAUYWW010000109.1, on the reverse strand, counting down.
TAGCGATAATACTAGTAAAATATGGCTAAGAGTGCCTGTTATATTGATAATAATAAAAGTAATAAGTATATTTATTATACTTCTGTCGATAGAACTGCATTATATGGGTAATAATGCATGTTATATTGATAATAATATAAGTAATAAGTATAATTACTACAGTTCTAGCGATAATAACTCCATTATATGGGTAATAATGCATGTTATAATGGCAATAATATAAGTAATAAGTATAATTATTACAGTTCTATCGATAATAACTGCATAATATGGGTAATAATGCATGTTATATTGATGATAATAAAAGTAATACGTATATTTATTATAGTTCTAGCGATAATAACTCCATAATATGGGTAATAATGCACGTTATATTGATAATAATATAAGTAATAAGTATAATTATTGCAGTTCTAGCGATAATAACTGCATTATATGGGTAATAATGCATGTTATATTGGTAATATTGTCAATAATAAGTATAATTATTATAGTTCTAGCGATAATAATAGTAAAATATGGCTAATAGTGCATGTTATATTGATAATAATAAAACCAAATAAGTATATTTATTATAGTTGTAGCTATAATAACTGCATAACATGGGTAATAATGCATGTTATATTGATGATAATAAAAGTACTAAGTATATTTATTACAGTTCTAGCGATTATAACTGCATAGCATTGCATAGCAATAATGCATGTTATATTGATAATAATATAAGTAATAAGTATAATTATTACAGCTCCAGCGATAATAACTGCATTATATGGGTAAAAATGCATGTTATATTGGTAATATTGGGAATAATAAGTATAATTATTATAGTTCTAGCGATAATAATAGGAAAATATGACTAATAGGGCATGTTATATTGATAATAATAAAAGTACTAAGTATATTTATTACAGTTCTATCGATTATAACTGCATAATGTGGGTAATAATGCATGTTATATTGATGATAATAAAAGTAATACGTATATTTATTATAGTTCTATCGATAATAACTGCATAATATGGGTAATAATGCATGTTATATTGATGATAATAAAAGTAATACGTATATTTATTATAGTTCTAGCGATAATAACTCCATAATATGGGTAATAATGCACGTTATATTGATAATAATATAAGTAATAAGTATAATTATTACAGTTCTAGCGATAATACCTGCATTATATGGGTAATAATGCATGTTATATTGCTAATAATATAAGTAATAAGTATAATTATTACAGTTCTAGCGATAATAACTGCATTATATGGGTAATAATGCATGTTATATTGATAATATCGGGAGTAATAAGTATAATTATTACAGTTCTAGCAATAATAACTGCATAATATGGGTAATAATGCACGTTATATTGCTAATAATATAAGTAATAAGTATAATTACTACAGTTCTAGCGATAATAACTGCATTATATGCGTAATAATGCATGTTATATTGATAATATCGGGAGTAATAAGTATAATTATTACAGTTCCAGCGATAATAACTGCATTATATGGGTAATAATGGATGTTATATTGATAATATCGGGAGTAATAAGTATATTTATTATAGTTCTATCAATAATAACTGCATAATATGCGTAATAATGCATGTTATATTGATAATAATATAAGTAATAGGTATAAATATTACAGTTCGAGCGATAATAACTGCATTATATGGCTAATAATGCATGTTATATTGATAATATCTGGAGTAATTAGTATAATTGTTATAGTCCTAGCGATAATAAAGTAAAATATGGCTAATACTGCATGTTATACTGATAATAATAAAAGTAATAAGTATATTTATTATACTTCTGTCGATAATATCTGCATTATATGTGTAATAATGCATGTTATATTGATAATAATATAAGTAATAAGTATAATTATTACAGCTCCAGCGATAGTAACTGCATTATATGGGTAATAATGCATGTTATATTGGTAATATTGGGAATAATAAGTATGATTATTATAGTTCTAGCGATAATAATAGGAAAATATGACTAATAGGGCATGTTATATTGATAATAATAAAAGTACTAAGTATATTTATTACAGTTCTATCGATTATAACTGCATAATATGGGTAATAATGCATGTTATATTGATGATAATAAAAGTAATACGTATATTTATTATAGTTCTATCGATAATAACTGCATAATATGGGTAATAATGCATGTTATATTGATGATAATAAAAGTAATACGTATATTTATTATAGTTCTAGCGATAATAACTCCATAATATGGGTAATAATGCACGTTATATTGATAATAATATAAGTAATAAGTATAATTATTACAGTTCTAGCGATAATAACTGCATTATATGGGTAATAATGCATGTTATATTGCTAATAATATAAGTAATAAGTATAATTATTACAGTTCTAGCGATAATAACTGCATTATATGGGTAATAATGCATGTTATATTGATAATATCGGGAGTAATAAGTATAATTATTACAGTTCTAGCGATAATAACTGCGTTATATGGGTAATAATGGATGTTATATTGATAATATCGGGAGTAATAAGTATAATTATTACAGTTCTAGCAATAATAACTGCATAATATGGGTATTAATGCACGTTATATTGCTAATAATATAAGTAATTAGTATAATTATTACAGTTCTAGCGATAATAACTGCATTATATGCGTAATAATGCATGTTATATTGATAATATCGGGAGTAATAAGTATAATTATTACAGTCCTAGCGATAATACTAGTAAAATATGGCTAAGAGTGCCTGTTATATTGATAATAATAACAGTAATAAGTATATTTATTATACTTCTGTCGGTAATATCTGCATTATATGGGTAATAATGCATGGTATATTGATAATAACATAAGTAATAAGTATAATTATTACAGTTCTAGCGATAATAACTGCATAATATGGGTAATACTGCACGTTATATTGATAATAATATAAGTAATAAGTATAATTATTACAGTTCTAGCGATAATAACTGCATTATATGGGTAATAATGCATGTTATATTGGTAATATTGTCAATAATAAGTATAATTATTATAGTTCTAGCGATAATAATAGTAAAATATGGCTAATAGTGCATGTTATATTGATAATAATAAATGTAATAAGTATATTTATTATAGTTCTATCGATAATAACTTCATAATATGGGTAATAATGCATGTTATAATGATGATAATAAAAGTACTAAGTATATTTATTATAGTTCTGGCGATTATAACTGCATAATATGCGTAATAATGCATGTTATATTGATAATAATATAAGTAATAAGTATAATTATTACAGCTCTAGCGATAATAACTGCATTATATGGGTAATAATGTATGTTATATTGGTAATATTGGGAATAATAAGTATAATTATTGTAGTTCTAGCAATAATAAACGTAAAATATGGCTAATAGTGCATGTTATACTGATAATAATAAAAGTAATAAGTATATTTATTATAGTTCTGGCGATTATAACTGCATAATATGCGTAATAATGCATGTTATATTGATAATAATATAAGTAATAAGTATAATTATTACAGTTCTAGCGATAATAACTGCGTTATATGGGTAATAATGGATGTTATATTGATAATATCGGGAGTAATAAGTATAATTATTACAGTTCTAGCAATAATAACTGCATAATATGGGTATTAATGCACGTTATATTGCTAATAATATAAGTAATAAGTATAATTATTACAGTTCTAGCGATAATAACTGCATTATGTGGGTAATAATGCATGTTATATCGATAATATCGGCAGTAATAAGTATAATTATTACAGCTCCAGCGATAAGAACTGCATTATATGGGTAATAATGGATGTTATATTGATAATATCGGAAGCAATAAGTATAATTATTACAGTTCTAGCGATAATAACTGCATTATGTGGGTAATAATGCATGTTATATTGATAATATCGGGGGTAATAAGTATAATTATTACAGTTCTATCGATAATAACTGCATAATATGAGTAATAATGCATGTTACATTGTGATAATAAAAGTAATACGTATATTTATTATAGTTCTAGCGATAATAACTGCATAAAATGGGTAATAATGCATGTTATATTGATAACAATATAAGTAATAAGTATAATTATTACAGTTCTAGCGATAATAACTGCATTATATGGGTAATAATGCACGTTATATTGCTAATAATATAAGTAATAAGTATAATTATTACAGTTCTAGCGATAATAACTGCATTATGTGGGTAATAATGCATGTTATATTGATAATATCGGGGGTAATAAGTATAATTATTACAGTTCTATCGATAATAACTGCATAATATGAGTAATAATGCATGTTACATTGTGATAATAAAAGTAATACGTATATTTATTATAGTTCTAGCGATAATAACTGCATAAAATGGGTAATAATGCATGTTATATTGATAACAATATAAGTAATAAGTATAATTGTTACAGTTCTAGCGATAATAACTGCATTATATGGGTAATAATGCATGTTATAATGATAATAATAAAAGTACTAAGTATATTTATTACAGTTCTATCGATTATAACTGCATAATATGCGTAATAATGCATGTTATATTGATAATAATATAAGCAATAAGTATAATTATTACAGTTCTAGCGATAATAACTGCATTATGTGGGTAATAATGCATGTTATATCGATAATATCGGCAGTAATAAGTATAATTATTACAGCTCCAGCGATAAGAACTGCATTATATGGGTAATAATGGATGTTATATTGATAATATCGGAAGCAATAAGTATAATTATTACAGTTCTAGCGATAATAACTGCATTATGTGGGTAATAATGCATGTTATATTGATAATATCGGGGGTAATAAGTATAATTATTACAGTTCTATCGATAATAACTGCATAATATGAGTAATAATGCATGTTACATTGATGATAATAAAAGTAATACGTATATTTATTATAGTTCTAGCGATAATAACTGCATAAAATGGGTAATAATGCATGTTATATTGATAACAATATAAGTAATAAGTATAATTATTACAGTTCTAGCGATAATAACTGCATTATATGGGTAATAATGCACGTTATATTGCTAATAATATGTAATAAGTATAATTATTACAGTTCTAGCGATAATAACTGCATTATATGGGTAATAATGCATGTTATATTGATAATAATATAAGTAATAAGTATAATTATTACAGTTCTAGCGATAATAACTGCATAATATGGGTAATAATGCACGTTATATTGCTAATAATATAAGTAATAAGTATAATTGTTACAGTTCTAGCGATAATAACTGCATTATATGGGTAATAATGCATGTTATAATGATGATAATAAAAGTACTAAGTATAATTATTACAGTTCTAGCGATAATAACTGCATTATATGGGTAATAATGCATGTTATATTGATAATAATATAAGTAATAAGTATAATTATTACAGCTCTAGCGATAATAACTGTATTATATGGGTAATCATGCATGTTATATTGGTAATATTGGGAATAATAAGTATAATTATTGTAGTTCTAGCAATAATAAAAGTAAAATATGGCTAATAGTGCATGTTATACTGATAATAATAAAAGTAATAAGTATATTTATTATACTTCTGTCGATAATAACTGCATTATATGGGTAATAATGCATGTTATATTGATAATAATATAAGTAATAAGTATAATTACTACAGTTCTAGCGATAATAACTGCATAATATGTGTAATAATGCACGTTATATTGCTAATAATATAAGTAATAAGTATCATTGTTACAGTTCTAGCGATAATAACTGCATTATATGGGTAATAATGCATGTTATATTGATAATATCGGGAGTAATAGGTATAATTATTATAGTTCTAGCTTTAATAATAGTAAAATATGGCTAATAGTGCATGTTATATTGATAATAATAAAACCAAATAAGTATATTTATTATAGTTGTAGCTATAATAACTGCATAATATGGGTAATAATGCATGTTATATTGATAGTAATATAAGTAATAAGTATAATTATTACAGTTCTAGCGATAATAACTGCATTATATGCGTAATAATGCATGTTATATTGATAATATCGGGAGAAATAAGTATAATTATTACAGCTCCAGCGATAAGAACTGCATTATATGGGTAATAATGGATGTTATATGGATAATATCTTGAGTAATAAGTATAATTATTACAGTCCTAGCGATAATACTAGTAAAATATGGCTAAGAGTGCCTGTTATATTGATAATAATAAAAGTAATAAGTATATTTATTATACTTCTGTCGATAGAACTGCATTATATGGGTAATAATGCATGTTATATTGATAATAATATAAGTAATAAGTATAATTACTACAGTTCTAGCGATAATAACTCCATTATATGGGTAATAATGCATGTTATAATGGCAATAATATAAGTAATAAGTATAATTATTACAGTTCTATCGATAATAACTGCATAATATGGGTAATAATGCATGTTATATTGATGATAATAAAAGTAATACGTATATTTATTATAGTTCTAGCGATAATAACTCCATAATATGGGTAATAATGCACGTTATATTGATAATAATATAAGTAATAAGTATAATTATTACAGTTCTAGCGATAATAACTGCATTATATGGGTAATAATGCATGTTATATTGGTAATATTGTCAATAATAAGTATAATTATTATAGTTCTAGCGATAATAATAGTAAAATATGGCTAATAGTGCATGTTATATTGATAATAATAAAACCAAATAAGTATATTTATTATAGTTGTAGCTATAATAACTGCATAATATGGGTAATAATGCATGTTATATTGATAGTAATATAAGTAATAAGTATAATTATTACAGTTCTAGCGATAATAACTGCATTATATGCGTAATAATGCATGTTATATTGATAATATCGGGAGTAATAAGTATAATTATTACAGCTCCAGCGATAAGAACTGCATTATATGGGTAATAATGGATGTTATATTGATAATATCTTGAGTAATAAGTATAATTATTACAGTCCTAGCGATAATACTAGTAAAATATGGCTAAGGGTGCCTGTTATATTGATAATAATAAAAGTAATAAGTATATTTATTATACTTCTGTCGATAGTAACTGCATTATATGGGTAATAGTGCATGTTATATTGATAATAGTATAAGTAATAAGTATAATTATTAGAGTTCTAGCGATGATAACTGCATAATATAGGTAACAATGCACGTTATATTGCTAATAATATAAGTACTAAGTATAATTATTACAGTTCTAGCGATAATAACTGCATTATATGGGTAATAATGCATGTTATATTGATAATAATAAAAGTAATAAGTATATTTATTATACTTCGGTCGATAATAACTGCATTATATGGGTAATATGCATGTTATATTGATAATAATATAAGTAATAAGTATAATTACTACAGTTCTAGCGATAATAACTCCATTATATGGGTAATAATGCATGTTATAATGGCAATAATATAAGTAATAGGTATAATTATTACAGTTCTAGCAATAATAACTGCATAATATGGGTAGTAATGCACGTTATATTGCTAATAATATAAGTAATAAGTATAATTATTACAGGTCTAGCAATAATAACTGCATGATATGGGTAATAATGCACGTTATATTGCTAATAATATAAGTAATAAGTATAATTATTACAGTTCTAGCCATAATAACTGCATTATATGGGTAATAATGCATGTTATATTGATAATATCGGGAGTAATAAGTATAACTATTACATTTCTAGCGATAATAACTGCATTACATGGGTAATAATGGATGTTATATTGATAATATCGGGAGTAATAAGTATAATTATTACAGTCCTAGCGATAATACTAGTAAAATATGGCTAAGAGTGCCTGTTATATTGATAATAATAAAAGTAATAAGTATATTTATTATACTTCTGTCGATAATAACTGCATTATATGGGTAATATGCATGTTATATTGATAATAATATAAGTAATAAGTATAATTACTACAGTTCTAGCGATAATAACTCCATTATATGGGTAATAATGCATGTTATAATGGCAATAATATAAGTAATAGGTATAATTATTACAGTTCTAGCAATAATAACTGCATAATATGGGTAGTAATGCACGTTATATTGCTAATAATATAAGTAATAAGTATAATTATTACAGGTCTAGCAATAATAACTGCATGATATGGGTAATAATGCACGTTATATTGCTAATAATATAAGTAATAAGTATAATTATTACAGTCCTAGCGATAATACTAGTAAAATATGGCTAAGGGTGCCTGTTATATTGATAATAATAAAAGTAATAAGTATATTTATTATACTTCTGTCGATAATAACTGCATTATATGGGTAATAATGCATGTTATATTGATAATAATATAAGTAATAAGTATAATTACTACAGTTTTAGCGATAATAACTCCATTATATGGGTAATAATGCATGTTATAATGGCAATAATATAAGTAGTAGGTATAATTATTACAGTTCTAGCGATAATAACTGCATTATATTTGTAATAATGGATGTTATATTGATAATATCGGGAGTAATAAGTATAATTATTACAGCTCCAGCGATAGGAACTGCATTATATGGGTAATAATGGATGTTATATTGATAATATCTTGAGTAATAAGTACAATTATTGCAGTCCTAGCGATAATACTAGTAAAATATGGCTAAGAGTGCCTGTTATATTGATAATAGTAAAAGTAATAAGTATATTTATTATACTTCTGTCGATAATAACTGCATTACATGAGTAATAGTGCATGTTATAATGATAATATCGGGAGTAATAAGTATAATTATTACAGTCCTAGCGATAATACTAGTAAAATATGGCAAAGAGTGCCTGTTATATTGATAATAATAAAAGTAATAAGTATATTTATTATACTTCTGTATATAATAACTGCATTATATGGGTAATAATGCATGGTATATTGATAATAACATAAGTAATAAGTATAATTATTACAGTTCTAGCGATAATAACTGCATAATATGGGTAATAATGCACGTTATATTGCTAATAATATAAGCAATAAGTATCATTGTTACAGTTCTAGCGATAATAACTGCATTATATGGGTAATAATGCATGTTATATTGATAATATCGGGAGTAATAAGTATAATTATTATAGTTCTAGCGATAATACTAGTAAAATATGGCTAAGGGTGCCTGTTATATTGATAATAATAAAAGTAATAAGTATATTTATTATACTTCTGTCGATAGTAACTGCATTATATGGGTAATAGTGCATGTTATATTGATAATAGTATAAGTAATAAGTATAATTATTACAGTTCTAGCGATGATAACTGCATAATATAGGTAACAATGCACGTTATATTGCTAATAATATAAGTACTAAGTATAATTATTACAGTTCTAGCGATAATAACTGCATTATATGGGTAATAATGCATGTTATATTGATAATAATAAAAGTAATAAGTATATTTATTATACTTCGGTCGATAACAACTGCATTATATGGGTAATAATGCATGTTATATTGATAATAATATAAGTAATAAGTATAATTATTACAGTTCTAGCGATAATAACTGCATTATATGCGTAATAATGCATGTTATATTGATAGTATCGGGAGTAATAAGTATAATTATTGCAGCTCCAGCGATGAGAACTGCTTTATATGGGTAATAATGGATGTTATATTGATAATATCTTGAGTAATAAGTACAATTATTACAGTCCTAGCGATAATACTAGTAAAATATGGCTAAGAGTGCCTGTTATATTGATAATAATAAAAGGAATAAGTATATTTATTATACTTCTGTCGATAATAACTGCATTATATGGGTAATAATGCATGTTATATTGATAATAGTATAAGTAATAAGTATAATTATTACAGTTCTAGCGATAATAACTGCATAATATGGGTAACAATGCATGTTATAATGATGATAATAAAAGTACTAAGTATATTTATTATAGTTCTAGCGATTATAACTGCATAATATGCGTAATAATGCATGTTATATTGATAATAATATAAGTAATAAGTATAATTATTACAGCTCTAGCGATAATAACTGCATTATATGGGTAATAATGCATGTTATATGGATAATATCGGGAGTAATAAGTATAATTATTATAGTTCTAGCGATAATAATAGTAAAATATGGCTAATGGTGCATGTTATATTGATAATAATAAAACCAAATAAGTATATTTATTATAGTTCTAGCTATAATAACTGCATAATATGGGTAATAATGCATGTTATATTGATAATAATATAAGTAATAAGTATAATTATTACAGTTCTAGCGATAATAACTGCATTATGTGGGTAATAATGCATGTTATATTGATAATATCGGGAGTAATAAGTATAATTATTACAGCTCCAGCGATAAGAACTGCATTATATGGGTAATAATGGATGTTATATTGATAATATCGGAAGCAATAAGTATAATTATTACAGTTCTAGCGATAATACTAGTAAAATATGGCTAAGAGTGCCTGTTATATTGATAATAGTAAAAGTAATAAGTATATTTATTATACTTCTGTCGATAATAACTGCATTCTATGAGTAATAGTGCATGTTATATTGATAATAATATAAGTAATAAGTATAATTATTACAGCTCTAGCGATAATAACTGCATTATATGGGTAATAATGCATGTTATATTGGTAATATTGGGAATAATAAGTGTAATTATTATAGTTCTAGCGATAATAATAGGAAAATATGACTAATAGTGCATGTTATATTGATAATAATAAAAGTAGTAAGTATATTTATTACAGTTCTATTGATAATAACTGCATAATATGGGTAATAATGCATGTTATATTGATGATAATAAAAGTAATACGTATATTTATTATAGTTCTAGCGATAATAACTCCATAATATGGGTAATAATGCACGTTATATTGATAATAATATAAGTAATAAGTATAATTATTACAGTTCTAGCGATAATAACTGCATTATATGGGTCATAATGCATGTTATATTGCTAATAATATAAGTAATAAGTATATTTATTATACTTCGGTCGATAATAACTGCATTATATGGGTAATAATGCATGTTATATTGATAATAATATAAGTAATAAGTATAATTATTACAGTTCTAGCGATAATAAGTGCATTATATGCGTAATAATGCATGTTATATTGATAATATCGGGAGTAATAAGTATAATTATTACAGCTCCAGTGATAAGAACTGCATTATATGGGTAATAATGGATGTTATATTGATAATATCTTGAGTAATAAGTATAATTATTACTGTCCTAGCGATAATACTAGTAAAATATGGCTAAGAGTGCCTGTTATATTGATAATAATAAAAGTAATAAGTATATTTATTATACTTCTGTCGATAATAACTGCATTATATGGGTAATAATGCATGTTATATTGATAATAATATAAGTAATAAGTACAATTACTACAGTTCTAGCGATAATAACTCCATTATATGGGTAATAATGCACGTTATAATGGCAATAATATAAGTAATAGGTATAATTATTACAGTTAAAGCAATAATAACTGCATAATATGGGTAGTAATGCACGTTATATTGCTAATAATATAAGTAATAAGTATAATTATTACAGTTCTAGCAATAATAACTGCATAATATGGATAATAATGCACGTTATATTGCTAATAATATAAGTAATAAGTATAATTATTACAGTTCTAGCCATAATAACTGCATTATATGGGTAATAATGCATGTTATATTGATAATATCGGGAGTAATAAGTATAATTATTACATTTCTAGCGATAATAACTGCATTACATGGGTAATAATGGATGTTATATTGATAATATCGGGAGTAATAAGTATAATTATTACAGTCCTAGCGATAATACTAGTAAAATATGGCTAAGAGTGCCTGTTATATTGATAATAATAAAAGTAATAAGTATATTTATTATACTTCTGTCGATAATAACTGCATTATATGGGTAATATGCATGTTATATTGATAATAATATAAGTAATAAGTATAATTACTACAGTTCTAGCGATAATAACTCCATTATATGGGTAATAATGCATGTTATAATGGCAATAATATAAGTAATAGGTATAATTATTACAGTTCTAGCAATAATAACTGCATAATATGGGTAGTAATGCACGTTATATTGCTAATAATATAAGTAATAAGTATAATTATTACAGGTCTAGCAATAATAACTGCATGATATGGGTAATAATGCACGTTATATTGCTAATAATATAAGTAATAAGTATAATTATTACAGTCCTAGCGATAATACTAGTAAAATATGGCTAAGAGTGCCTGTTCTATTGATAATAATAAAAGTAATAAGTATATTTATTATACTTCTGTCGATAATAACTGCATTATATGGGTAATATGCATGTTATATTGATAATAATATAAGTAATAAGTATAATTACTACAGTTCTAGCGATAATAACTCCATTATATGGGTAATAATGCATGTTATAATGGCAATAATATAAGTAATAGGTATAATTATTACAGTTCTAGCAATAATAACTGCATAATATGGGTAGTAATGCACGTTATATTGCTAATAATATAAGTAATAAGTATAATTATTACAGGTCTAGCAATAATAACTGCATGATATGGGTAATAATGCACGTTATATTGCTAATAATATAAGTAATAAGTATAATTATTACAGTCCTAGCGATAATACTAGTAAAATATGGCTAAGGGTGCCTGTTATATTGATAATAATAAAAGTAATAAGTATATTTATTATACTTCTGTCGATAATAACTGCATTATATGGGTAATAATGCATGTTATATTGATAATAATATAAGTAATAAGTATAATTACTACAGTTTTAGCGATAATAACTCCATTATATGGGTAATAATGCATGTTATAATGGCAATAATATAAGTAGTAGGTATAATTATTACAGTTCTAGCGATAATAACTGCATTATATTTGTAATAATGGATGTTATATTGATAATATCGGGAGTAATAAGTATAATTATTACAGCTCCAGCGATAGGAACTGCATTATGTGGGTAATAATGGATGTTATATTGATAATATCTTGAGTAATAAGTACAATTATTGCAGTCCTAGCGATAATACTAGTAAAATATGGCTAAGAGTGCCTGTTATATTGATAATAGTAAAAGTAATAAGTATATTTATTATACTTCTGTCGATAATAACTGCATTACATGAGTAATAGTGCATGTTATATTGATAATATCGGGAGTAATAAGTATAATTATTACAGTCCTAGCGATAATACTAGTAAAATATGGCAAAGAGTGCCTGTTATATTGATAATAATAAAAGTAATAAGTATATTTATTATACTTCTGTATATAATAACTGCATTATATGGGTAATAATGCATGGTATATTGATAATAACATAAGTAATAAGTATAATTATTACAGTTCTAGCGATAATAACTGCATAATATGGGTAATAATGCACGTTATATTGCTAATAATATAAGCAATAAGTATCATTGTTACAGTTCTAGCGATAATAACTGCATTATATGGGTAATAATGCATGTTATATTGATAATATCGGGAGTAATAAGTATAATTATTATAGTTCTAGCGATAATACTAGTAAAATATGGCTAAGGGTGCCTGTTATATTGATAATAATAAAAGTAATAAGTATATTTATTATACTTCTGTCGATAGTAACTGCATTATATGGGTAATAGTGCATGTTATATTGATAATAGTATAAGTAATAAGTATAATTATTACAGTTCTAGCGATGATAACTGCATAATATAGGTAACAATGCACGTTATATTGCTAATAATATAAGTACTAAGTATAATTATTACAGTTCTAGCGATAATAACTGCATTATATGGGTAATAATGCATGTTATATTGATAATAATAAAAGTAATAAGTATATTTATTATACTTCGGTCGATAACAACTGCATTATATGGGTAATAATGCATGTTATATTGATAATAATATAAGTAATAAGTATAATTATTACAGTTCTAGCGATAATAACTGCATTATATGCGTAATAATGCATGTTATATTGATAGTATCGGGAGTAATAAGTATAATTATTATACTTCTGTCGATAATAACTGCATTATATGGGTAATAATGCATGTTATATTGATAATAGTATAAGTAATAAGTATAATTATTACAGTTCTAGCGATAATAACTGCATAATATGGGTAACAATGCATGTTATAATGATGATAATAAAAGTACTAAGTATATTTATTATAGTTCTAGCGATTATAACTGCATAATATGCGTAATAATGCATGTTATATTGATAATAATATAAGTAATAAGTATAATTATTACAGCTCTAGCGATAATAACTGCATTATATGGGTAATAATGCATGTTATATGGATAATATCGGGAGTAATAAGTATAATTATTATAGTTCTAGCGATAATAATAGTAAAATATGGCTAATGGTGCATGTTATATTGATAATAATAAAACCAAATAAGTATATTTATTATAGTTCTAGCTATAATAACTGCATAATATGGGTAATAATGCATGTTATATTGATAATAATATAAGTAATAAGTATAATTATTACAGTTCTAGCGATAATAACTGCATTATGTGGGTAATAATGCATGTTATATTCATAATATCGGGAGTAATAAGTATAATTATTACAGCTCCAGCGATAAGAACTGCATTATATGGGTAATAATGGATGTTATATTGATAATATCGGAAGCAATAAGTATAATTATTACAGTTCTAGCGATAATACTAGTAAAATATGGCTAAGAGTGCCTGTTATATTGATAATAGTAAAAGTAATAAGTATATTTATTATACTTCTGTCGATAATAACTGCATTCTATGAGTAATAGTGCATGTTATATTGATAATAATATAAGTAATAAGTATAATTATTACAGCTCTAGCGATAATAACTGCATTATATGGGTAATAATGCATGTTATATTGGTAATATTGGGAATAATAAGTGTAATTATTATAGTTCTAGCGATAATAATAGGAAAATATGACTAATAGTGCATGTTATATTGATAATAATAAAAGTAGTAAGTATATTTATTACAGTTCTATTGATAATAACTGCATAATATGGGTAATAATGCATGTTATATTGATGATAATAAAAGTAATACGTATATTTATTATAGTTCTAGCGATAATAACTCCATAATATGGGTAATAATGCACGTTATATTGATAATAATATAAGTAATAAGTATAATTATTACAGTTCTAGCGATAATAACTGCATTATATGGGTCATAATGCATGTTATATTGCTAATAATATAAGTAATAAGTATATTTATTATACTTCGGCCGATAATAACTGCATTATATGGGTAATAATGCATGTTATATTGATAATAATATAAGTAATAAGTATAATTATTACAGTTCTAGCGATAATAACTGCATTATATGCGTAATAATGCATGTTATATTGATAATATCGGGAGTAATAAGTATAATTATTACAGCTCCAGTGATAAGAACTGCATTATATGGGTAATAATGGATGTTATATTGATAATATCTTGAGTAATAAGTATAATTATTACTGTCCTAGCGATAATACTAGTAAAATATGGCTAAGAGTGCCTGTTATATTGATAATAATAAAAGTAATAAGTATATTTATTATACTTCTGTCGATAATAACTGCATTATATGGGTAATATGCATGTTATATTGATAATAATATAAGTAATAAGTATAATTACTACAGTTCTAGCGATAATAACTCCATTATATGGGTAATAATGCATGTTATAATGGCAATAATATAAGTAATAGGTATAATTATTACAGTTCTAGCAATAATAACTGCATAATATGGGTAGTAATGCACGTTATATTGCTAATAATATAAGTAATAAGTATAATTATTACAGTTCTAGCAATAATAACTGCATAATATGGGTAATAATGCACGTTATATTGCTAATAATATAAGTAATAAGTATAATTATTACAGTTCTAGCCATAATAACTGCATTATATGGGTAATAATGCATGTTATATTGATAATATCGGGAGTAATAATTATAATTATTACATTTCTAGCGATAATAACTGCATTACATGGGTAATAATGGATGTTATATTGATAATATCGGGAGTAATAAGTATAATTATTACAGTCCTAGCGATAATACTAGTAAAATATGGCTAAGAGTGCCTGTTATATTGATAATAATAAAAGTAATAAGTATATTTATTATACTTCTGTCGATAATAACTGCATTATATGGGTAATATGCATGTTATATTGATAATAATATAAGTAATAAGTATAATTACTACAGTTCTAGCGATAATAACTCCATTATATGGGTAATAATGCATGTTATAATGGCAATAATATAAGTAATAGGTATAATTATTACAGTTCTAGCAATAATAACTGCATAATATGGGTAGTAATGCACGTTATATTGCTAATAATATAAGTAATAAGTATAATTATTACAGGTCTAGCAATAATAACTGCATGATATGGGTAATAATGCACGTTATATTGCTAATAATATAAGTAATAAGTATAATTATTACAGTCCTAGCGATAATACTAGTAAAATATGGCTAAGAGTGCCTGTTATATTGATAATAATAAAAGTAATAAGTATATTTATTATACTTCTGTCGATTATAACTGCATTATATGGGTAATAATGCATGTTATATTGATAATAATATAAGTAATAAGTACAATTACTACAGTTCTAGCGATAATAACTCCATTATATGGGTAATAATGCATGTTATAATGGCAATAATATAAGTAATAGGTATAATTATTACAGTTCTAGCAATAATAACTGCATAATATGGGTAATAATGCACGTTATATTGCTAATAATATAAGTAATAAGTATAATTATTACAGTTCTAGCGATAATAACTGCATTATATGGGTAATAATGGATGTTATATTGATAATATCGGGAGTAATAAGTATAATTATTACAGTCCTAGCGATAATAACTGCATTATATGGGTAATAATGGATGTTATATTGATAATATCGGGAGTAATAAGTATAATTATTACAGTTCTAGCGATAATACTAGTAAAATATGGCTAAGAGTGCCTGTTATATTGATAATAATAAAAGTAATAAGAATATTTATTATACTTCGGTCGATAATAACTGCATTATATGGGTAATAATGGATGTTATATTGATAATATCGGGAGTAATAAGTATAATTATTACAGTTCTAGCGATAATACTAGTAAAATATGGCTAAGAGTGCCTGTTATATTGATAATAATAAAAGTAATAAGTATATTTATTATACTTCGGTCGATAATAACTGCATTATATGGGTAATAATGCATGTTATATTGATAATAATATAAGTAATAAGTATAATTATTACAGTTCTAGCGATAATAACTCCATTATATGGGTAATAATGCACGTTATAATGGCAATAATATAAGTAATAGGTATAATTATTACAGTTAAAGCAATAATAACTGCATAATATGGGTAGTAATGCACGTTATATTGCTAATAATATAAGTAATAAGTATAATTATTACAGTTCTAGCAATAATAACTGCATAATATGGGTAATAATGCACGTTATATTGCTAATAATATAAGTAATAAGTATAATTATTACAGTTCTAGCCATAATAACTGCATTATATGGGTAATAATGCATGTTATATTGATAATATCGGGAGTAATAAGTATAATTATTACATTTCTAGCGATAATAACTGCATTACATGGGTAATAATGGATGTTATATTGATAATATCGGGAGTAATAAGTATAATTATTACAGTCCTAGCGATAATACTAGTAAAATATGGCTAAGAGTGCCTGTTATATTGATAATAATAAAAGTAATAAGTATATTTATTATACTTCTGTCGATAATAACTGCATTATATGGGTAATATGCATGTTATATTGATAATAATATAAGTAATAAGTATAATTACTACAGTTCTAGCGATAATAACTCCATTATATGGGTAATAATGCATGTTATAATGGCAATAATATAAGTAATAGGTATAATTATTACAGTTCTAGCAATAATAACTGCATAATATGGGTAGTAATGCACGTTATATTGCTAATAATATAAGTAATAAGTATAATTATTACAGGTCTAGCAATAATAACTGCATGATATGGGTAATAATGCACGTTATATTGCTAATAATATAAGTAATAAGTATAATTATTACAGTCCTAGCGATAATACTAGTAAAATATGGCTAAGAGTGCCTGTTATATTGATAATAATAAAAGTAATAAGTATATTTATTATACTTCTGTCGATAATAACTGCATTATATGGGTAATATGCATGTTATATTGATAATAATATAAGTAATAAGTATAATTACTACAGTTCTAGCGATAATAACTCCATTATATGGGTAATAATGCATGTTATAATGGCAATAATATAAGTAATAGGTATAATTATTACAGTTCTAGCAATAATAACTGCATAATATGGGTAGTAATGCACGTTATATTGCTAATAATATAAGTAATAAGTATAATTATTACAGGTCTAGCAATAATAACTGCATGATATGGGTAATAATGCACGTTATATTGCTAATAATATAAGTAATAAGTATAATTATTACAGTCCTAGCGATAATACTAGTAAAATATGGCTAAGAGTGCCTGTTATATTGATAATAATAAAAGTAATAAGTATATTTATTATACTTCTGTCGATTATAACTGCATTATATGGGTAATAATGCATGTTATATTGATAATAATATAAGTAATAAGTACAATTACTACAGTTCTAGCGATAATAACTCCATTATATGGGTAATAATGCATGTTATAATGGCAATAATATAAGTAATAGGTATAATTATTACAGTTCTAGCAATAATAACTGCATAATATGGGTAATAATGCACGTTATATTGCTAATAATATAAGTAATAAGTATAATTATTACAGTTCTAGCGATAATAACTGCATTATATGGGTAATAATGGATGTTGTATTGATAATATCGGGAGTAATAAGTATAATTATTACAGTCCTAGCGATAATAACTGCATTATATGGGTAATAATGGATGTTATATTGATAATATCGGGAGTAATAAGTATAATTATTACAGTTCTAGCGATAATACTAGTAAAATATGGCTAAGAGTGCCTGTTATATTGATAATAATAAAAGTAATAAGAATATTTATTATACTTCGGTCGATAATAACTGCATTATATGGGTAATAATGGATGTTATATTGATAATATCGGGAGTAATAAGTATAATTATTACAGTTCTAGCGATAATACTAGTAAAATATGGCTAAGAGTGCCTGTTATATTGATAATAATAAAAGTAATAAGTATATTTATTATACTTCGGTCGATAATAACTGCATTATATGGGTAATAATGCATGTTATATTGATAATAATATAAGTAATAAGTATAATTATTACAGTTCTAGCGATAATAACTGCATTATATGGGTAATAATGGATGTTATATTGATAGTATCGGGAGTAATAAGTATAATTATTACAGTCCTAGCGATAATAACTGCATTATATGGGTAATAATGGATGTTATATTGATAATATCGGGAGTAATAAGTATAATTATTACAGTTCTAGCGATAATACTAGTAAAATATGGCTAAGAGTGCCTGTTATATTGATAATAATAAAAGTAATAAGTATATTTATTATACTTCGGTCGATAATAACTGCATTATATGGGTAATAATGGATGTTATATTGATAATATCGGGAGTAATAAGTATAATTATTACAGTTCTAGCGATAATACTAGTAAAATATGGCTAAGAGTGCCTGTTATATTGATAATAATAAAAGTAATAAGTATATTTATTATACTTCGGTCGATAATAACTGCATTATATGGGAAATAATGCATGTTATATTGATAATAATATAAGTAATAAGTATAATTATTACAGTTCTAGCGATAATAACTGCATTATATGCGTAATAATGCATGTTATATTGATAATATCGGGAGTAATAAGTATAATTATTACAGCTCCAGTGATAAGAACTGCATTATATGGGTAATAATGGGTGTTATATTGATAATATCTTGAGTAATAAGTATAATTATTACAGTCCTAGCGATAATACTAGTAAAATATGGCTAAGAGTGCCTGTTATATTGATAATAATAAAAGTAATAAGTATATTTATTATACTTCTGTCGATAATAACTGCATTATATGGGTAATAATGCATGTTATATTGATAATAATATAAGTAATAAGTACAATTACTACAGTTCTAGCGATAATAACTCCATTATATGGGTAATAATGGATGTTATATTGATAATATCGGGAGTAATAAGTATAATTATTACAGTTCTAGCGATAATACTAGTAAAATATGGCTAAGAGTGCCTGTTATATTGATAATAATAAAAGTAATAAGTATATTTATTATACTTCGGTCGATAATAACTGCATTATATGGATAATAATGCATGTTATATTGGCAATAATATAAGTAATAAGTATAATTATTACAGTTCTAGCGATAATAACTGCATTATATGCGTAATAATGCATGTTATATTGATAGTATCGGGAGTACTAAGTATAATTATTGCAGCTCCAGCGATAAGAACTGCTTTATATGGGTAATAATGGATGTTATATTTATAATATCTTGAGTAATAAGTACAATTATTACAGTCCTAGCGATAATACTAGTAAAATATGGCTAAGAGTGCCTGTTATATTGATTATAATAAAAGTAATAAGTATATTTATTATACTTCTGTCGGTAATAACTGCATTATATGGGTAATAATGCATGGTATATTGATAATAACATAAGTAATAAGTATAATTATTACAGTTGTAGCGATAATAACTGCATAATATGGGTAATAATGCATGTTATATTGATAATAATATAAGTAATAAGTATAATTATTACAGTTCTAGAGATAATAACTGCATTATATGGGTAATAATGCACGTTATATTGCTAATAATATAAGTAATAAGTATAATTATTACAGTTCTAGCGATAATAACTGCATTATATGGGTAATAATGCATGTTATATTGATAATAATAAAAGTAATAAGTATATTTATTATACTTCTGTCGATAATAACTGCATAATATGGGTAATAATGCATGTTATATTGATAATAATATAAGTAATAAGTATAATTATTACAGTTCTAGCGATAATAACTGCATTATGTGGGTAATAATGCATGTTATATTGATAATATCGGGGGTAATAAGTATAATTATTACAGTTCTATCGATAATAACTGCATAATATGGGTAATAATGCATGTTATATTGATAATATCGGGAGTAATAAGTATAATTATTACAGTTCTAGCAATAATAACTGCATAATATGGGTAATAATGCACGTTATATTGCTAATAATATAAGTAATTAGTATAATTATTACAGTTCTAGCGATAATAACTGCATTATATGCGTAATAATGCATGTTATATTGATAATATCGGGAGTAATAAGTATAATTATTACAGTCCTAGCGATAATACTAGTAAAATATGGCGAAGAGTGCCTGTTATATTGATTATAATAAAAGTAATAAGTATATTTATTATACTTCTGTCGGTAATAACTGCATTATATGGGTAATAATGCATGGTATATTGATAATAACATAAGTAATAAGTATAATTATTACAGTTCTAGCGATAATAACTGCATAATATGGGTAATACTGCACGTTATATTGATAATAATATAAGTAATAAGTATAATTATTACAGTTCTAGCGATAATAACTGCATAATATGGGTAATACTGCACGTTATATTGATAATAATATAAGTAATAAGTATAATTATTACAGTTCTAGCGATAATAACTGCATTATATGGGTAATAATGCATGTTATATTGGTAATATTGTCAATAATAAGTATAATTATTATAGTTCTAGCGATAATAATAGTAAAATATGGCTAATAGTGCATGTTATATTGATAATAATAAATGTAATAAGTATATTTATTATAGTTCTATCGATAATAACTTCATAATATGGGTAATAATGCATGTTATAATGATGATAATAAAAGTACTAAGTATATTTATTATAGTTCTAGCGATTATAACTACATAATATGCGTAATAATGCATGTTATATTGATAATAATATAAGTAATAAGTATAATTATTACAGCTCTAGCGATAATAACTGCATTATATGGGTAATAATGTATGTTATATTGGTAATATTGGGAATAATAAGTATAATTATTGTAGTTCTAGCGATAATAATAGTAAAATATGGCTAATAGTGCATGTTATATTGATAATAATAAATGTAATAAGTATATTTATTATAGTTTGTGACGAATACGTCACGCACCGTTTCACCGTGCCCCGTTAACCGCGCGCCGTCAACCGCGATCCGTCGATCACGCACCGTCAGCCGCGCACCGCGAGGTGGGGATCCCCCACCAAGACCACCCAGGGAGACGCGAGACTATTTAAGCAGCGATCGATCGCGAAATCGATTGAGTTGACTCGGGGCTTCGGCCCCGAGTAGGACCTCCTCGGAGGTCCGCTCCACGGCAGTAAGGCTTTCCTGGTCTGCGGTCAGGCCCGGGCTAGGAAGGCTGGAGGTCGGCAATGGTGTGTACGGTTAGGCCACGCACCAGAGCTGACCGCGCCAACCCTCGACGACTCCGCCGCCAAGGAACTACGGTCAGGCCTGGTTCCACGGCAGGAGGAGACGCGAGCCAACGGTCAACCCGGCTTCGATTCCCTTGCGGCAAGGCCCGAGGAAAGAGAGGCAGGGGGTGGACAACGTGTCGTCGGTAAGGCCACGACGCGAAGTCTACCGGACCGCCGGGAAGGAGCTAGCCGTCCAGCTGGACTTCCTTGTGGCAAGGCCCGAGGAAGGGAAGCTGAGGGTGGACAACGTGTCGTCGGCAAGGCCACGACGCCAAGTCTACCTGGCCTCCAGGAGTAACGGTCATCCAGCTGGACTTTCTTGCGGCAAGGCCCGAGGAAGGGAAGCTGAGGGTGGACGACGCATCGTCGGCAAGGCCACGGTGCGGAAGCCACCTCACCGCCAGAGCAGCAACGGTCCGCCGGTATAGTTTCCTTGCGGCAAGGCCCGGGGGAACGAAACCGAGGGCGGACAAGACGTCGTCGGCAAGGCCACGGCGTAGAGTATACGAAGGTTCTTGGTTTTAATAAGAGCTACGCAAGGCCAGAAGTGGCCACTTTACCCTGTGGTTTATTACTCTCCTTCTCTCTCCTCCTCCTCTTGAGCGCGAACCCTAGTTCTAAGATCCGCGAACCGTTTAGCCGTCCGATCCGCGAGCGCGAACCGCGAGCGTATTCCCCCGACCGACCGACCGACCGACCCGCGAATGCGCCTCCGCGATCCCGCCGCGAATACCGGCTGACCCGCGACCGAGCCCCGTGTCCGAACCGCGAGCGACATAGTCTGTAAGATATATTGTACGAGCGATAGGTAAGCGTAGGTTATAAGATAGATTGTAAGCGTTAGGTAGGACTTTAGGACATAAGTCTGCGCCGCCGCCGTTATGCGAGTAAACTATAACCGTATCTTGTTAAATTCTAGAAGTCAACCAGCGAGATGACCACCCTACCAGGCCCGGCCGGAGCGACCCCGTCGACGTCGACCGCCGCGGACAAATCGCGACAACCCTAGATAGATACCTTCTTATATATATATGTTATTATAGAATAAATCATCCTTTATATTTTTCATACTACTCTATGCGTTCTCTCTCTCTCTGCCTTGCGACCAGTTCCCTTCCGCACCGCGATCGGCTCCCTCGCGTCAACCCTGGCTCGCTGCAGCGTCCGGCACCAGGGGGCCCGCGAGTCGCGACTCCACCGCGTTGCCTGGCAACGCGGTTGGACGGAAAACGACTACGTTACATGGCTCTTACAATATATCTTACAGACTATGTCGCTCGCGGTTCGGACACGGGGCTCGGTCGCGGGTCAGCCGGTATTCGCGGCGGGATCGCGGAGGCGCATTCGCGGGTCGGTCGGTCGGTCGGTCGGGGGAATACGCTCGCGGTTCGCGCTCGCGGATCGGACGGCTAAACGGTTCGCGGATCTTAGAACTAGGGTTCGCGCTCAAGAGGAGGAGGAGAGAGAAGGAGAGTAATAAACCACAGGGTAAAGTGGCCACTTCTGGCCTTGCGTAGCTCTTATTAAAACCAAGAACCTTCGTATACTCTACGCCGTGGCCTTGCCGACGACGTCTTGTCCGCCCTCGGTTTCGTTCCCCCGGGCCTTGCCGCAAGGAAACTATACCGGCGGACCGTTGCTGCTCTGGCGGTGAGGTGGCTTCCGCACCGTGGCCTTGCCGACGATGCGTCGTCCACCCTCAGCTTCCCTTCCTCGGGCCTTGCCGCAAGAAAGTCCAGCTGGATGACCGTTACTCCTGGAGGCCAGGTAGACTTGGCGTCGTGGCCTTGCCGACGACACGTTGTCCACCCTCAGCTTCCCTTCCTCGGGCCTTGCCACAAGGAAGTCCAGCTGGACGGCTAGCTCCTTCCCGGCGGTCCGGTAGACTTCGCGTCGTGGCCTTACCGACGACACGTTGTCCACCCCCTGCCTCTCTTTCCTCGGGCCTTGCCGCAAGGGAATCGAAGCCGGGTTGACCGTTGGCTCGCGTCTCCTCCTGCCGTGGAACCAGGCCTGACCGTAGTTCCTTGGCGGCGGAGTCGTCGAGGGTTGGCGCGGTCAGCTCTGGTGCGTGGCCTAACCGTACACACCATTGCCGACCTCCAGCCTTCCTAGCCCGGGCCTGACCGCAGACCAGGAAAGCCTTACTGCCGTGGAGCGGACCTCCGAGGAGGTCCTACTCGGGGCCGAAGCCCCGAGTCAACTCAATCGATTTCGCGATCGATCGCTGCTTAAATAGTCTCGCGTCTCCCTGGGTGGTCTTGGTGGGGGATCCCCACCTCGCGGTGCGCGGCTGACGGTGCGTGATCGACGGATCGCGGTTGACGGCGCGCGGTTAACGGGGCACGGTGAAACGGTGCGTGACGTCCGTCCGGCACCAGGGGGCCCGCGAGTCGCGACTCCACCGCGTTGCCTGGCAACGCGGTTGGACGGAAAACGACTACGTTACATGGCGCCCGAACAGGGACTGGCGGAAAGGGAAAGAGAGAATAACGGCGGCGGAATTAGGTTTAAGTAAGCGTGCGAGAACGCAGGAAGAGAAGAAGCTCCCGAACCACCGAAGAGAGAAGACCACAGCGAAGCCGATGGAACATCAGTCCAGGAAGGAGACCCGCGACACTCCACGAGGCACCAAGGGAAGGCGACTGGGGACCCCGGTTCCCCGAGAACCCCTTGGCCCAGGGGCGTCACCGACTACCAGCAGTCTACCAGGCGGTAGACTCAGCCAGCCAGCCAGCCAGGGATACCGCCTTGGCTGGCGAGAAGACAGCGAAAGATTCTGCCTTTCCGCCAACGTGGAGACGACCAGAGGCCAGGACCTGCTCATCAAGCTACCCGGAGGGACTCCAACCGCCGATTCGCCACCTGGGAGGGCGAACACGAGCAGTCAGCGGTCATTCCTGTGGCCGCCCCGGACCGAGCCAGGCCGTCCTGAAGCAGACGACACCAGTCATGGGCCGGAGAGAATTAGGAAATTCACCTGGCCCCCACCAACCCAACCTGAACAGTCAGCAGAGCCGACACCAGCTGGCGCCACCGCCGGGATAGGTATAAGAGCCGGAACCATCCAAGCCGAGAGAGTCTTTTCTCGGTGGCACCCGAGGCGAGTACAACGCAAGGAAGATCCCGGACCAGAGAAGAAGAAGATGCCTGGAATAGCCTGGGTATACAGGCTACGGAAGCCAGAGGTTCTCCGCGAGTTGGAGAGGCTCCAACTCCCCACCGACGGCACGTTTGTCCAGCTTAGGCAACGGCTGGCCACCTACGTGCGCAACCACCCGGAGGAGTTCCTGGACCGACCGGCCGACGAGCCGGGATACAAAGAAGAGGTGGACCGAACACGCGACTACGAGGAGTTCCACGCCGAGATCGCCAGGATGTGGCCAAACAACATCCAGGCCACGCTGATCGGGGTCGGCCACACTTCCACTCCGACCCACGCAGAAGAAGGACCGGCGACCGTCTTTCCGTCCGCACCGGAGAATCCAGCAGGACAGCCAGGGCCAACAACGAGTCAGGCGACTCCACCAGTACCGACGCAGCCCGCGCCGGTAGTCCATGACCCCATCCGGTTCATGGAGATGGTACGCCGATGGAACTGCCAGTTCGACGGACGAGACGCCCAAGGATTCCTGGAACGGTTGGAGGAGCTGCAAGAATCCCACCAGCTGACCGGCGACCAGATGCTGAGGGGATTCCCCGAGCTTCTGCGTGGGGATACCCAGCTATGGTACCGGAACGTGTCCCGCAAGATCAATTCGTGGGACGAACTCCGCCACCGGCTCCGGAATTTCTTCTTGCCGGCAGCCGAGAAGACCCGCCTGGACCTGCAGATTGCGAACCGTCGGCAGGCGCCGGACGAGCCAGTCCGGGCATACATCACCGCCATCACCACCCTGATGCGACGACGTGGAGGGTATACCGAAGAAGAGGAGCTCGACGTCATATACAGCAACCTGACGGAGGATCTGCGGCTCTATCTACGGAGGACCGGACTCAAGGACGTGGACGACCTGATCGCCCAAGCCGATGCAGTGACCGCTCTCCTGGCTACGAGGAACGCCCGGGCCGCCAGGAAGGAAGGGATGGCCACGCGGAGTAGCCGGCAGCCCGAGACGTCAGGGGCACACATCGCCAGCGACTACCATCAAGACACCCACTGCTGGCGTTGCGGACAACGTGGACACAGCCGACAACAGTGTCGGAACACTCCCATCCGATTCTGTGCCCGCTGCGGAAGAGAGGGTACATTGAGCCGCGATTGCCCCTGTGACAGGCCGGGAAACGCCAACCGGGCCGGGAAGGCCCGGCCCCAGTAATGGAGCGGCAGGAGGAACACGCGGCTTCCATTGTCCACCGTGGCCAGCCGACGAAGTTGGGGAAGACCGTCCGACCAGAAACAGGCCAGCAACCGACGCCGGAGCCAACCGAACACCGAGGCGAAGCCCATCCAGTACCGGACAGCGAGGACCGACAGCCGACACCGACACCGACCAGCAGCCAGGAAACCGACCGACCAGATCCCGCAAAGGCGACCGACCAGAAAGACCGGCTGATACTGGATGTCAAGATAGGAGACAAGACGGTGTCCGCATTACTGGACACTGGGGCAGTCTCCTCCTACGTCGACCAACACACCGGGAAGATCTGCCGCGAAACTGGATGGAAGAGACGCCGCCACAACCTGGTGACCGCCCTGGCCAATGGAGAATACATAGCGACGAAGAACAGCTACCAAGGGGAAGTCATCATCCAGGGGACGCGTCAGGACCACCTGTTCTACGAGATGCCGAACTTGGCCTACAGCATGGTGCTGGGAATGGACATCCTCCGCAAACTAAAACTTGAAGTCTGGTTGAGCGGTCAGTCCATCACCAACTACAGGGAGGAGCACGAGCCAGCCACGGCTCAAGAAACCCACGCCATCGCCGTGACCAGTGGGCTAATCGAGGCCTCAGCACAGCAGCTGAAGGAGCTAGAGCAGATCATCATCCGGGAGAAGCGGAGGTTCCAGGAGGTCAAAGGGCCTACCCCTTTGATTCAACACGAGATCCGGCTAGAAGACCCGACACCGATCAAGCAACGTTATAGGCCCCGGAATCCCACCATGCAGCGCCTAATCGACGCAGAGGTTCAGAAGATGCTCGACGAAGGGGTCATTCAGCCGTCCAGCAGCCCATGGAGCTCACCGATCGTCATGGCGAAGAAGAAGAGCGGCGAATACCGATTTTGCGTTGATTTCCGCCGATTAAATAATGTAACGCGAAAAGATGCGTACCCGTTACCGCAAGTCAACGCGACGCTAGATAAATTACGCGGAGCGAAATATTTGTCAACTATTGATTTAAAAAATGGATATTGGCAAGTACCGTTAACACCCGAAAGCCGACCTCTGACCGCTTTTACCGTTCCTGGCCGTGGGCTCATGGAGTTCACGGTAATGCCTTTCGGACTTCACTCCGCTCCTTCCACCTTCCAAAGGCTATTAGACCGAGTAATAACTCCGGAAATGGCTCCGCACGCCTTCGCCTACTTAGACGATATTGTAGTAGTTACTTCTACTTTCAAAGATCACCTCCGAGTCTTGACCGATGTTTTCCGCCGATTGCGAAGCGCGAAATTGCGACCGAACTGGGAAAAATGTCAATTTGCGAGAACCAGCCTTAAATACCTCGGACATTTAGTCGACCAACGCGGTCTCCGCACCGACCCCGACAAAGTAGCCGCAGTCGCCGAATTACCTCCACCGACCAACCTAAAAGAACTCCGCCGATTCCTTGGTTTACTATCCTGGTACAGACGCTTCCTCCGGGACATTTCCCGAACCGCCGCCCCACTGACCCAGCTTCTGAAAAAGAAAGTTAAGTGGTCGTGGGAAGAACCGCAACAGCAAGCCTTCGAGGAGCTACGCCGAAGACTTACGGAGGCACCGGTTTTAGCAGTACCAAACTGGGATCTCACCTTCGTTCTTCAGACCGACGCCAGCTTGGACGGCTTGGGAGCCGTTCTCACCCAGGAAGACGAAGAAGGAGAACGAGTCATCGCCTACGCCAGCCGCACACTCACTCAGGCGGAGCGAAACTACTCGACAACCGAGCTAGAGTGTCTGGCTGTCCGGTGGGGCATTTGGAAGATGCGCCATTACCTCGAGGGAAACCACTTCATCGTCTTGACCGACCACCAGTCTCTGAAGTGGTTAGAGAAGATCGACAATCCATCCGGCAGACTCGCCCGATGGGCTCTGGAACTCGGACAATGGGACTTCGAAATACGCTACCGAAAAGGACCGGACAACACCGTCGCAGACGCCCTTTCCCGCCAACCACAGGCTGCGTGCGAAATGAGAGGACCATTCAAGTGCTCATGGTACAACCACCATCTCCAGGGGACAACACAGCATCCCGAGCAGTACCCGGACTACAGGATCGAAGATGGACGACTGTACCGGCACATTCTGCACACACTCGACTTCAACGAGCAAGATCTCAACGAGCAATGGAAGCTGTGCGTGCCAAAAGAAGATCGAGCACGTGTCCTCCAGGAAGCGCACGACGACCCCATGGCAGGACACCTGGGGATCGCCAAAACCCTCGCCAGGCTGGCGCGAATCTACTACTGGCCAGGAATGCTACGAGAAGCCACGAAGTACGTCCGAGAATGTCGCAGCTGCCAGAAGTTCAAGACACAACAGCAGACCCTTCCAGGAGGGATGCAACCGACCAACGTCCAGCAACCATGGGAAATGGTCTCCGCCGATCTCGTAGGACCACTTCCCCGATCGACCAATGGGAACACCACGCTGCTCGTCTTCCAAGATCGATTCACGAAATGGGTAGAACTCCGTCCGCTGAAAAAGGCAACTGCGAGCGCCATTGTGAGGGCCCTTAATGAGTTGGTCATCCTGCGACACGGATGTCCGCGGATCATCGTCACGGACAACGGTCGCCAGTTCATCAGTCATGAATTTACCCACGCACTCAAGGAGAGTGCGATCCAGCACCGCCGTACACCGCCGTACACACCGCAATGTAATCCAGTGGAACGGGCCAATCGTGTAATAAAAACCATGATTGGTCAGTTCGTAGGCCGGACACAACGGAACTGGGACCAGCGATTGCCAGAACTCGCCTTCGCCTACAACACCGCCCGCCACGAGTCCACGGGGCACACTCCAGCCTTCTTGAACACGGGGCGAGAATTCGTCCCCCCGGGTACCCTCCACCAGGAAAATCGCCGAGCAGCCACGGGTCCATGGGAAAGACGCCTCACCCAATTAAAAGACGCTTACGAACTTGCAAGAGTTCGATTGGCGCAGGAGTTCCAGCGACAGCAGAAGTACTACAATCTCCGACGTCGCAGGTGGCAACCGCGAGTCGGGGAACAAGTCTGGAAGCGAACCCACGTGCTCTCCAACAAGGCGGAGGCGCGCAACGCGAAGCTCGTCGAAAAGTTCGAGGGACCATTCGAAGTCACCAGGAAAATATCGCCGGTGATTTTCGATCTCCGAGACCTGAGGGGGAAGAGGGTGGAACATATCCACGTTCGAGACCTCAAGCCCGTGGAAGGGGTGGGGAACCCCCACCCCATAGGCCCGGGTAGGAATATAAGCCGCGACGACACAGGAGCAGACATCAGTCAAGAGCCAGACGGCAAACACGACAGCAGTCAAGACAGCAGTCAACGGCACGACATCAAGGGGATCAACATGGCAAGCAACGACAAGAGGAACAGCGGCAAGGGGGCTTGGGACCTCTCCCAGTTACAGCGGGAAATTTCCGCAGCCATAGCGCGGATGCAGCGGCGGGAGAAATTCCGCGAAGACCCCCGCTCTCTGACGGAGGAAGAATACCGTCGACTACGACAGGACCTCCGACGGGTTCAGTTCAGTCTGGAACGAACGATGGAGCCAACGCGTAGGAAACGCACAGCACCGCGCAAGGTGCCTACACCTCCAGCGAAGCAGCCGGCCGGGGAGTTCATCCCGGCGAAGAGAACTCCGGCACCAATGGCCCCGGGGGACAGGCCACCAAGGGCAGCAGCCGCCGGCAAGTCCGCGGCAGCCACCGCCGCCACAGCCTCGGCACCGCCAGCAGCCGCCACAGCCTCGGCACCGCCAGCAGCCGCCACAGCCTCGGCACCGCCAGCAACCACCACAGCCTCGGCACCGCCAGCAGCCGCCACAGCCTCGGGACCTCCAGCAGCCGTCGCCGCCGCCACAGCCGTCACCACCACCACGCTACCTCCCCTGGACGTCGCACCGCCGCTACCACCACCGGCAACGCCAAAGGCAATGCCATGCCTCATGGCCCCTGAAGCACCAGGGAGAGTACGGAGGGTGGCAGTAAAACTGCCGGACGGCAACACCGTCCATCTACCGCTCGGCATCCGGAGGCATCGAAAGATTTCGAGCAACCGCCGTTGGACGATCCTGATGGATCCCCTTACGGGGGAAATTAAGGATATTCGCTCAGCGCGAGAGGTATAGTTATTGAAATATTGTAAGTTTTAGTTGTAAGTCGTTGGACGACCAAGGTCTTCTACCTTGGTCTCCCCGGAGGAGGAGGGGGGTGTGACGAATACGTCACGCACCGTTTCACCGTGCCCCGTTAACCGCGCGCCGTCAACCGCGATCCGTCGATCACGCACCGTCAGCCGCGCACCGCGAGGTGGGGATCCCCCACCAAGACCACCCAGGGAGACGCGAGACTATTTAAGCAGCGATCGATCGCGAAATCGATTGAGTTGACTCGGGGCTTCGGCCCCGAGTAGGACCTCCTCGGAGGTCCGCTCCACGGCAGTAAGGCTTTCCTGGTCTGCGGTCAGGCCCGGGCTAGGAAGGCTGGAGGTCGGTAATGGTGTGTACGGTTAGGCCACGCACCAGAGCTGACCGCGCCAACCCTCGACGACTCCGCCGCCAAGGAACTACGGTCAGGCCTGGTTCCACGGCAGGAGGAGACGCGAGCCAACGGTCAACCCGGCTTCGATTCCCTTGCGGCAAGGCCCGAGGAAAGAGAGGCAGGGGGTGGACAACGTGTCGTCGGTAAGGCCACGACGCGAAGTCTACCGGACCGCCGGGAAGGAGCTAGCCGTCCAGCTGGACTTCCTTGTGGCAAGGCCCGAGGAAGGGAAGCTGAGGGTGGACAACGTGTCGTCGGCAAGGCCACGACGCCAAGTCTACCTGGCCTCCAGGAGTAACGGTCATCCAGCTGGACTTTCTTGCGGCAAGGCCCGAGGAAGGGAAGCTGAGGGTGGACGACGCATCGTCGGCAAGGCCACGGTGCGGAAGCCACCTGACCGCCAGAGCAGCAACGGTCCGCCGGTATAGTTTCCTTGCGGCAAGGCCCGGGGGAACGAAACCGAGGGCGGACAAGACGTCGTCGGCAAGGCCACGGCGTAGAGTATACGAAGGTTCTTGGTTTTAATAAGAGCTACGCAAGGCCAGAAGTGGCCACTTTACCCTGTGGTTTATTACTCTCCTTCTCTCTCCTCCTCCTCTTGAGCGCGAACCCTAGTTCTAAGATCCGCGAACCGTTTAGCCGTCCGATCCGCGAGCGCGAACCGCGAGCGTATTCCCCCGACCGACCGACCGACCGACCCGCGAATGCGCCTCCGCGATCCCGCCGCGAATACCGGCTGACCCGCGACCGAGCCCCGTGTCCGAACCGCGAGCGACATAGTCTGTAAGATATATTGTACGAGCGATAGGTAAGCGTAGGTTATAAGATAGATTGTAAGCGTTAGGTAGGACTTTAGGACATAAGTCTGCGCCGCCGCCGTTATGCGAGTAAACTATAACCGTATCTTGTTAAATTCTAGAAGTCAACCAGCGAGATGACCACCCTACCAGGCCCGGCCGGAGCGACCCCGTCGACGTCGACCGCCGCGGACAAATCGCGACAACCCTAGATAGATACCTTCTTATATATATATGTTATTATAGAATAAATCATCCTTTATATTTTTCATACTACTCTATGCGTTCTCTCTCTCTCTGCCTTGCGACCAGTTCCCTTCCGCACCGCGATCGGCTCCCTCGCGTCAACCCTGGCTCGCTGCAGCGTCCGGCACCAGGGGGCCCGCGAGTCGCGACTCCACCGCGTTGCCTGGCAACGCGGTTGGACGGAAAACGACTACGTTACAAGTTCTATCGATAATAACTTCATAATATGGGTAATAATGCATGTTATAATGATGATAATAAAAGTACTAAGTATATTTATTATAGTTCTAGCGATTATAACTGTTTAATATGCGTAATAATGCATGTTATATTGATAATAATATAAGTAATAAGTATAATTATTACAGTTCTAGCGATAATAACTGCATTATATGGGTAATAATGCACGTTATATTGCTAATAATATAAGTAATAAGTATAATTATTACAGTTCTAGCGATAATAACTGCATTATATGGGTAATAATGCATGTTATATTGATAATAATAAAAGTAATAAGTATATTTATTACACTTCTGTCGATAATAACTGCATAATATGGGTAATAATGCATGTTATATTGATAATAATATAAGTAATAAGTATAATTATTACAGTTCTAGCGATAATAACTGCATTATGTGGGTAATAATGCATGTTATATTGATAATATCCGGAGTAATTGGTATAATTATTACAGTTCTAGCGATAATAACTGCATTATATTTGTAATAATGGATGTTATATTGATAATATCGGGAGTAATAAGTATAATTATTACAGCTCCAGCGATAGGAACTGCATTATATGGGTAATAATGGATGTTATATTGATAATATCTTGAGTAATAAGTACAATTATTGCAGTCCTAGCGATAATACTAGTAAAATATGGCTAAGAGTGCCTGTTATATTGATAATAGTAAAAGTAATAAGTATATTTATTATACTTCTGTCGATAATAACTGCATTACATGAGTAATAGTGCATGTTATATTGATAATATCGGGAGTAATAAGTATAATTATTACAGTCCTAGCGATAATACTAGTAAAATATGGCAAAGAGTGCCTGTTATATTGATAATAATAAAAGTAATAAGTATATTTATTATACTTCTGTATATAATAACTGCATTATATGGGTAATAATGCATGGTATATTGATAATAACATAAGTAATAAGTATAATTATTACAGTTCTAGCGATAATAACTGCATAATATGGGTAATAATGCACGTTATATTGCTAATAATATAAGCAATAAGTATCATTGTTACAGTTCTAGCGATAATAACTGCATTATATGGGTAATAATGCATGTTATATTGATAATATCGGGAGTAATAAGTATAATTATTATAGTTCTAGCGATAATACTAGTAAAATATGGCTAAGGGTGCCTGTTATATTGATAATAATAAAAGTAATAAGTATATTTATTATACTTCGGTCGATAACAACTGCATTATATGGGTAATAATGCATGTTATATTGATAATAATATAAGTAATAAGTATAATTATTACAGCTCTAGCGATAATAACTGCATTATATGGGTAATAATGCATGTTATATTGGTAATATTGGGAATAATAAGTGTAATTATTATAGTTCTAGCGATAATAATAGGAAAATATGACTAATAGTGCATGTTATATTGATAATAATAAAAGTAGTAAGTATATTTATTACAGTTCTATTGATAATAACTGCATAATATGGGTAATAATGCATGTTATATTGATGATAATAAAAGTAATACGTATATTTATTATAGTTCTAGCGATAATAACTCCATAATATGGGTAATAATGCACGTTATATTGATAATAATATAAGTAATAAGTATAATTATTACAGTTCTAGCGATAATAACTGCATTATATGGGTCATAATGCATGTTATATTGCTAATAATATAAGTAATAAGTATATTTATTACACTTCGGTCGATAATAACTGCATTATATGGGTAATAATGCATGTTATATTGATAATAATATAAGTAATAAGTATAATTATTACAGTTCTAGCGATAATAACTGCATTATATGCGTAATAATGCATGTTATATTGATAATATCGGGAGTAATAAGTATAATTATTACAGCTCCAGTGATAAGAACTGCATTATATGGGTAATAATGGATGTTATATTGATAATATCTTGAGTAATAAGTATAATTATTACTGTCCTAGCGATAATACTAGTAAAATATGGCTAAGAGTGCCTGTTATATTGATAATAATAAAAGTAATAAGTATATTTATTATACTTCTGTCGATAATAACTGCATTATATGGGTAATATGCATGTTATATTGATAATAATATAAGTAATAAGTATAATTACTACAGTTCTAGCGATAATAACTCCATTATATGGGTAATAATGCATGTTATAATGGCAATAATATAAGTAATAGGTATAATTATTACAGTTCTAGCAATAATAACTGCATAATATGGGTAGTAATGCACGTTATATTGCTAATAATATAAGTAATAAGTATAATTATTACAGGTCTAGCAATAATAACTGCATGATATGGGTAATAATGCACGTTATATTGCTAATAATATAAGTAATAAGTATAATTATTACAGTCCTAGCGATAATACTAGTAAAATATGGCTAAGAGTGCCTGTTATATTGATAATAATAAAAGTAATAAGTATATTTATTATACTTCTGTCGATTATAACTGCATTATATGGGTAATAATGCATGTTATATTGATAATAATATAAGTAATAAGTACAATTACTACAGTTCTAGCGATAATAACTCCATTATATGGGTAATAATGCATGTTATAATGGCAATAATATAAGTAATAGGTATAATTATTACAGTTCTAGCAATAATAACTGCATAATATGGGTAATAATGCACGTTATATTGCTAATAATATAAGTAATAAGTATAATTATTACAGTTCTAGCGATAATAACTGCATTATATGGGTAATAATGGATGTTATATTGATAATATCGGGAGTAATAAGTATAATTATTACAGTCCTAGCGATAATAACTGCATTATATGGGTAATAATGGATGTTATATTGATAATATCGGGAGTAATAAGTATAATTATTACAGTTCTAGCGATAATACTAGTAAAATATGGCTAAGAGTGCCTGTTATATTGATAATAATAAAAGTAATAAGTATATTTATTATACTTCTGTCGATTATAACTGCATTATATGGGTAATAATGCATGTTATATTGATAATAATATAAGTAATAAGTACAATTACTACAGTTCTAGCGATAATAACTCCATTATATGGGTAATAATGCATGTTATAATGGCAATAATATAAGTAATAGGTATAATTATTACAGTTAAAGCAATAATAACTGCATAATTTGGGTAGTAATGCACGTTATATTGCTAATAATATAAGTAATAAGTATAATTATTACAGTTCTAGCAATAATGACTGCATAATATGGGTAATAATGCACGTTATATTGCTAATAATATAAGTAATAAGTATAATTATTACAGTTCTAGCCATAATAACTGCATTATATGGGTAATAATGCATGTTATATTGATAATACCGGGAGTAATAAGTATAATTATTACAGTTCTAGCGATAATAACTGCATTACATGGGTAATAATGGATGTTATATTGATAATATCGGGAGTAATAAGTATAATTATTACAGTCCTAGCGATAATACTAGTAAAATATGGCTAAGAGTGCCTGTTATATTGATAATAATAAAAGTAATAAGTATATTTATTATACTTCTGTCGATAATAACTGCATTATATGGGTAATATGCATGTTATATTGATAATAATATAAGTAATAAGTATAATTACTACAGTTCTAGCGATAATAACTCCATTATATGGGTAATAATGCTTGTTATAATGGCAATAATATAAGTAATAGGTATAATTATTACAGTTCTAGCAATAATAACTGCATAATATGGGTAATAATGCACGTTATATTGCTAATAATATAAGTAATAAGTATAATTATTACAGTTCTAGCGATAATAACTGCATTATATGGGTAATAATGGATGTTATATTGATAATATCGGGAGTAATAAGTATAATTATTACAGTCCTAGCGATAATAACTGCATTATATGGGTAATAATGGATGTTATATTGATAATATCGGGAGTAATAAGTATAATTATTACAGTTCTAGCGATAATACTAGTAAAATATGGCTAAGAGTGCCTGTTATATTGATAATAATAAAAGTAATAAGTATATTTATTATACTTCGGTCGATAATAACTGCATTATATGGGTAATAATGGATGTTATATTGATAATATCGGGAGTAATAAGTATAATTATTACAGTTCTAGCGATAATACTAGTAAAATATGGCTAAGAGTGCCTGTTATATTGATAATAATAAAAGTAATAAGTATATTTATTATACTTCGGTCGATAATAACTGCATTATATGGGTAATAATGCATGTTATATTGCTAATAATATAAGTAATAAGTATAATTATTACAGTTCTAGCGATAATAACTGCATTATATGGGTAATAATGGATGTTATATTGATAATATCGGGAGTAATAAGTATAATTATTACAGTCCTAGCGATAATAACTGCATTATATGGGTAATAATGGATGTTATATTGATAATATCGGGAGTAATAAGTATAATTATTACAGTTCTAGCGATAATACTAGTAAAATATGGCTAAGAGTGCCTGTTATATTGATAATAATAAAAGTAATAAGTATATTTATTATACTTCGGTCGATAATAACTGCATTATATGGGTAATAATGCATGTTATATTGATAATAATATAAGTAATAAGTATAATTATTACAGTTCTAGCGATAATAACTGCATTATATGGGTAATAATGGATGTTATATTGATAGTATCGGGAGTAATAAGTATAATTATTACAGTCCTAGCGATAATAACTGCATTATATGGGTAATAATGGATGTTATATTGATAATATCGGGAGTAATAAGTATAATTATTACAGTTCTAGCGATAATACTAGTAAAATATGGCTAAGAGTGCCTGTTATATTGATAATAATAAAAGTAATAAGTATATTTATTATACTTCGGTCGATAATAACTGCATTATATGGGTAATAATGGATGTTATATTGATAATATCGGGAGTAATAAGTATAATTATTACAGTTCTAGCGATAATACTAGTAAAATATGGCTAAGAGTGCCTGTTATATTGATAATAATAAAAGTAATAAGTATATTTATTATACTTCGGTCGATAATAACTGCATTATATGGGTAATAATGCATGTTATATTGATAATAATATAAGTAATAAGTATAATTATTACAGTTCTAGCGATAATAACTGCATTATATGCGTAATAATGCATGTTATATTGATAATATCGGGAGTAATAAGTATAATTATTACAGCTCCAGTGATAAGAACTGCATTATATGGGTAATAATGGGTGTTATATTGATAATATCTTGAGTAATAAGTATAATTATTACAGTCCTAGCGATAATACTAGTAAAATATGGCTAAGAGTGCCTGTTATATTGATAATAATAAAAGTAATAAGTATATTTATTATACTTCTGTCGATAATAACTGCATTATATGGGTAATAATGCATGTTATATTGATAATATCGGGAGTAATAAGTATAATTATTACAGTTCTAGCGATAATACTAGTAAAATATGGCTAAGAGTGCCTGTTATATTGATAATAATAAAAGTAATAAGTATATTTATTATACTTCGGTCGATAATAACTGCATTATATGGGTAATAATGCATGTTATAATGGCAATAATATAAGTAATAAGTATAATTATTACAGTTCTAGCGATAATAACTGCATTATATGCGTAATAATGCATGTTATATTGATAGTATCGGAAGTACTAAGTATAATTATTGCAGCTCCAGCGATAAGAACTGCTTTATATGGGTAATAATGGATGTTATATTTATAATATCTTGAGTAATAAGTACAATTATTACAGTCCTAGCGATAATACTAGTAAAATATGGCTAAGAGTGCCTGTTATATTGATAATAATAAAAGTAATAAGTATATTTATTATACTTCTGTCGATAATAACTGCATTATATGGGTAATAATGCATGTTATATTGATAATAATATAAGTAATAAGTACAATTACTACAGTTCTAGCGATAATAACTCCATTATATGGGTAATAATGCATGTTATAATGGCAATAATATAAGTAATAGGTATAATTATTACAGTTCTAGCAATAATAACTGCATAATATGGGTAGTAATGCACGTTATATTGCTAATAATATAAGTAATAAGTATAATTATTACAGTTCTAGCAATAATAACTGCATAATATGGGTAATAATGCACGTTATATTGCTAATAATATAAGTAATAAGTATAATTATTACAGTTCTAGCGATAATAACTGCATTATATGGGTAATAATGGATGTTATATTGATAATATCGGGAGTAATAAGTATAATTATTACAGTCCTAGCGATAATAACTGCATTATATGGGTAATAATGGATGTTATATTGATAATATCGGGAGTAATAAGTATAATTATTACAGTTCTAGCGATAATACTAGTAAAATATGGCTAAGAGTGCCTGTTATATTGATAATAATAAAAGTAATAAGTATATTTATTATACTTCGGTCGATAATAACTGCATTATATGGGTAATAATGGATGTTATATTGATA
Source organism: Megachile leachella (assembly GCA_963576845.1). NCBI lineage: Eukaryota > Metazoa > Arthropoda > Insecta > Hymenoptera > Megachilidae > Megachile > Megachile leachella. The sequence goes on along the minus strand of CAUYWW010000109.1, from coordinate 7,025 downwards.
ATATCGGGAGTAATAAGTATAATTATTACAGTTCTAGCGATAATACTAGTAAAATATGGCTAAGAGTGCCTGTTATATTGATAATAATAAAAGTAATAAGTATATTTATTATACTTCGGTCGATAATAACTGCATTATATGGGTAATAATGCATGTTATATTGCTAATAATATAAGTAATAAGTATAATTATTACAGTTCTAGCGATAATAACTGCATTATATGGGTAATAATGGATGTTATATTCATAATATCGGGAGTAATAAGTATAATTATTACAGTCCTAGCGATAATAACTGCATTATATGGGTAATAATGGATGTTATATTGATAATATCGGGAGTAATAAGTATAATTATTACAGTTCTAGCGATAATACTAGTAAAATATGGCTAAGAGTGCCTGTTATATTGATAATAATAAAAGTAATAAGTATATTTATTATACTTCGGTCGATAATAACTGCATTATATGGGTAATAATGCATGTTATATTGATAATAATATAGGTAATAAGTATAATTATTACAGTTCTAGCGATAATAACTGCATTATATGGGTAATAATGGATGTTATATTGATAGTATCGGGAGTAATAAGTATAATTATTACAGTCCTAGCGATAATAACTGCATTATATGGGTAATAATGGATGTTATATTGATAATATCGGGAGTAATAAGTATAATTATTACAGTTCTAGCGATAATACTAGTAAAATATGGCTAAGAGTGCCTGTTATATTGATAATAATAAAAGTAATAAGTATATTTATTATACTTCGGTCGATAATAACTGCATTATATGGGTAATAATGGATGTTATATTGATAATATCGGGAGTAATAAGTATAATTATTACAGTTCTAGCGATAATACTAGTAAAATATGGCTAAGAGTGCCTGTTATATTGATAATAATAAAAGTAATAAGTATATTTATTATACTTCGGTCGATAATAACTGCATTATATGGGTAATAATGCATGTTATATTGATAATAATATAAGTAATAAGTATAATTATTACAGTTCTAGCGATAATAACTGCATTATATGCGTAATAATGCATGTTATATTGATAATATCGGGAGTAATAAGTATAATTATTACAGCTCCAGTGATAAGAACTGCATTATATGGGTAATAATGGGTGTTATATTGATAATATCTTGAGTAATAAGTATAATTATTACAGTCCTAGCGATAATACTAGTAAAATATGGCTAAGAGTGCCTGTTATATTGATAATAATAAAAGTAATAAGTATATTTATTATACTTCTGTCGATAATAACTGCATTATATGGGTAATAATGCATGTTATATTGATAATATCGGGAGTAATAAGTATAATTATTACAGCTCCAGTGATAAGAACTCCATTATATGGGTAATAATGGATGTTATATTGATAATATCGGGAGTAATAAGTATAATTATTACAGTTCTAGCGATAATACTAGTAAAATATGGCTAAGAGTGCCTGTTATATTGATAATAATAAAAGTAATAAGTATATTTATTATACTTCGGTCGATAATAACTGCATTATATGGGTAATAATGCATGTTATAATGGCAATAATATAAGTAATAAGTCTAATTATTACAGTTCTAGCGATAATAACTGCATTATATGCGTAATAATGCATGTTATATTGATAGTATCGGAAGTACTAAGTATAATTATTGCAGCTCCAGCGATAAGAACTGCTTTATATGGGTAATAATGGATGTTATATTTATAATATCTTGAGTAATAAGTACAATTATTACAGTCCTAGCGATAATACTAGTAAAATATGGCTAAGAGTGCCTGTTATATTGATAATAATAAAAGTAATAAGTATATTTATTATACTTCTGTCGATAATAACTGCATTATATGGGTAATAATGCATGTTATATTGATAATAATATAAGTAATAAGTACAATTACTACAGTTCTAGCGATAATAACTCCATTATATGGGTAATAATGCATGTTATAATGGCAATAATATAAGTAATAGGTATAATTATTACAGTTCTAGCAATAATAACTGCATAATATGGGTAGTAATGCACGTTATATTGCTAATAATATAAGTAATAAGTATAATTATTACAGTTCTAGCAATAATAACTGCATAATATGGGTAATAATGCACGTTATATTGCTAATAATATAAGTAATAAGTATAATTATTACAGTTCTAGCAATAATAACTGCATAATATGGGTAATAATGCACGTTATATTGCTAATAATATAAGTAATGAGTATAATTATTACAGTTCTAGCGATAATAACTGCATTATATGGGTAATAATGCACGTTATATTGCTAATAATATAAGTAATAAGTATAATTATTACAGTTCTAGCGATAATAACTGCATTATATGGGTAATAATGCATGTTATATTGATAATATCGGGAGTAATAAGTATAATTATTACAGTTCTAGCGATAATAACTGCATTACATGGGTAATAATGGATGTTATATTGATAATATCGGGAGTAATAAGTATAATTATTACAGTCCTAGCGATAATACTAGTAAAATATGGGTAAGAGTGCCTGTTATATTGATAATAATAAAAGTAATAAGTATATTTATTATACTTCTGTCGATAATAACTGCATTATATGGGTAATAATGCATGTTATATTGCTAATAATATAAGTAATAAGTATATTTATTATACTTCGGTCGATAATAACTGCATTATATGGGTAATAATGCATGTTATATTGATAATAATATAAGTAATAAGTATAATTATTACAGTTCTAGCGATAATAACTGCATTATATGCGTAATAATGCATGTTATATTGATAATATCGGGAGTAATAAGTATAATTATTACAGCTCCAGTGATAAGAACTGCATTATATGGGTAATAATGGATGTTATATTGATAATATCTTGAGTAATAAGTATAATTATTACTGTCCTAGCGATAATACTAGTAAAATATGGCTAAGAGTGCCTGTTATATTGATAATAATAAAAGTAATAAGTATATTTATTATACTTCTGTCGATAATAACTGCATTATATGGGTAATAATGCATGTTATATTGATAATAATATAAGTAATAAGTACAATTACTACAGTTCTAGCGATAATAACTCCATTATATGGGTAATAATGCACGTTATAATGGCAATAATATAAGTAATAGGTATAATCATTACAGTTAAAGCAATAATAACTGCATAATATGGGTAGTAATGCACGTTATATTGCTAATAATATAAGTAATAAGTATAATTATTACAGTTCTAGCAATAATAACTGCATAATATGGGTAATAATGCACGTTATATTGCTAATAATATAAGTAATAAGTATAATTATTACAGTTCTAGCCATAATAACTGCATTATATGGGTAATAATGCATGTTATATTGATAATATCGGGAGTAATAAGTATAATTATTACAGTTCTAGCGATAATAACTGCATTACATGGGTAATAATGGATGTTATATTGATAATATCGGGAGTAATAAGTATAATTATTGCAGCTCCAGCGATAAGAACTGCTTTATATGGGTAATAATGGATGTTATATTTATAATATCTTGAGTAATAAGTACAATTATTACAGTCCTAGCGATAATACTAGTAAAATATGGCTAAGAGTGCCTGTTATATTGATAATAATAAAAGTAATAAGTATATTTATTATACTTCTGTCGATAATAACTGCATTATATGGGTAATAATGCATGTTATATTGATAATAATATAAGTAATAAGTACAATTACTACAGTTCTAGCGATAATAACTCCATTATATGGGTAATAATGCATGTTATAATGGCAATAATATAAGTAATAGGTATAATTATTACAGTTCTAGCAATAATAACTGCATAATATGGGTAGTAATGCACGTTATATTGCTAATAATATAAGTAATAAGTATAATTATTACAGTTCTAGCAATAATAACTGCATAATATGGGTAATAATGCACGTTATATTGCTAATAATATAAGTAATAAGTATAATTATTACAGTTCTAGCAATAATAACTGCATAATATGGGTAATAATGCACGTTATATTGCTAATAATATAAGTAATGAGTATAATTATTACAGTTCTAGCGATAATAACTGCATTATATGGGTAATAATGCACGTTATATTGCTAATAATATAAGTAATAAGTATAATTATTACAGTTCTAGCGATAATAACTGCATTATATGGGTAATAATGCATGTTATATTGATAATATCGGAAGTAATAAGTATAATTATTACAGTTCTAGCGATAATAACTGCATTACATGGGTAATAATGGATGTTATATTGATAATATCGGGAGTAATAAGTATAATTATTACAGTCCTAGCGATAATACTAGTAAAATATGGGTAAGAGTGCCTGTTATATTGATAATAATAAAAGTAATAAGTATATTTATTATACTTCTGTCGATAATAACTGCATTATATGGGTAATAATGCATGTTATATTGATAATAATATAAGTAATAAGTATAATTACTACAGTTCTATTGATAATAACTGCATAATATGGGTAATAATGCATGTTATATTGATGATAATAAAAGTAATACGTATATTTATTATAGTTCTAGCGATAATAACTCCATAATATGGGTAATAATGCACGTTATATTGATAATAATATAAGTAATAAGTATAATTATTACAGTTCTAGCGATAATAACTGCATTATATGGGTAATAATGCATGTTATATTGCTAATAATATAAGTAATAAGTATATTTATTATACTTCGGTCGATAATAACTGCATTATATGGGTAATAATGCATGTTATATTGATAATAATATAAGTAATAAGTATAATTATTACAGTTCTAGCGATAATAACTGCATTATATGCGTAATAATGCATGTTATATTGATAATATCGGGAGTAATAAGTATAATTATTACAGCTCCAGTGATAAGAACTGCATTATATGGGTAATAATGGATGTTATATTGATAATATCTTGAGTAATAAGTATAATTATTACTGTCCTAGCGATAATACTAGTAAAATATGGCTAAGAGTGCCTGTTATATTGATAATAATAAAAGTAATAAGTATATTTATTATACTTCTGTCGATAATAACTGCATTATATGGGTAATAATGCATGTTATATTGATAATAATATAAGTAATAAGTACAATTACTACAGTTCTAGCGATAATAACTCCATTATATGGGTAATAATGCACGTTATAATGGCAATAATGTAAGTAATAGGTATAATCATTACAGTTAAAGCAATAATAACTGCATAATATGGGTAGTAATGCACGTTATATTGCTAATAATATAAGTAATAAGTATAATTATTACAGTTCTAGCAATAATAACTGCATAATATGGGTAATAATGCACGTTATATTGCTAATAATATAAGTAATAAGTATAATTATTACAGTTCCAGCCATAATAACTGCATTATATGGGTAATAATGCATGTTATATTGATAATATCGGGAGTAATAAGTATAATTATTACAGTTCTAGCGATAATAACTGCATTACATGGGTAATAATGGATGTTATATTGATAATATCGGGAGTAATAAGTATAATTATTACAGTCCTAGCGATAATACTAGTAAAATATGGCTGAGAGTGCCTGTTATATTGATAATAATAAAAGTAATAAGTATATTTATTATACTTCTGTCGATAATAACTGCATTATATGGGTAATATGCATGTTATATTGATAATAATATAAGTAATAAGTATAATTACTACAGTTCTAGCGATAATAACTCCATTATATGGGTAATAATGCATGTTATAATGGCAATAATATAAGTAATAGGTATAATTATTACAGTTCTAGCAATAATAACTGCATAATATGGGTAATAATGCACGTTATATTGCTAATAATATAAGTAATAAGTATAATTATTACAGTTCTAGCGATAATAACTGCATTATATGGGTAATAATGGATGTTATATTGATAATATCGGGAGTAATAAGTATAATTATTACAGTCCTAGCGATAATAACTGCATTATATGGGTAATAATGGATGTTATATTGATAATATCGGGAGTAATAAGTATAATTATTACAGTTCTAGCGATAATACTAGTAAAATATGGCTAAGAGTGCCTGTTATATTGATAATAATAAAAGTAATAAGTATATTTATTATACTTCGGTCGATAATAACTGCATTATATGGGTAATAATGCATGTTATATTGATAATAATATAAGTAATAAGTATAATTATTACAGTTCTAGCGATAATAACTGCATTATATGCGTAATAATGCATGTTATATTGATAATATCGGGAGTAATAAGTATAATTATTACAGCTCCAGTGATAAGAACTGCATTATATGGGTAATAATGGGTGTTATATTGATAATATCTTGAGTAATAAGTATAATTATTACAGTCCTAGCGATAATACTAGTAAAATATGGCTAAGAGTGCCTGTTATATTGATAATAATAAAAGTAATAAGTATATTTATTATACTTCTGTCGATAATAACTGCATTATATGGGTAATAATGCATGTTATATTGATAATAATATAAGTAATAAGCATATTTATTATACTTCTGTCGATAATAACTGCATTATATGGGTAATAATGCATGTTATATTGATAATAATAAAAGTAATAAGTATATTTATTATACTTCGGTCGGTAATAACTGCATTATATGGGTAATAATGCATGTTATATTGATAATAATATAAGTAATAAGTATAATTATTACAGTTCTGGCGATAATAACTGCATTATATGCGTAATAATGCATGTTATATTGATAATATCGGGAGTAATAAGTATAATTATTACAGCTCCAGCAATAAGATCTGCATTATATGGGTAATAGTGGATGTTATATTGATAATATCTTGAGTAATAAGTATAATTATTGCAGTCCTAGCGATAATACTAGTAAAATATGGCTAAGAGTGCCTGTTATATTGATAATAATAAAAGCAATAAGTAAATTTATTATACTTCTGTCGATAATAACTGCATTA